>JANPWX010000362.1:1450394-1583115 GCA_024734555.1 Trochalopteron elliotii
TAGCCCAGGCTGAGCAGAGGCACGTCCCGTGGCAGGCGTCGCCGGGCATTCATCGCCATTGGGACCGCGTCCTTCAGCATCAGATGCTTTATCGCTTTAAATAAATGCCATGAAATAAAGCTTTTCCACCTGATAATGGTTTCCTTGTATGTAAACCGTATTGTAACCTCACTTTGCACTGGTCGCCGTACACAGCTAAGAAGGGAAGTGGATGACCGTGTTAAAAACGAACTGATGAAGGAATCTTCCAGGCCTTTTTGAAGTCTTGTTTACAGAAGTCACGAGAGGGTGGTGCTATGTGCAAAACAAATGAACAGGAAACACGGGGGAAAATAAGATGACAAAGATTATACACACACACACACACAAAAAAAAAAAAAAAATCAAAGGTCATTATTGAAGCACTCTGCTTCAGTAGTTTTAGGCTTGAAAACAAGTTTTTGACAGCTGGATTTCCTGCGTCTCCATGTTGTAGTCCCCAAAATGTACATGCAGCTGAAGTCTGGGAACAGTACCTTGCTGAGTAATTCGTGCTTAAGCTTTCCATTTTTGTTTAATTTCTGGTTACACTCCAAAGCAATCTTAGTGGAATCTTCTCTACGTCATCTCCTAACTGTAGTCCTTCAAGTTGTTTTTCTGCAACACGTCTTCCTCCTGTGCCTCTCTTAGTTCTCTCTCCATATTGGCCAGTCTTTGTATAGCTCACAGCTAAGACAGCCACTGAGTGATAGGACTCGCAGCAAACTCACAAACTCCAATCCCTGCCTCTTGTTCCCTCTTTCATTCCTGGTTACACAGCTGTACTAATGAGTACACTTCAGTTTTAGAACAGAAAAGTCAGTGAAGACAGTTTCTGCCCAGGCATGACAAACAAGGGTGTACACTTAGTCCCAAAAAGAAAGTAATACACAGCTGCAATTTCGTTTCCCAGGAATTTACTGTCTAATCTCTTGCCAGTGGGCAGTCAGTAGGCAATGAGAAATGTTGGTAAATAGTCCCATGCCTGTTAAATACAAGAAGCTTTATCTGTGTTGACTGTGGATCCTACCAGTGCCCTACCCACCACATTTGTGTGGAATACAATCCCATATTGTGTTCCTTCTGAGAGAGTGGTAACCTCCAGCCATCACCATCCACGTTAGGTGGGAGGACTCCTCTAACATATTGGTCCACTATGGTCTTCTACTACTATGCTAAAGTCAAAACATGATCATAACATACTGAATGAAAAACACTGTCTTTCCACAGTCTCAACAACACCCACCTTTTCATGTTTTTTTCAGAAATCCAGAAGCTAGGTTCTTGTTTTTGGAAGTATTATATTGTGTTTAGCTACTTATCATGTCCAACCATCTGCTGCTTGATGTAAAATAGCCCACAGAATAGTGCTCTACATTTTAAATGATTCCATGTGCAAGGTCATGTTTTCTCTTCCTACAGAACAGAGTAAATACAGCCACGATACACACAAGATGCTGTGGGAAGTGCCAAATGCTTGCACAGCAATGGTGAGCTTCCCTTAACAACAGGGCACCATCCTTCTGTGCCTTTTCACTCTATTCTTATTCATGGTGTGACCGGTGTGCAGAGTGGTGGTCCTCAGATTACCTCCCTTCTATCTAGAGGACCAAGCACTAGTACATAACCAGTACTTTGATATTGTCCAAGCCTTAGCATGGTCATGGCTGTGGATTTGACTCAGAAGAGTGCAGAGTTTGGAGGATAGTACAGTCAGGGATGGTTCCTAAAAATTAATCTGGAGTTACCCACAGACTAGCTGGCAAGGGGAGTATAACCCTAGCAAGAAGAAAGTCCCTGACAGTGTCATTTCCAAAACACACACTCAGGAATGATGAAGTCCTGAAGTATTATTGTTTTCTTTCTGAAATGTTTCCCCTTTGACAGGTTTCTTTCTGGAGGCATTGTGTTACTCAACAGATGTTTGTTTACCAAGGTTTGATCTAAAACTGTCCACAAAATTTTGAAGGACCTGCTCATGGAAGGTTTTCTTTCCATTCCTTTGATGGTCAATTTACATTAAATCATTATTATCTAACTCTGATTCTTGTTTCAAAAACCTTATGAGTTAGGTGTTCTCTCTGTGTTTGTACAGTTCTGGCATAGTGGAGTTCTAGCCTATGATCTGGGCTCATAGTTACTATGAAAATACACTTAAGAAGAAAGTTGAGTTGCGTAGTCTTTTGTAAATTAGTAAAACTGGGTTTAAAAAGAGTCAAACAAGCACAGAAAAAAAAAAAAACCCAAAACTTTCAATTCTATCTTAGGACACTAGATTTTCCTGGCAAGGATGTTGCCAGTGAGCAAAATACCCATTCAGACCATTGTGCATTAGCGGTAATGTCTGGTTTGCCCCACTAAAATTAGGATTGATGTTCAGGCACACAGGACCTGGGTTATGAATGACTGCAGTTGTTTATGCATGCCCAATGTGCAGGTAAAAATATTCAGTAAATAGAAAAGATGAGCTTTTAGCTTTTAATTTATAATTAACTCATAAGCAAAGATGGCTCTGGAGTTGTGCTGACATTCTTTATGTAAGTAATAAACTCAGAGTAGCTCACGCAGTGTAAATTAAGAGTTGATCTAGTTTTATTCCAGTGTAAACATCAAAAAGCAGTTTGACTGACTCTGTAATTACTTGACTGAACATCCCACCATCCTAACAAAGGAATTTCTCTCCTAACATAAGTGGGTATTTTTATAGAGTACCTACAGCTGCCTCTGATAATGTACTGAATTCTCTGTCTGGTTCACTTTTTTTTCCTCCTTTCTTTTTGTCTTCTTTTTTCCTTCAAGTACAATTATCTAGTACTTAATTTTATCCTTCATTTGAAGGCACAGTAGTGCAGGCTGTTGTAGTATGTAAATACTGGTATTTAATCTGCCTCTAAGTGCTTGACTGGAGAGCATTTCTTAAAAGTATACGTAGATGTTATTTAGTTGCAGAGATTTCTAAAGCATTCCCTCCCCCCCGCCCCTCCTGCCCCCCCCCCCCCCCCTGGTCCTTTAGTTTCTGGCCAGTTTTGACTCTGCTGCTCCTTTTGCTTTGTATCTGTCCCTCTGAGGTCCTTGAAGTTTGACAGCTTTAGCTTTGGGATTTTGCTTTCTGTATCCTCACAGTTCCTGAGTATTGTAATCATTTGCTAACAGTTGCACATGCCAGCCAATACACTTCTGACAGAATTTCTTATCTTTCTACTTTAACTTCTGTGTTCAGAGGTGAGATGATGACATCATCCTCAGGAGGACTGTGATGTCATTGGTAGTATAAAGCTTCAGTCAACAAAAAGGCACAGCAGTGACCAGTGAAAAGCAAAACTGAGAGGGTTGTTTTGTCAAATGATCAAATGTGGGATTGCAATTTTCCAGGATCTGTTGCAGCTGGAATTAGAGGCAGGGCAGGAAGCATCAATCATGTACCAAAATGCTCATCTGTAATGATAACATCTCACATGCCATCAGTGTGTGCATTGACAACCAAATTTGATTTTGAACCAAGTATTTTTGGACTTAGTTTTGTGACTGATACACCCTTTCCTCCCCCTCACTGAAAAAAAGGGGGAAAGGGGATTTCTAGCAAATGAACCACTAGACAAGTCCTTTTTTTGCTTCTCAGAATGTAACAAGTCTTGATGATCAAGGTTCTCAGAAGAGCCTTTCTTTTTCTTCTAGATCCACATCCAACCATGCAAACCCATGAGAACCTCAATGCTTCCTTTATATCCTAGCAGTTCTTTCCCCAGTCAAAAGTCATTTCTCTGCTACAAAATACTTGACTACTGAGAGACAGAGACTTCTACTGGCTCCTATGATCCAAATATCATCAAAGCCAAAGAGTGTAGGAGTATTTAAATTAGGAACAAGAGAGGCTAAATATATCAACCATGCTGGAGGTACACTTGTACCAGTTCAATCTCATCAGAAAGCAATTTAGCTCCAAATCTGTAAATAGCCACAGCTGAGCTCTCTAAATATAATCTTTAAAAGCTTAGAAAACCTTGAGCCCTGATAAAGCAAAGCAATCTCAATGTGAGATTTAGAATATAACAGTGAAATCAGCAACATGTTCTTTCTTCAGCCAAGACCACAATTCCTGCATGTGCTTGTTCAAACACAGACCTGTATCCTGCTCAGGTGAAATACATACTGGTGTCTAAGTGCACACACATACAAGAAATAGGAGATCATAAACAGTTTCTCCATCCTACTGTGGACAGAAATGCTTTCCAGCCCAAAATGTAGCTTTTCATCAGTCCAATACATCTGTGCACGTAAAGCTTCTGCCCAGAATACTGTTTTCAAAGCACAGCAAACCAGAATCATCAGTATTATTTGTTCAGAACAAAATAGTACAAAACATGCTTTGAGAACTTCAAACAAAGCTGGTCTGTTTCCCAGGGTATAATCTTTTCTTCACAGTACCTGCAATGCCTGGAAACTAAAATGGCAATCTTAATCCCAAAGAGGAAAAAGATATTTGGAAACCAACTCGTTCTGTTGAGACGTTTGTTGTTTTTGTCTCAGCCTCATGTCTGAAATTTCCAGATCAGAGTGCCTACCAATATCAAATTATCCTTGCAAATAGGTTCGGAAAGTTATTGCTTGGGGATTGTAAAACTGAATATCTTCATTAGTTCACTGTGTTGTTTCCACCTTACCAGGCAAACTGTAGGTAGCAAAGATGTAACAGCTGCACTTATGATAATAAGATGATTAATAGATATTGTGTGTAAAGCTTTTTCTTCTGGTGGGCTAAGAATTAAGTGCTAATATAGGTCAGCTTGAAGTTCATTCTGTAACTCCACGGAGAGAATGAAGTATCTAAAATGTGTTTTATAATACAAGTAGCAATATTTGGTGCTTCTCTCTGTGACAGAAAAATTCTTCACTTCTCTGCAGACCAGGGTGGATGGGGGGATGTGTGTCTCTTGGTGAATGCAGGGGCACTCTGTCCCTGGCTTGGCATTACAAGAAGCAGGTTTGCTTGGCTTTGAAGTGAGATAATTCTATATTCTCCCAGGTACTGTGATTAGTTCTGGCTGTCACATAAACTGGATGAAAAAGGTTTTCAATCTCCCCTCGAGAAAGAGGCAGATGGAGGACTGTGAGCAGCCTGTCAGGAGGAGAGGCAGACTGTGGGTATTATCTCCCTCACTGGTGAACTGATGGGGGAGGCTTCTGCAGGTACTGCCCAAAAGTTCACATCTTCATCCCTTCATCCAAAGTAAAGAATGGTTTATTACTTTTTCTGTAAAAAAAAGGTGAGATAATGCAACCCCTTACTACTTAGTGTTTTCCTCTCTCATTAATGCTCAATTTTTTTGAGTATTTGAAGTGATAGAATATAACCAGGTTAGAGCAATTTTTTTTAACAAGTATAAAGTGTAACATTTAAAAGCATACTTTTCCCAATTCAGCCTCTGCAGCAGGTGTGGGTCCTGTGCCTCCACCTGAAGGACTCCTGCTTTCCCTTCTCAAGGCTTTCTGTAACAGCGAGGCATGAAGGAGCTCTGGCCCTAAGATCTTTCCACACTCTCCTCTCATTCCTTCTTCCGTGCCAGACTTGAAGACCCCTTAATCTGGCAGCAGCGATTTCAGATCTCTCTGATTTTTAACCTCAAGGCACTGTATCAGGTGAATTGGGGTGAGAGGTGAGATACTGTTTTAGGATAATCTGTCTTAGAAGTGTTTTCCATTTAATTCTATTATTGGAGATTTTAGTGATTACAGTTTGAGCCAAGGACTGTACTTGTTTTGAATTCAAAGTACAATCATCCATTGAAATCTTGTGATAAATTTTTATCAGGCAAAATTTGGCCTAAATAGAACAATTACAATGTTTAAAAACATATTTTGCTTAAGCAAATAATCTTTTCAGCCTTGATTGCTGTAAAAGCTGACAATCTTATTATTGTTGACTCATTTGTTCTTAAAAATACATTGTTATAGATAAAGTTAATAATCAAAATTGTGTGAAAGTCCTAGGAACAAGCTGAGGCACAAAATTAAATCCTGCACATCACAAGACAATGAATTCTCTTTAATTATTTGCATCAGTGTTGGGAAATTAATCAGTAAATACTGCATTCCTTCTCTTATCTAAGGAGTTCATTCTCCTGATTTAGGCTGAGAACTTGTATAAAACTCTAACTGGAACCACTAAGTCAGTTGTATTAAAACAGGAACGTTGTTATTTATGTCTGGTTTTTAGCTGCTGTCATTCTTTACATCTTCTGTAGGGACTTGGATAACTATGTGATATTATCTGAGAAATTAGCTTAAGTTTTATGATTTCTACAACTGGAGTGCTAATACCATTAATAGGTGTGATTGAGTTTGCAAAATCATGAAAATGGTACTTTATGTCAGTTTCATGTTCAAATTTGTATGAGTGGCAAAAGTGTCCCAGGTAACTCAGTAAATCCTTCCCTCAAACTATTCTCAGTGTCAAAATTAGTGTAGTCCCTCCAGAAGTGTTCTAGCACTAAAATCCCTGAACACAGTAGTGAATGTTATTTTAGAACTATAATTAAACAACATTTCATCTCCATCAGTCTAAAAATAATTATTTGGAAAATTAAATTTAGGTTTGCTGTGACAAAGGGTGTATTAACCAATGGAGGTCTGTGGTTTGAAAGAAAGCATTTTTTTTTCTCTGATTTCTGCCATTATGTTGAAAGCTGAGCAAAAATTGAAATCTTGCTCTAATGAAAACTTCAGTATAAAAGAGTCTTGAAGTCTAAAATGCACAACAGTTTTTGCAAGTGAAACACACCTGTCTTAAGGGGGGGTTTAGGCTCTCAGGAGGCAATGATCCATCAGAAGGAAATGTAATTCAATGTTGAATTGAGAAAGTTGAAACAATTTTAGTTAGTCCAGTATTAAGATATTATAAATGAATGTATTATCAACCCTGCCTGCTCTACATGTAGCTCTTTAGATCCTGCCCTTACATAAATGGGTCAATTCTGTCTCCATGTATTCCTGTTCACTATTTAAAAAAAGTTTACCAGCACTTCTGCAAACATGCGAAAATTGTTTAAAAACATTATGTCTCACAGTTGTTTTGAGAAAATAGGTGCATTCAAGAATTAACATACTGTCAAAATATTTTATCCTTGTTCCTTGCTGTATAAATACAGCAGAAGTGTGTGTTAAAACAAGCACTTTGTATAAATCTATGGAAATAATATACTTTGATGAAATTAGGGAAATCCATTTCATTAGGTCCCGCATGTCCTGGAACAGAAAACCTTTGTTCTGGTGGCCTGTATGTTTTTCATATTCCATTATGCAAATGTGAGAATTCATCAGGTACTTTGCCTCATTCTTGATACCCTCATTTCATATCTACTTCAGACAAATCTAAATACCATGCACAGTCTCTCAAAGCCAGCTGCTTCTGCCCACAAAAACAACATCAGCTTGTTTTACTATTACTCACATGTCAGCCACATTGTGTTGGTCGTATCATGCACAAAGAGAATTCCCATCCCAGTGAGTTTAGAGTCTAAAAGTATCAGGTCTGGTGCTCAGTTCACACAGAGCAATATAATCCCTTTCAAGCCAGTGAATTCTGTGTTACACAAGCAAAGGGCTTGCTTATTGTTTCAAAAAGGTGAAGATTTTTTTTTTTTTTAAAGCAAGACTAGGAACAGGAAAGCAGTGTTTTGTATCAAGCTCTGCTATAGTACAAGAAGAGACAAAGGACTGGTCAGAAAACAAAGAAAATAATCCTATTTAATAGAATAAAAAGCAAAGTCATACCCAAAGGTAGTTCAGAGTCATGTCAAGGTACATGTCTGCTTCTGATGTGAATTCTTCAGAGACCGTTTTCCCCATTCCAACCCCCACACTGCAATTTGGGCACTAATAAAAAAGCCTTCCTGTGCAGTCATCCCAGTGATATCAGATGTCACTCCCCTGCAGTCCTAGATGACAGCCCAGTTCATTCACCCTGCATGTTTTTCATGTTGCTTGCGTGGGGTTGGGATCATGCTTTTTGTTTATCTACCTTGTCCAGGTCAGATGTTATTTGTTCTGTGTAATTCTGCTTCCTCTGACGGATTCAGCCAGATAGGGTTTTTTCACTTTCTGTTTCGTACTGCTAAATTCTCTCTGCAGATATTGGCACAGCTTAGTGCAAACACCTTTTTTATTTGCACAGTCTCTAAGTTTTTTTTATCATTAGTGGTTGGCTAGTTTCCCACAATCTTCTTTCTGTAGAGTAGATTTTAAATGTAGCCCATCCACATTACAGAATTCTTCCTCCTCCTCTTCTTCATGTATTTCTGTACTAGCTTATGAGAAATTTAGGACAAAAATCATAGTACTGATACATTAAAATAATTCAAAATTTTGCCCAATAACACATAACCTGATCCTTCTTTAAGTATAATCTTACTGCAAGTATGTATTATCATCCGTTCTTTCAAAGTTACAGCACAAGTTCACATGGCCTGTTTTGATTACCCAGCAGATGTTCTTGTAAATTTCAGAATCTCATCTGAATGCAGATCTGAATGTTCCCAAAGTTTGGAATGAAAAGATCACATCTGTAGTACCGCTTCACATGTGTTTAATTTTCATATTTTATGCTATGTCCTTTGTTAATTGTAGTTCTTTCCCTGTGTATTTTACTGGCATTTTGAATTCTCAGGTACCTCTTTCTCTGCAGAGCACAGCTACTGAATTGCATGTCCAAACCCAATCCCTGCCAACAGCAACCAACCCCATCCTCATTTCAGACTGCCTGTTTGGCTTATCTAGCTGTCCACTTTACGTGACACTGCTAATATCAATCTCAGCATGAAGGTTAGATCATCAATTTGTTGAAGCTGAAATAGCTTCCTACATCTGCCAGACCCAACTGAGAAGCTGTGAGGCTCTGCCAGCCAGCTCCCACGCTGACAAGCTACAAGCGATTCTCCACAGGCTCCTGGATCAGGAAGGTTCCTCTGGAAACCATAGAGAATACCCTATGCTGCACTATGTAGGTTGTCTGGAACCCCCAGAGTGTAATTTACATGAGATAGCAGTGTAACTATGCTAACATCACACTCCACCTAGGTTAATACCTCTGTGAAGAGCTGGACAGTGGCTCCAAGACCTCAGCTAAGTGTTTGTGGTTTCGCAGCTCTGCTTGGTGCTGCGTAGAAATGCTGTGGACTTACCTGTAATTTCAGTCAAGTCAGCCTCTAAATATTCTGCCCCACCATCACTGTAAGAGTAGATCACTCTGAGTCCCAAGTCACTAAGACAAGCATCAGGTTGTTCCCTGGATCTGCCTCTTTTGCCTCCTCCGCCAATTGTTCAGCAATGGCAGTTCTATCACTGGTGTGGGAAGTGCTGTTCTCCTCCTCTCATTCCTTCTCCTGAGTGGCTCTTCTGTCAATCCATGGCTGCATCCCAAGACCACCACCTCACAGATGTGCCTCTCTGCCTTCCAGGGAAGCAGCAGCAAGGATGTCTGGGTATGTTTTCCCTGGCTTGGGACGTGTGTTGCCGTCTCACATTTGCCATAGGTTTGTTCACTCTGTGCTTATTGCCCAGGTCAAATGCCAAATTTCCAAATTTTTATGTTGTTTCCATCCTTATCCTGCTAGTACTGGCCACATATGAGGGTCACCAGTTTCACAGAGCCACCCAGCCTTTCACAGGAATAATAATATCACATTATAGTGGTGACATATATAGTAACACAGTGTCCAAAGAGTGACCCTATGACACTCTTCACTGGGTACCAGAAAGTGGGCAAGAATTAACCACTCCTCATCCTTGCTTTATCTAAGACCACTGGGTTTCAAGCTGGGGCTGCTGTAAGGCACTGGAGTTAAAAAGCAAATGAACAATTAAATTCCTACATTTAGATTGCGTGTCCAGACATTTCGAATCCAACCAGGATCTTTCATCAATGGAATCTGAAAGAAACAAAACATAATGAAAAATAATGTAGTTAATTAACCAAACACAGAAGTTTATATGTACAGGCCTCAATCATGGTTCTTGAGACCCAGCTTCAATGAATACCTCTCCTAAGATTCCTTTGTAAGCCGCATGGCCTTTGTGTCATCCTCACTTTTTATCTGGACTGAGAAATGTTCTCAATTCTCTCTTTCCACCACCTCAGTTTTCAAGGGATTTTGCAGAAGGATTTTGTCCTCTGCTAGTAGGATCTCTATCATCAGCTGGAGAGAATTTGGAAGCCAGCAAATT
Organism: Trochalopteron elliotii; assembly: GCA_024734555.1. Classification (NCBI taxonomy): domain Eukaryota; kingdom Metazoa; phylum Chordata; class Aves; order Passeriformes; family Leiothrichidae; genus Trochalopteron; species Trochalopteron elliotii. Next base: position 1,460,631 of record JANPWX010000362.1, read on the forward strand.
CTGTGAGCTCTGAAGAAGCATAGACAACAGTCTCTGTTTATTCTTTTGCAGGATGGAGATGCCAAAGATCTTTTCATATGGCATCATCCCTAGATGTGTTCATGGTACAGGAAGATCTCTACCACCCAGTAGGACAGGAAAAGCAGTTCTGAAGGGCAAGAACACACTTCAGCCCCTTTGAAGCAACCTGGTGCTCAGGGTCTGCATAGCAGAGGCATGAGTATATTCCGTAATTCCTCTGCAGACAAGCAGCACAAGAGCCTCAGCAGAGTGACTGCACTTCCAGAGACAGAGTCCATAGCTGAGGTGATGATTACTGTGACAACCTCTTTATGAACGCACAGAAGTAGGAGTGAATGGTGATTTCATTTTTAAAGAAGCCAGTTGCAAGACATATTGACATTAATTAATACCCACTAAGTAGGGTAAGCTTTCAGTGTTGCTGGAGATGAAGGGACACATATAAATACAAGGAAAAGTTATTGAAGAGAAATTCTGAACTGCATTTTATAGTACTTTTTATTCCATAGTGAAATTTCATACTGAAAGGACTAACTCTACAGGATCAATAAATACGATGACGATGACGATGGTGATATAAACAAAGATTTCCCTTTCTTTCCTAGAAAAATTATGGCCAGATTTGCTGGTGGAGTGTTCTCGAAATACCCATATTCCCTCATATTTAAATCTCAACATTTTTCAAACACAAATGCTCACTAGGAAAAAAGGAAAAACATTCTGCTCTCTATCATTATCAAGTTATATGACACTCAGAATACTCTGTGGAATTTTACTGAGAAAATACAAAAGGCATCAAATGATCCTTTTTCTGAACTTTCTCCCATTTGAATAAAGACCATGAAACCATTACAAAGAAGGACCAATCAGAAATAGCAAAAGAAGCACTACAGAAATAAATTCACCTAGTTCTGGTAGGTCCTGTTCTTAAGGGTTCCATTACTGTTAATTATACTGGTAATTACACCTATGCACTCTGGTACATGTATAATTAGAATATCCTTTCATGTGAGAGATGTGACAAATAAGTTTGAGGTGGCACAGTCAGAGGAAGAAAGAGAAGTCTGGCACATAGGCCTTCTCTGCTCACAACAATATCTTGCACTTGGAATGTTCTACTAAGGATTGCACCACAGTATTCAGAGTTTACCAAGTCTCTCAACAACCTTATGGATCAGAAGATATTATAAATTCCATTTATCAAATTAAGTAATTGAAATACATCCTGATTAAATTACTTATTCTGCACTACAAAGGAACTCTAGCATCGGAATTAAGAACTCTCCCTACATCTCTTTCCACATGGCCCATTGTTTTAACAAGTGATCTATCTTCTATTCTCCGAAGCAGAATAAAAATACTGGCATTCTTACGGCAATAATCAAATGATCAGAAATACTCTTGCAGGCTAAATTAATAATTGAAATTTGGATGCATGTTATATGCAAATGCTGACTTCAATATAATTCCATATTCCTGTTGCATATGCCTGCTCGTGTTTAAGAGGTGTCATAGAGTGGTTTGGGTTGGAAAGAATCTGAAAGACCATCTGGGTCCAACACCCCTGCCATGGACAGGGACAGCTTTAATGACACTGATGTGCTCAAAGCCCCATCCAGCCTGGCCTTGAACACTTCCAGGGATGAAGCACCCACAATCTCTCTGGACAACCTGTTCCAGTGCCTCACCACCCTCACAGTAAAGAATTTCTTCCTAATATCCAGTCTAAGCCTACCTTCTTTCTCACCCTTGTCCTTCAAGCCCTCATAGAAAGTCCCTCTCCAGCTCCCTTGTTGCCCCCTTTGGTACTAGAAGGTGCCATAAATTCTCCCCAGAGCCTTCTCCAATCTGGACAACCCCAATTCTCTCAGCCTGTGTGCAGAGGACAGGTGCTTCAGTCCTTTGTGGCTTCCTCTGCACTTGCTTCAGCAGTTCCACATCTTTCCTGTGCTGAAGGCCCCAGATCTGGGTGCAGGACTCCACGTGAGGTCTCACCAAAGCAGAGCAGAGCAGGGGAGCAGAATCATCTCCCTTGCCCTGCTGCCCATGCTGCTTTTGATGCAGCCCAGCACACAGTTGGCTTTCAGGGCTGCAAGCACACATTCTTTCTTTCTTAGAAACAATCAAAATTCCATGATCCAAAAAATAAATCTCAGAAGCATCATAATAGGAACTGCCACAGGAAAACAGTACGTTTCATTAGAAGAAAAGTCAACATTGTGTTGCAACAGAGTTGGTAATTTTACGAAAGTGCTGCTGCCTGTGCATTCAGTTCCTCTGAAAAACAGTGATCAGAGACAGTCCTGTAAAACATTCTTTGTGTACTCGTGCAACAACCACGCGACTCTCCAGGATTCCTGCCAACATTTTGAAAGTACAGTTAATGTTGCAGTTAAGTATTTGATCTTTTGAGTTGTCTAATCTCTGTTCCTGCTCACATTTGAAAAACAGCCCTAAGGAGCTTTCATTCAGACCTGCAATTAGTGGAAAATTTAGTATTTCATGAATTATATTTTGTCCATTTTTTGAGTGACTGTTGTAAATCAGCAGTCTGCCTTTCCTATTTAGTAGGCCTGAAAATACAAAGTGAGATGAGCAAAAATTATTTTAAAGCAGGCACAATGCATTAAATCTTTCCTTTAAGGTGTCAGCCTCAGCAGGCACCCTGCTGACCTTAGAGAACAAGCTAATGTGAGGAAAAGATGACCTTGCACTTCAGCTAGTGAAATAGGACACAAGTGCTATGCCTGTACAAGACAATCAGAGTCAAGGCGCAGGCAGAGGCACTGGGGCACTCTGGCCTGTGCCCTGCTGCTGGAAGAACAGCACTTGGCACAGGTGCTGCCACAGCCAGCTGGCAACTCCCAGCTTGGGAATGAGCAGAGAGCATTTCCAACAGGCCTCTCAAGGAGGCCAACTGGTTTTGAGTGCTGATGGAGCTCAATAGCAGGAGGTGACTGGATCACAACAGGTAGTGTCAAAGCCAGAGAATGGGCACTGTCACTGTTTAGTTTACTACCACCAGTGTAGCCAAGAGATCTAGATCTCCTCTGGCTCTACCTGAGCTTTTTCCCTTCCAGGAGTCTGGGCATATCATAAGCATTATTGCACAGTTCTGATGTCTAAAATAAATAATATACTCCTAAACTGTCAGGGGAAATTCAATAATATTTTTAAGAAAACTTTAATTTTTGGTGCAAAGCAAAATTTACCCTTTGACCTCTAAAGAGAGTTTTTATGACCCTACATTGCCCAGTCTGTTAGCATTAAGCCAAACTGTACTTTTCCCAACTGAACATGGAGTGTTTAAGAATTAAGATATTTCTTTTAGCTGGTAGAAGGTTAAGTAAAACAGAAGATTCAGAGGTATGTGGCCTGATATCTGCAGAAGAATAGATTAGTCTGTATTTCATACTCTCACTTAGAGGGAAAAATACATCTTATATAAAAATATTGCAAGCAAAAAATAGCAGTAGTAATTGTAATCCATGCCCCCTTGGGAGAGATATGGAAATGCAGTAAGCATGAAATGAAACAGGAAATATTTAGGCATTAGGAAAACTTTATAATAGTAGGAGCACGCAAGCTCTGGTATTGCCGGAAGAGGCTGAGATCTTCCAGAGCAAGCTGAACACGCATTTGGCAGAAATGTTTTAATTATAGTTGAGTTTGCCTCTAGGCATAGAGATGGACCTGATGATCTCTGAGTCTCTTCCAGCCTTGTATTCTATTACTCTGTGATAAAGTGACATGGCAGAATGAGAGTCCATTTTCAGGAGTTCTTTCCTAACAAGGAAATCTCACAGTGGGGAAAATTCAGAAACTGGTGATGAAAACCCCGTTACATGAAATACTTTGAATTTAAAAAAAAATAGTGCAAGTTATAGGGAAGCACAGCAGAGTAGCCAAGGGATGGGCAGGGTGACCTAAGCAGCTCTTCTGTCTCAAACTTCTGACTCAGTCTCACAATATCACCTGACTGGTGTTTAGCTCATCACACTGATGCAACAGGTGTTGTAAACAAAGTTATTCATTTGTCAATTAGTGAAGTAATTTAAATCAGGATCCTACTGTAATCATGCCTCTAAACGTAGTTAAGTACACAGTGAGTGTTTTATTTCTGCTAATACCAGGTAGAAACATCCTATTACTTCCCTTGAGGAGCATCTGATGCCCAGAGTGAGTTATATTTTCCCTGTAGTATGGGTGCCTAGTGCAAAGCAACTTGTCCGTTCTTCCACAAAGAGCCAGAGTAGGTACCTTTTGTGAGGAGATCTTATCTCCACTACAGAGTAATTTTAAGCAACAAAGAGGAGGGAGGGCCACCTTCAAGGTAAGATGACAGTCCCAATGCCACATGACCATATTACCTTTCTAAGTGACCTAAAGTAAGAAAACCATTTCCTAGCTTCTCAAATAAGTCAGGTATGACCGACAACTTTAATTTTCCTGAAAAGGTTATAACTAGCCAGACAAAGCTTGGGACATCAGTAAATGTTGTGGAAAAAAAATGTAGCTACCAAGAGTTCTGTCAGAAACTTCAGTAGTGAGTGTTGGGGAAGATGATGCTCCTACAGTGAGTTCCTAGTTAAATGGCTTGATGTTCTAACAAACAGAAAACCACTTATCTATATCTACCTTCTATAAGAAGGCTCCCAAAATAAAGCCTCTGATCAACATAGGAGCTACTGCCCATGGAGATGACCACAGAACAGTTTAAGTACTTTGCAACATGGAAGCCAGAGTCAGTTTTATCATATGAAGCAGAGGAAGCAAAACAGGAAACCAGTTCTGTTTTATCACCTCCCTCAAACCTGGCCCAAAGTCAAAGGAGCCATTATGCTCAGAACCCTCATAACTCCATGGTCCCCAGGCATTACATGGAGACAGAGGAGCAGGTGTAGGGTGGGAAGATCACAGCAGTCTGGAGTCTTCTTGCTTGCCCAGCCCTCACAGCCTCTATTTCTCTGGAGACAGCATGGGTGCCAGGGCAGCTCTTGCAGCATGAGCAGTGTTCTCCCTGTCCATTCCTTCTTGAAAACATGGATACCTGCACTGTAATCATAGAATGGCTTGGGTTGGAAGGGAACTTAAAGACCATCTAGTTCTAACCCCCACCACCATGGGGAGGGATGCCACACACTACACCAGGTTGCTCAAATTCCCATCCAGCTTGACCTTTTATGCTTCCAAGGATAGAGCATCCACAGCGTCTCTGGGAACCTGTGCCAGTTTCTCACTCCTCACAGTACAGATTTTTTTTTCTAAAATTTAATATAAATCTCTCCACTTTTAGTTTAAAATTGTTCTCCCTTGTCTGATCACTACCTGCTCATATAAAAAGTTGTTCTCCCTCTTTTTTATAGTCCCTTTCAAGTACTGGAAAGCAAATCTAAGGTCTCCTCAGAACCTCCTCTCCTCCAGGCTGAACAATCTCAACTCTCTCAGCCTGTCTTCATAGGAGAGGTGTTCCAGAATTTTTGTGTCCCTCCTCTAGACCTGCTCCAACAGGTCCCTGTCTTTCCTGCACTGAGGACCCCAGATCTGGATGCAGCACTGCAGGCAGGGTGTTACCAGAGCTCCTTTTGATGGAGCCCAGGATACATTTGGCTTTCTGTGCACATTGCCAGTTCCTGTCCAGCTCTTCAACCACCAGAACCCCCAAGTCCTTCTTTGTAGGGCTGTTCTCAGTGAGTTCATCTCCCAGTGCACTACATCAAGTTCCTAAATGATTTTGAAATCCAGATGTAAGATGAATTCTTTGTAATAATCCAGCCTATAAATTAAAAAAAAAAAAAAAAGTGAGAATATCCATGGCATTTCTGTCGTGGAGGTGCTGCAAACTGCAGCAGGGCTCAGGCATGCTGGTTTGCTCATCACTCTTTGAAGTGAGTTTGAAACAAAGATAAAATTAAGGACTGAAGGTAAGGCACTATGAAGCTGCTCATTTAGCCAGAAACGTCATTTCCAGTAAATCCCAGGACTGGCTTAGCACAGGGGGCTCTGGTCTTTGAAATACACCCTGAAAGAGCCTCCTGCCAGGTCTGGATTCTTCCTGCTGAGCTCCTCCCTTTTCTTACCTCACCCTAGTCACTCACAGAGGGAGTTTGTCTAACATCTTGCAACACATGCTGATAAGGGCTGTTTTGTCATCTCCCACAGACCATTCGGCAGGGTGGAGTTTGTTTGGCTGCCACCACCATTGGCAGAGGTGGTGGCCCCACCACCACACGGGCACTTGCTTTTGTTGTATGTGTTAATGGCTGCAGTTAACACTGCACCTGCGAATGTTTCTCTTAGGAACCACCCCAGGCTACCAAAAGGTGTTTCATGAGGTGATGCATCCACATCACCTGATGTTCACTCCACCCTCCCCTTATGGCATCATCATTTACAGACCTAGAGGCCTCCCTGAGCAACTTGTCCATCAGCCCTGGACGTGGCAGCTGCTACCTACAGCTTTCCCCAGACCACAGAAGAGGGCAATACATGCCCTTTACCAGAGAAGGGTGAAAACAGCTGCTCCTCCTCACAGCCAGGGGCAGAAAGCTGGTGGGTAGTCGAGCTTCACAACTGTAGTATTGACACTGCCCATAGCCTTGCACCATTGGCTTAGGCTTGGTGAAGGTTTGGGTCATCCAGACCCTCATTGTTAAGTACAAGGCAAAGGAGTTCAGAGCTAGATCTGGCCCTATGTAGGATCTGCAACCACGAAGAATTTGTAAATTTTGAGTTTTCATGATACAGAGCAAACAAAACTGATCTGACCCACTGGTGTTCAGTCTGAGACACAGGGCTTGTGCTCAATCATGTAAACAGAGGACTCTCCAAAGAGAAAAAAAGGAAGGAACTATCAAAAAGTTCTTGATTTAGTTCAGAGGGATTCTGGTCAAACAGGTATGGCAGCAGAGCTGAACTGGTAACAGGCTTGTTTAAAAACTTGAGAAACTGGGTTTGTGCCACCCACTGGCTCTCCAGGCTCCCCAGCAGTACAGAGCAAAGCTGCTACTACTGCTGTGCCTGCTCTTTGAATAATACCGTGCACAGACTGTGTTTTTGTTTGCTAGCAAACTTTGCCATGGGTCACGTACAAAAACCTTGTACAAATACATTATAGAAGCTTGTGGGGAGTCTTCAAAAAGGGGCATTTCCCTGATCCCATTTGTTTTCTGTGCAAATTTAGGCATGAATTTCAGGAATGAGGATGGGGTTAGGAAGATGACAGCAAAAAACTGGGTGCTGTACACTGAACATCTGCATGAGCCTTTCATGTTATGAATTGAACCCTTTGTCCATTTGCCTATGGCAGATGCCTCCATAGAGGCATAAAGCTCATGGCAAGTGGGAGGTAATGGCCACATCTGGGACTGACCTCTAAAACTTAGCTGGGCTTTTTATTCTCTCTGTTTATTTACTTTGTTTGCTTGTAGACTTACTCAGAGGTCTTCCCTATGGATATCAGAGCTATTTTAGGCTGCCAGTGATCCTTCCTATCCCTTCCTATCCCCTCATCTATTGGTTTCTGGAAAGCCCCCCATCAGAATGCAATTTATTCAAAGAATATTAAATTTTGCCACAGAGGGAAGTTCCATTAAGTCAGTACTGATATGTAAGTACTTGCACATAAGTCACTGTCCAGAGTCATCAAGGGTGCTGACAATGATGAGCACAACAGGTTTTAATGTATGGCTTCATGACAGGCTTGATAGAGTCATAACAAGCCTCCACTAAAGTGTGAGTGAATTAAAAAATACATGGGATTTTTCCCACTTTGTCAGTCTAGGAAAAAAAATAAAAGGTAAGTTTGCTGTTCTCTGAAACCCTTCAAGCATTCAAATCTTAAAGCTTCACATCCACATTCCTAACAGCAGAAAGAAATGTATTGTGTGTAGTTTTTGTAGGGAATTTTAAAGTGATTTGCTAGCCACAGCGTTTTAGGGAGTAAGTTTATGTCATTTTGTGGAACATAGGTATGTGCGTAATATGAAGAGACCTTGTGTCCCAAGATCAGATTTCTGGAGTGGAACAACAGCAGAGAAAAAAACAATCCCACGTCTGAGGGGGGTAGGTCAGGAAGTTTGGAAACTTCCATTGTGGCTGGCACTATTGCAGGCTGTCTGTGCTCTGCTGCACAACCCAGCTAACCTCACCCAGCCTCTGTTTTTTAAATATAAAATAGAGAAACATTATTAATTCAGACTACTGTTATGAAAGCGAATTTCTCAATTTTCACAGTTTCTGACTTCATTGGGTCAGTACACAGGGCTCACATGTAGTAAAAACTGCGTGTATGCAAAAGTAAACACATGTTCATAAATAGACTTTGGAAGCAGCTCCCTGCTGGCTCTTGCCCAGAAGGACAGAAAAGAAGGACGAGGGGACTGTGCGTCTTCATTGCAAGTGATTTGTTTTTCTCGTTAATGCTACACATTGTTCAGGACTATTTCTAGGAAGAAGGCAGTCATAAAATCCAATCAATATATGCTGCAACATTGCCGACTAGAAGAAAAACAGTGTGTGCAGAACAAGAGGAAGTCTTTGAATAAAATTCTTGGAAAGAAGTATCTCAGAATGCAGTGGGCCAGGAACATTTTTTCTGTGGTGCACATTTAGTATTTGTTCTCACAGAGAGCTTTAAAAGTATTTAGAAATATTTTTTAAATGTTAATAGTCCCTTGGGCTTAATTGGGCTTTAATTAATACTAAAATAACTGCATTAGCTTTGGAATTCTTTCACCAGGTCACAGGGTGATACTTTTAGAAGTTCTCTCCCTCTCCTCCTACTTTCTTCAGTATTTTGCCTAAACAAGTCTCTGTGTCCAGGCAGCCATCAGTCCCTTTGTTAAATGTCATATAGTATTTCTCCAGGCAGGACAGTGCTATGGGTGAAGCTTTACAGATCCCTGGCTGTAGAGAATGAAGTTTGTCATCGATGGATGCTCCACAAAGGGCTGGCTGACTCAAGACTAGAGCAAGCCCAGGTGTTTATTTTACACTCCTGAAGATACCACTGCAGCTAGGCTGGTGGTGAAGCAGCGCTGGATTGACAGGGAACAACCAACTGCCCTCAGGAATGCTTTTGGGACTGTGTTTTTTGCACTTACTGTTTAAGAACAATGTGGAGAGACAGGTTACAAGACCTCCACCTGCAAACCTCCCCCAGTATCCAGCAACACAGCCAAGGCCACCAGAGATCCACATGTGTCAGTGGAGGATCCTACACCAGAATGATTTTCCCAGAAGTAAAATCAAGGGAACATTCACAGCTCCATTTTGTGAATAATCCTTTATTGACTACTTTGGACTTGAAAAGTACTCCAGACTTGAATGGATGAAGTATGTTAACTGTTCTGTGAGAAATTAACACCTCCTGATACTCCAGATTGGCAGGATTCATTTTTAAACTAACTTCACAGATTAAGTAGTCAACAAAAAGAAAGATGGTGGCAAGAAATAATCCATTCACTGTAGCAGGCTCCTGCATATTTCCTTGTTTTCACTTCATTATCCAATGCCTGTAGTGTAATTATTCCTATGTGAAGGGATTCCTGCACAGTGCCAGCACATAGGTCCAGCTGTTCTTATTTCACTTCAGGTGCCAACACAAGGCTTTACCTTTTCAAAGCCTTTTTCACCAGGCCACAGTCTTCATTATGTGGCATCAGTTGAATGGAAAGATATCCTTACTCTGGGCTGGATTGTCAGAGCTTGTGTTAGTGAGATAGCACCAAGTTTGGAGTCTCCATGGTATCCAATCCAAAGATATTTAATATAAGAATCCTACTATATTCAGCCCAGATGTACCTGTCTGACTTTAAGGTGAGAGAATAGTTCCCCTTAACTTCAAGGCCACCTTTTTACAGTGGGATTAGATCCTGGGGCTGCCCCTTTTACCTTAAATATTCATAAGAAAGATGGTTATGCCTGGATTCCCTTTCTAATCCACAGAGTGTTGCACTGTTACAGCATGATCCATTTAAGCTTCCTTAGCATGGCATGACATAGAGTGTTTAATTACAAACTTTTTTCTCTAAATGTACCTCTGACCTATCTTCAAAAGATTATTTTCATAACTGCCTGCTATTCTTTTCCCATTAACTTTTCCATCATTTTTCCCACTAGACAGATCTGCTTTTGTATCTCACCTAGACCATACTGCTACCATCAAAGTCAACTTCTCTTCAGCAAAGCTCTCATAGTCAATAGAAAAGTGAAAACAAGTGCAAATACACACTGAAAATCAGTTTAGCACTCAAAATATCTTCCTTTGTTGCAGCATTAAATTATCGCAGAGTTTATAAAGAAAGTATCAAATTATCCTAGGGTTTATAAAGAAAAAGAAGATGCACTAAGACTCACATTCTATACTGCTGTTTGTTAGCCTTCAGCAATGCTTTGAAGCTTAATTGGGGGTCATTTTTTCACATGCTGTACAGCTACAAAATGAAAAGGTTGTGACAGGATGCCTGTTTTGTGAAATCCTCATTAATTTAAGTGAAGTTTTCCCAAATCTTAGCATTCCAAAGCCTGGGCAGTCATTCACTCTCTGCTACTTGCCATCAACTTTATTAATATAATAAGAAACAAGTCATCATTAATGTAGGCAGCCTAGGATGAGCTGAAGGGTTTGTTTGATGTGTATGGCAGGGTCAGGAACATGCTGCACAGCTACCACAAGGCCAGCAAGTAGTCAGGAGGTATGTCTGCTCCAGCCTGGTTTCAGGAATGCTTGTCTGCGGATTTACAAAGCAGAAAATAAACTACTGGTGTTGCCAAACAATTAAGACCAATGTTCAATAGCTGTGAACTGAGACAAGCTGATTAAAGTGAGGAACTGCCTCTCCCCTGTGTAAATGTTGTGCAGATTCCTAATGAGTAGCATCTTCCCAAACCTTAGAGGAAGCCTAAATGAGCTCACACTTCCCTCTCTGGGGAGTGGAGATATAGAGACAACTCCAAGGACTGAGTTACTCCAACATGATTGTTGCCTTTGGACTGTAGAAATAAATCCTTCAGTGGATTCAAAAAAACTTATCTTTCCACTGAAGTGAGGTAACAAAGCTGCAGCATCCTCTTTTGTTCCTTTTTTTCTCCAGTGTAGGTGGAGATCAAATGAATCCACAGGAAAATGGGAGGTGGGAGCCCCAGGGAACCTGTGGGAATCCCTGGAGTGGCTGAGATTGAGGTTTCTTCCCCAGATGCCCTGTGGGGAAGGGCTAGATGCTGATGCCTCTGGTGTTTGGCAGCCCTCCTCAGTGGAGGGCAAAGGCTCCTTCCAGCTCCTGCCAAAAGCTAAGGAGCTGGAAGCAGCCCAGCTCTTGCCTACAGCTTACATGGGAGCGTGTGAGAGAGAAACCTTTTCCCCATCAGCCAGTGTCCCCATGCCCCTGGATCTGTCAACCCTCACCTTTTAACGCTGCTTCACTCTCACCATTAACCCCCATCTGTTCCCAAACCTGGATCCATCCCCACAGGCTGTCCTGCTTATTTTCCCCTGTCCTGCTTACAGGCTACAAGTAAAGTGCCCAGCCCAAGCAAAAGCCAAATATCTGGATCCTGCAGTAAGCACAGGGTTAATTCTCAGTCCAGAACATTTTCATAGTTCTGCATCCATTGCAGAAAGTTCCTTCTCCTACCCAGCTGCCCAGAGCCGCCAAGAAAACTGAGGTAACTTGACCATTGCCACTCCTGCTGCAAAAACCTCCCACCCCTCAGGCACAGGCTGCCTGCAGGAAATTAGACACCTGCTTTGGTCTTCTTCTTGCAGTCATGAAGTGTTGGTATAGTATGTCTGCCAAACCACTATTAATAAACCACCTTTTTGTCTGTCACAGTTATGCCAAGATAAAATGCCATTCCTTCTACCATCCATCTTCTTTTTGTTTCACAGGTCCTGGCAGAGCTCTCTTATCTGTACTATTTCCTTGTGCAGCACTTACCAAGGGAGGAAGAAGATAGAGTTAGTGAATTAGTCAAATCAGTAAGAGTTAAAGGAAACTTCTTGTTCTCAGTTGCACCATTATGGCCTGACTATCCAAAACCTGCTATCCTAGGGGGAAAAGAGAGAAAGTGTATTACTTTTGAGGAAAACATGAACTTTCTAGCATGGGTTATATACACAGTTGTTGCTGTGGTCTGTGCCTGTCTTCATGGGTTTGTCCTTTACAAGTCTAATACAGCTACTGGAGGGAAGCAGGAGAGGAATTTGATGAGAAACAGGACTAAGGTCTTCTTTCATTTAAATTCCTTTCACTAAGTGTTACTTTACGCATAGAAGGAGAAAAAAGTTTTATTGTGTTTGTACTCTGTTTATTAACTGCATTACCCTGCTCACACACAGCACAGCCTGATGGATGTCACAATACATTGCAAAAGGTGTTATTAACATAATCCTCTTTCAACAGATGGAGGAGCTGAGAAAGTTGCAGAGGGTTATTGAAACTTATCCAGCAGCATGAGGGAAAATAGCTTTGTCATCCTGTCTCAGGCCAGCACTGTGCTCACCAGGGCAAGAGCCACAGCTCATTTCTCACTCTTAGCTGAGAGTCAAGTCTTCTTTAATTTATATTCAAATTTTGGCCTCTATTGCACAGAAAACATTGAATTTCCAGGAGAAGGGATTTAGGAGCACCTAAATGTTCTTTATCAAAGGTCATGTGTGTAATTGCTTTAAGTTAGCTCACTTGCAATGACTGTTGCATTTCCACTGACCTTACAAAAGCACCAGGACTCACACAGTGAATCCAATTCACCTAAGGAAATAAAGATGAAGAGCATTTAAATACCCATTGGGAAAACTCTTGTTCAGGTTTAATCTGTTTTTTTGGGTTTTTTTAATAAGGCTAAAACAGATTAAGGAAACTGTTGTTTTTCAAAAGCTGTTCGAAAACTGTTGTTTTCAAATGAAATATTTAATGCGCATTATTTAATTATTAAAGAGTATATTTCCATTGAATTTCCAAAGTGTTCCTCTGAAGGAATGCTGCCCCTCAGATGCTTTTGACTCATAAAAACCTCTAAGCAAAACTGGCAAAGTAGAGGGGCTCGGAAAATTACAATGAAAGAAAATCCTTGAACTCTAGGGTTTTCAGAGATATTTAATGAGATGGAAATCCCACAAAGCCTTGATTTATACTTCTCCCTGATCCTTCTCTGCTTTAAAATATCCAAGAAATAATGAGTCCATGGGATCCTAAAATACTTAGAAAAAGATAGGGTAATCCATCACAATTTCCACATTTTAAAAGAAAATTAATGAATTTATTAGCAAAACTATGCTGAATTCCTAATTGTATATATAAGTAAAAATTCCCCTTGAGTTGCCTGATGATACATTGTTTACTTTTAAAGGGTCACGTCCATCCTGTAGCAGATTGCAATATGGATGGTGTTAGAGTCAAAGCTGTACCACGTGCAGAGGGTGAGCAGAGAGAATACACCAGCACAATGCAGGAAAAAGCACTCCTGAGATGAAAAAAAAAATCAAGTGAGTAAATTAAAAGCTTTCAAACTGGTTTGCAGGTATACAAAGTATCTCAATATAAGGATACATCCAGATTAACTGACCTTTTTATAAAAGGGCGCATCCAATTTAATTGGTTTTACTTGCTACAAGCTGTTAAACATCATATGGCCTCATTTCTAAGAAGGGGAAGATAAGTATCAGGTGTCAGCCAAAAATAATATGTGGGACCACTGGAGGGCACTTTTGATTTAAAAATCCCTCACTTTAAAATACTTTTGGCAGCAATACAACTTCTGCAAAAGCAGAAGAGAGCAGAACTGGGGCTTGCCACTTGTTAATGAAAATTCATTGGAAAATATTTATTTCATTTTAAGATATTTTGTAGCCCAGAAGACCTTGAGGAAATTCTGGCAAATAACCTCTATGAAATATCTATTCTCACTAATTTTTTTTTCCTTATTACAGATTTTTGCAATGTGACTGTTTTGGCCTGGATCACATAACATTAATGAATCAATTAATTGAAACAACAACCACAGATTGGATTAGAATGAAAAAGATTGTATTTTTTGTCTGTGTTGCTATGCAGACACATTGCTAGCTCTGCATTTAAAAGAAGGATATGCTAAAACTATTCACCTGATCCATGGATCAGATATCTGCTGCTTGATTCAAAGGCTCCAGCTTCCTGAAGGAAAAGCTCCAAGTTTATTGAAGGAGTAAAGAAGGAGCAAAGAAAAGTAGCAATTCTCTAGGTACTGGATTCATTTCTAGACTAATCCTGCAAAGTTACTCCTCTCAGCAGTCAGTGAACTGAAATGAATACAGTGAACTGTATTCATTAGGTGATGAATACAGTTCACTTTAGGAGAGGGGGCCTAAATAAAAATATATTAATTAGACCAGCTGCCAGTGTTCAGTCTGTCCTTTTGCAGTTTTTTTTTCCTTGTTGACTTAGGCCTTCATGAAAGGGGGCTGCTTCCTGGCCTCACTTGCTTGGGAGCAACCATGCAGTTCCTTGTCCCCATTTCTGTTGGGCAAAGTGCAATTTGCTCATCCATTATAGCAGAGCATTTCCCTGCACAGCCACAAAACCAGCATTACTACCAAGATCACACCAAGGCTTTTGTGAAATTCAGAAGACAGAAGGGAAAAAAGGAAAAGAGGGCAAGAAAGAATTCAAAACACATAAATGCCTCCATCAGGTATTTTCTTCTTGGTTTTTCCAAATGGAAGAATTTATTGTGAGAAGGCATGTGTTCATTGCCTGGTAACATTGCCTGTAATATACAATCTGCTGTGTTTGAGTTAATGGTTGCTTTTTTGTGCTGTGGTCTGTGGTTTTGATGATGAACTTCCTCAGGGACTGTGAAGATAAAAATCACAGTTTGGCACTTGTTGAAGATTTAAGGACCTGTAGCTTCCAAATGGTACTACTGAGGGATAAACAGGCTTTTGCCTCCTGCCCCTGAGCAGAGTGGCAAGGTCATAGGAAACGTAACCAGGACAAAACTCACACTGAAGCCCACAAAATTCATCCCTACAAGACAATACAAAGAGGCTATGCAAAGCTGAGTGAAGCCTCTCCTTTGCTGTCAGCTTTCTAGCTCTGTAAAAGCAATGTTCACTTGGTCCCATTTCCTTAACATATTCCCCACCCCAAATATATAATTTCAAGCAAAGTAGAAGACAGTTCTGTGTTTTCTGGACCATTTTGCCATGCAGGCTTTTCAATGATCTCCCCACCTTGTGCACATTCAAAACAGAGGGGACACATTCTGAGGTGCCAGAACCATGGTCCCTTTTTATTCACTCCCTGTTACAGCATCCATGTCCTCGTGGCTCCCTGGGTGATGTTAGTGGGAAATGCTCAGTTGATGACAGCCCAGCCTTTATCTGCTCATTGATTTGGAACAGAAGCTCTTTGGGAAGAGGGAGTGGAAGTGTCAGACTCATGCTGCTTTTGAGGAAGCTTTTTCTTACCTCCCAGAGGCAGTGGACTTTAAATTGAAAAGTTTTAACCTTTGCCATGACTGGTAACAGCTTGATAATTTTTTAAATGCAGACATCTAAAAGCCGGTAGCAGGAAACAAATATGCGTTACTGCTTTCAAAAATCTTCGAGATGTGTTTGTGCTTTCTGTCTGTTTGGACTGTTTTTCTTATCTCCTCCACTGTTCAGAATGTTTTACAGTTGCAGCCTAGACCACAGTAGGTTTTGTTCAGCTGCTCAGTTGCTGAAGCTCAGCCTTGGGCTGACCAGTCCTCGGACTGTGGCCTTGACAAGGTGCAAACTCCTACTCCCAGTGAGACTGACCTGTCACAGACTACTTCAAAGAGTAGGAGAGTCAGAAACAGAGAGGTTGACACAGTGCTTGCATTTATGGCAGCATAAGATAAATAAGTGTTATTAAAGCATTACTCATCATGCAAATTAAGATTATGGTGCAAAGGCAGTGGAGGTGACAGGAGCTGGAGGGCAAAGCAGCTGACAGTCACTCATGGCCCTCACAGCCTTTCATCCCCGTGGACCAAGCTGAACTTTCAGATCTATTTTAAGACAGGGCAGGCTCTCTGAGACATGATCTCCAGATACAGAATGATCGCTGACCTCTCACGACCTGCCCTAAATAAAATGCAAAAGGACTTGATCTGCAGTCAGCTCCCCAAAGAGTGAACCACAGGGAAGGGCCTGGGTTCAACTTACTGTTTGTTTTTCAGTACATGGGAAGGCAGCACACGTGCTTGATGCTGGAGGAAAGCAGATCTGCAGTGAATACCGCTGAGACTTATTTACCCTTGCAAAAATACATCCTCCACTCTCTGAAGGGTCAGCCCTCCAAAATGTGAGCAAGGAGCTGCAATGAGGCAGCACCTGCTCCCCTGGCTGCTGCCGCCAACCTGCTGGGCACGGCAGGGTAAGGTCACTGCGGGGAAAGATGCTCCTTCCCCTGAAAAGCCTGGAGTCTGCTCAGGAGATGGCTGCAAAAAGGTCAAGGAGAGCTGACACCATGGCCCCTGTGCATGGAGCAATAGCTGATCCCTGTGCCCAAAGCAGTACGGATCAGAAAGCAGGGTACAGTGGTCAGAAAGCAGGGAGGAATCAGGCCCCACGGGAGAGATCCTTCCCCGGCAAAGGTCCTTGGGATGGAGCAGTCCCAGAGCCCAGAGCATTGCCATCTGCAGGGACGGCTGGGAACAGCCCTGCTGTCGGAGTAGCTGTGGCTGTCCTTGCTGTAAAATGCAGGGCTGCGGCCCAGGGAAACGGGCTCTGCCTCGGGCTGCTGCGGGCCGGCACAGCTTTGGCGCGGTGGGAGCAGCCCGGGCCCCGCTCTTGCTGACTTACCCAGCACAGCTGTTTAGGGCAGTAAAAGCCTCACAGTGAGAAACATACACGAGTTCTTAGATTTCCAAAGAAATTGGTGTTTCTTAAATTGCTACTGGAATCTGGTAAATCCAGGACTGCCTGCAGCCCCAGAGGACTGACAGTGCTTTGTCATGACCAGTGGTTTGTCCTGGGACTGGGAAGAGCACGATGGAAACTTGCCCAGAGGAGCCAACCAGACCCTGTCCCCGGGCAGCACCGACTGCAGCAGCAGCACTGGCGGCAGACAGCACTGCAGCAAGGTGTTGCATTTCTGGAAGGCTTCTCCCAAAGGATCTCAAAACACAACAAAAGATTCAGGTTAAATGAACCTAAAAATTATTTGTGGAGGAGGAAAATGGAGGTTACAATTTTCAAGTGTGCCTGTTTAATTTGGGTACCCAGTGCAAGTGGCTCAGGGAGTATTTTTACAAATGTTCCTTGAGATGTAAAGGTGAAAGTTATAGAAATTCTTCTGAACATAAAGGTCTTGAGCAGAGATCTTAGAACACAGCTACCAAATAATTTGAAACACTAGCAAATAAAACCTGAATTTTACCTAGGACACTGTAGGAATTTTGTATTTCATGAAGGAATTTGCATAGTTCTCCTTGATGTGTGCTATGTTTTGACAGGCCCAATTTTGACATTCATCCCCACATGTTATATCAGCTTCTCTCAGTGATGCTTCATTTATTTGTTATTTTTTATTTATTCCTCCTCTGTAAAGGACATATGTGCACCATCTGATTCATAACCCTATGGAAAGCAAATGTCTGTGTGACATAATATTTGTTTGGTCCTCTTGCAGCATCATGATAAATCAGAGGAAGTTTGAAGTCTAAATGCTTACAAAACCAAAATTTTGCGCCTGGAAACATGTAAGTTTTTAACCACATTCTGCCTTTCAAAGCCTGTGGCTCATATGTTTTTATTTGCATACCTAAGCAATCTTTTTATCAAGGAGCTCTTTGTGGTGAGGTTTTAATATTCTCAAAGATATGTATTCTGTCATCCTCTCCAAGGACCAAAATTTTCTCGATAGTCAACAATGTAGTGATAGGCAGAACCACTTCAGTAAATCTATAGAAATGGTTCTGCTCTTCTGATGGCCCCAGCAGAAACCCAGAGTCAGCAGCTCCTAAAGGCCAATAGCCACAGTTTCAAATGATATTTAGCACATCTATTTCTATCAGAAATCTGATATTCTTTATATGCTGAAAAACACTGTTTATTTAACCTGTAATGAAACTTATACATTCACTGCAAAACAGATTTTTCAAAGGAGCAGTGGGATCCATGACTTTCCTTGGCAATTTAAGAGACTTATTTGTGAAGTAAATTTCTAGAAGGAAACAAAAGCTAAAGTGCACATCATACAAATGTAATAGTTAAAATATTGTGTGGGATATCTTAATTTTTAATAAAGGTGAAAGCCAGGGGTTCAATGTCATTTGAATTTTAAAGAAGAAAATAAAATCCCTGAATTCTTTGTTGCTTCTCAGTTTGGTTTATATTGAATATAGTCTTGATGTTCCTTAGTGCTCCAACCATCAGTGAATTAGTAAATCCCATCTCTCCCCACCCAGCCTCAATTATGCTCAGTCTGTAGGGAATTTTCAGTGGAAATAGAAAGTTGCCACCTATGTTTAATTTAGAAATCAACACCTATAAACTATCTTCCTATCTGTCAAAAACAGACATCTACCAACACACAAATACCAGAAAACCTGTGTCCTGATAGTGAGAACAACTGGTGCTCATTTTCACCCTCCCTGCATGTTCCTCCAAAGATGAGACTACTTTAAATCCATGTTCCTATCATCAGCTAAACCAGTTTATTCTATATGCATCCTACCTTCAAAATGCAAAAGTCTCAGAAAGTTCCTTGGGTACCTGCAGGACATAGCAGTTCTTGACATATCACACACATTCATGCCTGACCACATTTAGAAACCATTTCAAATATTGTCATTCCCTGAAAAATCATAGATGTGTGTGTCTATAAAAAGATATAAAAACCATATATGAAACCATAAATATTAATTTCAAGGCATATATTTTTTAACCACTTTAATGCTTTTAAAGATGTAATTGAAAGCCTTGACTATAACCCATCCTGCCTTTTCCTGAAACTTAGCAAATTGCCAGGCAATTCAGTAGATCTGTTCCTATTTCTATCCAAAGTCCCTTCAGAGGGAATTCATCCTCTGTCTTTCTGCAAGAAACCTGCACTGACCCACATCCTCTCCAGCAGCATTAGGCATGAACACAGGACCATGCAGCCACTATTAGGGGGGCATCAATGCAGATTGTATTTCATTAAGGCAGCTTCAGTCTTACTGAGAGAAAATGGCAGGACATTTCTGTATTTCACTGGCTTTTTTTTTAATGCAGACCTCCAGAGTAAAATGTTAACAGTGTTCATTACATCCTTTTCCCTCCATTATACCTAAAAGCTACCTTTCAATAGTGTATCTTTGCACAGCCAGTAAGACAGCAAAGCAGACAGTACAGAATCAGTCAGGTTTCCTTGTAGAACCTGACATATACAGGAGAATCAAAATAAGGTTTTCCCCATTCAATTCTTTTTTTAGAAGCCCACAGGCTGAACTAGAAGAGACAACCTATCTGTTTCATTGATGAAACACGGACTTCAACAGGAGACTAAAAATGCTGCTGATATTCAGTACTACTGCAGGTCACACAGCACAGCTTGTTACTTTTTTCTAAAGCTTTAAGTGTTATTTATGCCACCTTAGGGCACAGTCTCTTACCCAGGACCAAGGGGATCCAATGGGGGTCTCTGGATGCTCTTCCTCCTCAGATGACATCCTGAGCTGGTGGTTTTTCCCTGTTCTTCACATACACCACTAAAGCCACTGTTGGTTTCTGCCATATACGAAAACACTGCCTTCAGATTTTAGCTGTAGACAACAAAGCTCCAGAGAATATAATTTCCCAGTGATCATGTTCTTGCTAATTTTACCTGCCGAAGTTCTTGGAAGCAGAGTCAGAGCAAGAAACCTGAGCTCAGTAAACCAGAGCACACTTTCCTTGCAACTGCCTCCTCAAGTGCTCTAGTTCAGTCAAAAGGTTCAGTGAAAAATTAGAGCCTGAAAAACACAAATTCACTTCCAGTTGGTATTCTAACTTTCATATAAGATTTTATGGTCAGACAGTTAACTGAGTTATAAATTCCAGAAACAGAATATGAGGAAATTTTACTGCCAACATTTTAGTGCCATCATTAAGCATATTTTGTGTGGATTTTAGTAGTTCAATTTTTTTTTAAGACAGGTTTTTAATACCAAAATCTAAGTCTGCCTTTCTGCACAGCTGCACAACTGCACAACTCCACAACTGTAACTGTATGAGTAAGAAGGCAGCACAGCTTTGCTGTTGCTCTGTGCAATAATATTTGAAAAAGGACCATTTTCGTTTCCATTTTTTTCTTTTGGTCTTCTGCTTGCACCTAGTTCAGTACCAGTATGTAGAATCCACACAGAACCATACAGGTGACACACTATTTGTTTATCAGATAAACTTGTCCTGAATCTCTTGAGAGTTCTGGCTCTGTCTGAGGGGACAGCTGGGTCCAGCATCTTGAAGTCACTTCTGGCAGCTGGCAGGAATGGCAGCCTTGCCACCAAGATAGAGCCTGAGGTTTTGTGTTCACACTGACCACCAGCTCACAGCTATGATACACTTTCACATTCACAACCTGTGGCTTGGATTTTGTTATTTATCGTCCTTCTGCTTATAAGGCAGCTGGCTGCAGTAGCTGCTGAAATAAAGTTGCTATCAAAACCCCTGAACCCTTCTGTTACATGTCTGACTTTGGGCAAAGGCTTCTAAATCTTTCCACTGTTATATAATGAAATGGGCTATTTATAGTACCCCACTGCAGGAGAGTCCTAGCATTAACTATGAGCTGATAACAGTTATCAAATGAACAAATATGCCCAGCTATGCTTCGTATTTAACCCTAGGCTATACACAAATTCAGTGAGTAGTAAAATAATCAATTGATGGAAAAACTCTGGAAATAAGGCATAGAGTAGAGAAATAGCCTGTTGGCAGCATGTGGTCTCTCATCACTATGAGTGTCACTAAGTAGGCAGCATGTAAAGATAGAGAGGACTAGAAAGTGACAGCCCCCTGTGACAGCTGGCAGCTCAGCAGGCATTGTCAGCTGGAGGATTAGGGTATCACAGGCCATGGCTGGACAGTGTGTTGTTTTCAACAGCAACATCAGCATCAGCTGTGCTTGCCTCTGTCACCCTTCTTCTCCCAAAATACATGCAGACCTGCTTAAAGTCTGAAATACTTTCCTAAAATAATTTATTCTGGGGACTCAAGAAGAGCTGTGGGATTCTAGCTGAGAGTTAAATTCACTGCTGCATGGAGTTGCCTTTAAACTTTAGGAGTATTGGGAAATGAGTGTTATTCCTGTGTATCAACCAAAACTAACACAGCTGCCAAACTGCTCTGAATGCCTGACATGGCAAAGGAAGTGCCAGTTTGTATCACAGGACAAGCATCAGATGCAGGCAGCCTGCTCTGAGCTCACTCCAGTTGCTCACTGGGCTATGGGATTCTGCTGGTCTCCCTCAGCTTCCCAACAGCACTGTCACACAGCCTCCTGCTGCTGCCCCTGATCTGATCCTGCTCCTGAAACTCTGCAGCCAGTCCCTGATGGACTGACTTTCCATCTGATGGGTGTCTTAGGATCACAGGACACTGACGTGGATGGCATCTGGATGAGATATAACCATTAGAAAAAATGATGCTTACTTAGACTCTTTCACATTTCACATTAGAAACTCTGACTCTGAAGTGGTCCAATAGCCAAGTCACCCTCAAGTTGGAGAGGAACTCTTCCAAGAGAAAATAGCACAGCACTTAAGTTACCAAGATGCTCAAGTTACTTGTTTCTGTGGTACACCAATGTTAAGACTGTAAGCACAGAAACCCATTTATTAGCTATCTAACAAATCACATTTGCTTTCTGGAACAATTTTGGGGAAGGAAATTCAATACAATTCTTCTCATTTCAGATAAACAGGGAAATGCCACGCCTAATGAATTTCAATGGCATTCCTGCCCCTGCTGAAAGGTCTATTCACCAAATTTAAAAGATAGGAACCACTGTTTGTTGGAGTAATTTTCTACTGTTCCACCCATTTCTTCTGATAAATTTTCTTTCAAGCTGTGATGGGTAAGTATAACAATCTATCAGAAATGGCATTTAAATCATTGTCATATACTGCATAATGTTTATCAAATTCTTCAAGAAGTGGGTGTGCATTTTTCCTAGCACACTGTATTCCTGAAGCCTTTGTCATTTTCTGTACCATCTGTTTTCAGGCACTTTCTGCTTTCCAGGAAGCACTAACAAGTGTGGGCATGTCTCCTGAGCAACACAGATGTATCCACGGGCTGCTGCTCCTAGTTCAATGCATCTGGAATCCATGTCCAAGGGTGACCATCACCAAACACTTCTGATCAATATACCCATAAATGGAATAATAACTAGATGTAAAAGGACCTTTCTCCATAATTTTCATAAATTATGACTATGTTTCCAGACTTTTCCCAAGGTTCTCATCCCCACTACCTGCTCCCCATGCCACCTTCTTGCTGTCACACCCACACAGCCAGGCCACAGTTTCTTTGCCTTCTTTCCAGTGTTCCCTAACCACCTCAGGAGCTGCTTTTCCCTCACTCCCTTCCCAGTCTTGTACTCTCAGGACTTCACAACTTTGTTGCTACTTCCCCAGTTGGTGTTTTCAACCAAAAACAAATGTGAAATAGTAGCTGACACAAAATTCACAGAAAATATTCTCAGACTCACAGTTCACGTAGGCTTCACATCAGTTTTTAGATTCCTCCTCAGCCCATAGCCTCTGTCACATCCTCTAGCAACAAGTTTCACTGGATAATTGTGCTATTAACAGAAGTTTTCATGCCAGTTTTAAACAGTGTCCTGTGATTTCACTACATGACACAGGTTAAAGAGGAGACAGTTGCTTTTTATAAACAGCATTTGCAAGTGCTGTATCATGAGAAGGAAAAAAAAATTGTAATCACTCCAGAATATTTAAATATAGAAATATTAGGTCATGGTAGCCTTTACGTGAACTTTATTTTGCTGAACTGATAACTATCTTATTTTTAATAGAATAATTTTTCAACTTAAAGATTAATTCAAGGTATTTTTAAATACAATCACAACTCTACTGTACTGGAACAGCCTCACTCTCCTAAAATAGTTGCTTTTCACATTACATTAGTAGTTTCCATGGACAAATCTTATGGAGCTGCTCTCTCTATTTTCTGTAAAGGCCTTTGTCTCATAAACACCTATGGAAATTTATAGCACCATGGATATTAAGAAAGCTATATTTAGAAAGCAAAACAGAAAATCTAACAGAGATGCTGAGTCATAACTCTCCTGTTTTGCATCTCCTGCAGAGGTAAAGTTCAAGATGCTACAAATTCAGACCAAACATGATTCTAGTGGGGGACTTAAAAAGGGCACACAGGGCTGCTAGTCTGCCCCTCCTCAGGTGCCATCTTGTCTGGGAGAGAACTTTGAGATTTATGGCTGATAAATAAACAGTATTTACAAGAATAATTTAAGGTCTAGTAGAGAGAAATCACACCATCAACATAAAAGGTTCTGTGTGTTTGCAAAAGCCCATATATGAAAGTGTATCTTATGATGCAGAATCAACCCTGTGATTACTTCAATAATCTCTGAGCCAATATCTGTTCTCCAAGCTGTTGATTGTTCTGAAAGGTAGCAATAAGTAAAAATCCACTTTCCTGTCAGCCCTGTTGTCTCTAAGTATAAAGATTAGTGTTTAGCTATAGTTAATGATGCCAGTCATCATTTTCCACAGCACAACAGCTCACACTGACAGAATAATACTCTGTAGTATGTTCAGTGTTTAAGTGCATAATCAACACATTGGTCATGTAACAAGTGTGGAGAAATTTCCTTCTGTTTATATTCCTATGTAAATCTGAATTTAAAATTTCAGTTTCCTTGAGGATTTTAATCAAAATCACATTTATGTATGAAGCTGTTTTATGAGGTCCTTCTTAAAATCATGGCAGTTGATACCCAATGCCTTTTTCTCACAGCACAGGAGTCTCACTGTTACATCTGACGCCCCATCACTTCCTAACCAAATAATATGTCAGCAGTGGACAAGGTCAACATTTGGACTATTGCCTCAAAACTGCCAGAGTTGTGTCGTCCACAATCATCAATGGTTATTTTGGGAGCTCTCAAAACAGGACTGGAAATGTTATAAAAGCATTTGCAAACTACCAGAACCACGGAGTATTTATTCAGGTGTAGACTGGAGCAAGGATAAGGGACAGAAAAGGGAGTCACCAGGCAGAGGGTGTATGGGACTAATTTTACTTTTTACTGAAGAGCTGTACCCTTAAGGTAGTAGGAAAAAGAGAAAAATATGGATTTTTTTTTCACAGCAGTATGTCCACAATATTTGAGTTGTAGCTGATGAATTATTAAGTCTGGTTGCTCAGGGGATGATGTGGGAGAGGAGGACTGTGGCGGGAAGGTGGAAAGGCAGCACGGCAGCTGGGTGTGGTGTGTGTGGTGTGGGGAGAGGCTGTGCCATGGGGCTGTGGGTGCCCAGCAGTGTGCAGGGCTGTGCTCTCTGGGCAAGCCATGCATAGCAGAGGGATGCAAGCAGAGGTTGGGCTTTATGATAATTGGAATGCTTTACCACCCTGAGAAACAGCTCTGGCACAGTCATTTCTAGCACAGGCTCTGTGGTTGTGGCTGGGGGATGGACCCCAGGAAGGAGGGATGTCTCACAGTCCTCACTCACCCTCACAGTCAGACCAGACCAGCAGCCTGTGGCAGATGGCTGGGTGCTGTTGAGCTGGGTGCTCATGACACCCACGTGAATTCCAACTTCCACGGAAGTCCAGATACTTTCACACTGCACACAGTCCCTGCCCAGGGTCCTCGTGCCCCTGCAAACACTTTCTACTGCAGCCAGGAGCTCTATTTGCCCCTCAACTTCTCCCATGCTGCTGGATCCATTCATAGCCCCCATTTCACTCATCAATTTCTACCCTGAAGAGCTGTCCCTTGACCCATCCTTTGGGTTTGTTGTACCTCTTTTTGTGTGAGTGACACTTTTCGCCACAGAGTGTCACAGGTACAGCCTTGGAAAAGCAACCCCCTCACAGGCAATGTTTAGCAACTTCCTTTAGGTGCAGAGTGGGAGCTGAGACCTCTACATTACCTATCACCACAACAGGAGGCATTTGGCTAGGGAGGGATGAAATCCCTTACATCCTCTAGTAATTAGATATCAGACATTAGTGCTTAAGTGCTTGTGAAGAGCTCTTTAATAGAGAAGAGAGGATGGTAAGAAAGAAAATAATGTCACCATTCCAATAACCTTCTCTGTATTTGGACTCTGTCTTTTGCAGAAGCTGAATCATAAACTACTTCCCTCTCTGACAGACAATTCAGAACATGCTAATAATACTATCTGAAGGTGATAATAGTGGATGACTAGATCAGAAAGCATGGAAGGTGCTAGAGAAGAAGGCAGAGGCTATAAAAAGTTTGTTTGCTATCACATTATCAAGTGAATCTGTGGGATGCAGAGTTCTGCTTTCTTGCCATATCCAAAACCAGAAAGGAAATACTTAAAAGATTTGTGTGCATAATTGGCATGGGCCAAGTTTTCTTACAAAGGTCACTGGGACTGAAAGCCAGTGATTGTTTCTCACAAAAGAAAGACAAGAGAAGTGTGGAGCTGGGACTGGGGTTACAGCCCTACACATGCACATTGGTAAAGAATTATAGCACCATGGGTTGCAGCACAGGATGCCTGTCCCCCCCAAACAGATTTGCTTTAATTTATCATTATTATTGATCTATATTACTTTATCATCTCAGAGTCCCAGTTGGACACAAAACCTACATTGCTCTCTCCATGAAAGCTTACACTTTAGGAGGGCTTAGCTTCTAAACTAGGTCAGGGATGAAAAAACTTTTGGATGGAGCTCTGGAGGCTGTCTCTCCCTGAGTCATCCACCATCATTTTTGGCCTCCTGTGAGCAAAATGCCATGTTTTCCTATATGTAGGTGCATAGATGCTCCCACAGCATGACAGGAAGTACCTTACATATTGGTCAGAGTAAGGGCACATCTGGTCTTATTACAGGATGTGCTCTCCAAGACAATGGGCTGTGCATGCAACTTTTATCACATACAATTGCTCATGAATATAGTCCATGATGGAGAATTATTACACTTGATCACACAATAGACACAGGTCTGCTGAGACCAGGCCCTGGGACTCCTGTCCTGTGCACAGGATACATTGTGTAGGTAACTCATGGAGAAAAAGGGTAACATGAAACAACTCTCAGGGGTATGATGGCTTCAGGTGACTATCAGCTGTATTTTGTCAAAGTTTTGGAAATTGTGGCAAAAGAGTTGAGAAAGGATGCGATTTATTTTTATTTTTTTTATTATTATTTTGTACTTTAGGCCTTTTTTAATTTCTTGGAGAAAATGGATGTCTAAAGACTGACAAAGCAAATCTCAGACCTAAAACAGAAAGAAGTTAATGGACACTTGGTATAAGTTGTTTAAATATTTGGTTACAGGAAAGGAAATTTCAACTTACTGTCTTTCAATCTGAGTTCTTTTAAAAACACTTATACCTTTGAGGCTGTGTTATGTTGTAGGCCATTAAGCAGTACTGTATTTTCTCTTGATCCGTTCAGGTCATTCCTTAATTATTTTAACTCCTTTCAGCCAGTGCTTTTCCTTTATTCTTTTCTACTACAAAAGTGTGTATAATTATTGGTCCAGTACATCACCAAGACAGATGTCCATGCAGCATGAACTTTATTTATGAAGGATGGATTAGACATGAATGTCACACTTCCTTTAAAAAAGTTTAAATTAACTAATCAACTGGTGAAAACTGAACAGTAATACTATTTACATAGGACGATACTCACGTTCCTTCACAAAACTTAAAGTGAATTCTCACTCTGAAACACGGACAATGAAATACAGAAGTACACTGATTGCTAGAAGTTTCCTTGTAGATAGCAATCCACATCTCTTACGGAATTCACAACTTACAGAACTTACATATTCTCTGTAAATTAACCTAAATTAGCTCTTTGGCATAATCATAGCAATGCCTGCATTTCAAGGCCAGTACTGTAACAGACTCAGCCACCCAATGGCATTTTATCTGTACAAAGTCAATGATCCCCTATTGGTGTATCCAGCAAGAAAGGCCTGCCCAAATATTAGATAACCTCTGACAGTGTCTATACTCATCCTTCCTACACCTTGACTGAGTGACATTAACAATGACTAACAAAGACAAACAGGAAGCCTGCATCTTAGACAGCATTTCCAAACACTGAGACAAAGACAGTGACCACTGATTTAACATTTAGAGCATACGAAATATCACAATGCCCGGTGCTGTTCTAGAAACATGTTTTTAGATTTTCACCTGAATTTCTCAGCAATGATCTCCATTTTCTCACTCCTTTGAAGCACCTTGGCAAGAAAATATCCCCAGAAAGTGTATTGGGAGTGTTTTAGAACCATCTCATCTGCTTTCCTGAGTGCACTTGCCTCAGCTTGAAGTCTACAGCCAGTCTACAATTCAGTCACAAAACACCACTGTTCTAGAAATAAATCACTTGAAGGTCAGTCCTACCATTTGATCTCTTCAGGTATTCAAGTTAATATCAGTTTCAGGTTTAAATGTTCAGATCTCATTTTACCATCTACCTTGTTAACTCTCTTCCATATGCTAATAAAACCAGACATATAATTAGGCTTCTACTCCAAAAATACTGCATTGGTAAAACTATCCAGTGGGGCAATTATTCCAAAAATTAAAGCTTCAACTGAGTTCCTACTATCGAAGAAATATTGTCTACAAATCATCACATAAAAAGCCTACCTGGATCAATCAGAAGCAGTATACTATAGAATTGTACCAGCTCCTGTTGCCCTATGCCAACTGTTTGATAAATAAGTCTTGTAAACCAGAACCTGCTCCTAAATTTACATTTCCTGTTTCTGCAATGTGCAAAAAATTTCCTATCCCTTTTCTTTATGAACTTGCATGTGGTCTTCTTTGTCACAGAAGAAGTGCACTCATTGACCTCTCTTCTGACATGAAATGCTTTCCACCATGTAAGCCTCTGTGTCTCTGTCAGGAATTAGGGATGACTTCCATCAGAACATTAAACTAGAAAAGTCACTTCAATGTTTGTAAATATGATCTTAAACTGTCTGATTAGATATCATTCTAATTAATAAACAACAGAAAACAGTCCTGTTTCTGGCCAGAAGGCAGAGCCTCTCAACAGTAATTTCATGAGATGGTGGCAATTAGTGTCTTGTGTCATTCAGGAAATGTGTCTCTTTTCAGTCAAATGTGTCGTCCAGTCAGGAAGAAAAGCGGTCTGTCCTCTTTGGCATTGGCAGTCTGGAATTCGTCCCGCAGACGGAACTGCCACTCGTCCTCCAGCTCCAACCGCACCACAGTCTGCCGGAGAGAATTGCGGTCCTGGCAGATCACACACAGCGTGGCACCTAAGCAAACAGTTCAAAAGAGACTCAGGTGAGTATCCCCTTTGTTCTCAGATCACCCGCCTTCCACCACCCTTTGGCATGGAGAACTCCACTCCTTTCACATCACGAGTTACAAATGGGCTTGGGAGAAGATTAAACCACTCAGGTAGGATTTCAGGAGAGCTGTGTTCAGCTACCTGTTTGTCAGGATCTTCTTGTGTAACTTGAGGAACCTCATAATCATCTAGTAAACAGGACTAGCAGCACTTTCCATGATCCTTAGGGTAGGAAAGGTAAAACTGGCGGTTCTAAGGAGGTCATGATGGGTCCTGACAGCAAACCAGATAAAGTCTTACATCCATTCCTGTTGTAGCCCTTCCGATTATTACCTTTGTTGTGTGAAACCCTCACTCAGCAAAACCCACGAGGCAGTCACACTGATGGCTGACTCAGTTCTTTGTGCTTTGCTGCCCAGAAATGTTCTAAACATGTCTTTAAAACTAATCACAAATTTTAGTGGTTCTTGGATTGGTAAACTGAAGTGCTGGCAAGAAAGAATCTGGTCTGCGTGGCTACAGACATAAGCAAACCCAGAACGCCAAAGTAAAAAAAACACACTTCAGTAACCAATGCCAACTGTCCTGTCTGGCATGCTGATAACCACTTTAACTTGCATGCATGGCTTCCTGGCTTCTGAGGGAAGTCCTCCTTTAAGAGAAAATAATTACCTCACCAGCATTCAGTAATCTAAACGAGAGATGGTGAGCTAAGTGGTAATGCCCAGGAAAAAAACCCAAAACCTGTGAATATAATAAAAACAAACAAGACAGACAGTCACATGGTGTTTAATTCTCATGTGACAGGTTGGAAAATCATGTAGATTGCCAGGGGAGATGAAGAAATCCCAAAACAAACATGCTTTGTACTACATGACATAAAAATTGACTGGTTTATGCAAAACGAGACTGACTGGTAGCCTCTGTTTTAGCTGCAACAAAGAACACAGCAGTTCATAGCAACTCTGCCATTTTCAAGAGGCACTAACCACAGTGCTCTTCTCCCAGTGACAATTGTAGCTGAGGGAAACAAATCCCCAGAGCACCAAATGCCTTCATGGCAGAAGAAGGATCCAAAAGAAGTTTGCAATGTGACTATCTGCAATTCAAGTGGAAGTTAGCTGTCTCCACTGCTACACACCATCATAAGGTTTACATGGAGAAACTGGGTATTAGGAATACATTTTAAATGAGCCACTTTCTATTTCTAAAAATAGAAAATAGATTTTGATAGAGGCATGTCAATCACCCATTTGCTATCAAAATTTAGAAAAGCTCCAAGAACACAGTGGGTAAAAAATCTTCAACAGTCATTTTTCAAACAGAGTAAGGTGCTGTGCACATACTCTAGGCATGATGATATGGATCAAACATTCCTTCCCACTTTGAAAACTGCAGAACTTATAGCAGTGCCATATACCAGTTTACTACAGTGCAATGCCAACATGATCAAGCATCAAAGTTGGGTGGGACATATAAAGAAAAATATGACTATATGCATATACATATATATGCACATATATTAAATAAATATAACAGATTTAAACTACAGATAAAATAGATTTTTCCCACGTTCTCAGAGACCATGTCACCTAATTCTTTGCAATAAATTTATTACAGCTCACCTTTAAGAAAATGAAACTTCTTCAAAAAGCTAGCTACAACAAAGGAGTCACAGAGGTACAGCAGGAGACCACTAAATGTCAAACCAGAGGAACTGATATTCAGAGAATGAGGCCGAGAACTCACATAGCAAACTGCAATCTGTTTGAGAGAGGGTGGAAAAAAATTAACATCTTTCTAGCTTTCATATGCAGCTTCCAGTATTTGCACCTGATTCAAATTCAGACTTGCTTTCCAACTCCAAATATTGTGAGTTTATAGTTCCTTCCAAAACATTGTGCTACTTATTAACAATATACATAAAACACAATTCATAACTATGTATTTTTACTACTCATTATTATTATTGTCATGAGGCTTAGACATGATAGGGTTTGAAAACTGCAGTAACAACAGCTCCCCACAACCATAATGCTGTGACCTGCCCAGCATATTTTATTTATATGTGAGTAAATACAGTAACTCTACAGTCAGACATGAAAAGTACCCTTAGAAATTCCAAATTTCATTTACATTAAGATAGGATTACTTAAGTCAGTAGAGTTGTGCATATACATGCATTTATGAGGTTTCCCCTTGCCTAGTTTGTTTTTATGGCTACTCCTGAAATCCACTAGGAATGGGAATATTTACAGCACTCTTTCAGGATTTATAAATTCAGATTTCCATACAAGACTTTGTTTCAATAGTGCCACTGTACTACTTAGCTGGGATACATACTCATTTGGCAGGGATCAGCATGACTGAGTGGAGGAAAGCTGAACCACAGCAACTAAGACTCTGTACCAGTATGCCTATTCCATATTCCTTTAATCCTACTGTATCATATTCCAGCACAGGCAGCAATTCCAGAACAAAATTGAAATAATTTCATGTGCTGAATGGGTCAGAGCTGAAAGATGCAATGGATGAAGACAGTAACAGTACAATGTCCTCCCACAGAGCTTGTTTTTCCAAACATGCCTAAGAAAGCCCAAGAACTCAAAATGTTCTGGGAGCAGCATACATGGGAAGGTTATTACACAGTTCTTTGAAAGAGAAGTTCAGTAAACCCAGAAAGACTGAATTTCATTTAGTATTCAGTGAAGAGATAAAAACAGTCCCTGTCTCCAGAACCACACCACCCTAGTACCAAATTTCTACTGACATATTTGAGTTGAAGTATAACCTTGGCTTTAGATCCAAACTCATCAGAGAGAGCCAACAGTTCCTGAGACCTAATGTAAGTTTCTTCCATTCTAACTGGTTGTCTAGTATTTGATTCACTGCCTCAGCTTATCAGTCTGAAGTGAACTAAAACATCTGTATATTTGAAGTGCTTTCTAAGGGTTATCTAGTATCTGTAAAACCGTCTTGTGCAAGAATTTTTCTCTAGGAAGAGCCAAATTATAGCAGATTGAGAAAACACTTCACAGACTATATTAGTATTTAGAATGATTCTGGGATTTCTCTCCATGTACTTTAGTTGAAGCCTCTGACAGTATGGGACTAAGAATTCAATTTTAACATTACAGGGATGTACCTCATTCTTCAAAGGCTATGTAACTATTATTAAGGAATACATCAACTAACCCATCCAAAACAGAGCCTACACATTTCTAGAACTATTTGGAGATTGTTTTGTTCAGTACCTGTGGTCCTAAGTTAAGGTAACAGTCCACAGATAGCACTGGATGGCTGTAATTCTTCAGTGAGAGAGGGAAGAAGCGATGGCTGTGATACTGGAGATACTTTTCAAGGAGCAACTGAGCAGGTGCTGCCAAGAAGGTGTGCTTGCTGTCAGGAGCACAAATGTACTGAGCAGGGGAGATTGAAACTGGAGTGTCAGATACCTGTGAGGAAAAAATATTTCTTATACAGATCAATTTTAATCAATCAAGTTGTACTTATGTAATTGTGGTTTGTGTAAAATATATCTCTACCCTACAAATCTCAGTTTTACATAAGAAGAAAAGTTGTTCAGCCAAAAATATCTGCTACCAAAACAGTTTCAATTTCATAAAATTATATTTGTGTTTATAGTCTTTGAGGTTTCTTCTTTGAATTCAAAGTAC
Source organism: Trochalopteron elliotii (assembly GCA_024734555.1). Lineage (NCBI taxonomy): Eukaryota > Metazoa > Chordata > Aves > Passeriformes > Leiothrichidae > Trochalopteron > Trochalopteron elliotii. Next base: position 1,492,836 of record JANPWX010000362.1, read on the forward strand.
TCCTACCTATGAAGTCACATGAAGATGAGCAATCCTACAGCTGTAGTTAAAATCCACATACTGAATGGTTACTTGGATTGCAAAGAGATACTTTACATGATTTTCAAAGTTTTAAAGGAAAGCTATTAAGGAAAGTTGTATTTATGACAAGAACATTGTGGATTTCAGAAATAAATGACTAAAAAAAGCCCCACATGGCAGACACACCCCATTACTGGCAACAGATGATGCACCAAAAGATCTCAGTTCTCCTGGTTAAAAAAGACACAAAAGGAAAAAGGAAAATTTTCACAACAGTACAACAGAGGTCTCAGATCCCACCTTAGACTTTATGTGGAAGGATCGTTGTCCTCCAACTGCAATTTGCTTTTTCATGACATTGAAGTGGTTGAAGCGACAGATGAGAAGGCCAGCACTGTGGACACGCAAGTTGAAGTCAACATCATCACATGTAAATCTGGAAACAAAAAAATCATAGCAGGAATGTTTCTCATCATACACTGACAAATATAAGAGCTCAGAGCTTTTGATCAGCACCACAGAAAGGGCAGGTATCAAACATACTGACCCTCCACCAGTGCCCTTCAGTCAGGGAAAGGGGCTTCAGCTTTCTAAAAATAAACTAGGCTAGAATCAGTTTCAGAAGACCAGAATGAGGGAGAAAAACATTTAGGGAGGGAAAGGATCAAAAGCATAAAGTGGAAAGGCAGTAAATTGCTAAGGAAAATACGCAGGAGTTAAAACATTTTCTTTGCCTTTTACTACAAATAACGGCGTCATAAAAAATTGCTACATACATTACTACCCCAAATACTGTGAAGGAAATTAATTCCTTTGACTTCCATGGAAATGGATGAGGCCCTACATTTGATTTATCAAATGCACAGAAGTATCTGACTACTCATTTTTCCCTCAAAATATGAATGTCTAGCAATTTTTTCAATGTTCCTCTACAGAATTAATGTAATTTTATTTTAGAAAACTATTTGAAGGCAGAGAGTCTTTATACAAGAGAACTGCTGAGACACAGGAAAAGATTAAGCAGAATGAGGCCAAACATCCCTGAGCTAAGTCTGACCCGTTTAAAAAGCATGATGGAACAGAATAAAAGGTAAACTCCTAAAGCTGACCAAATTCAAATACTCTGATCTCTGGAAAATTCAGACTCAGTTCTCCATTTTGAATATATTTATTACAAAGGAAACAGGATGATGTGCAGAACCACTGGATTGACATCCAGGGCTTGAATTTAAGCAAACTGAGCAATCAGTGCAACAGTCAACATCAGTGAGAAACACGGCATTCAATTATAGGTTTTAAAAGTTTTGTCTTTGATCTTAGCATTATCTACATGGTTACTTGATATCCCTGACTGTCACTGTCTCTGTGTTTTAAAATGTGCCTTTTTCCTTGCCCAGGCTTGGAATGCCATACAACACTTCACACTCAGTAGGACCCAACAGGATTACCATGAGCTTCATGTGGTTCAAAGACAGAGGCAGGAAAGAGGTGGTGTGATGTGGCATTCCTGACATTTTAGCATTGTTGCTTGTACTCATATCATTTTGCTTTATTGTCATTGTCCTCATTTGCCCTTCATACATAACACTTCATAAGGTAACACACTTAGGCAGCCTGGGAGCACAGTTCTCTACTAGGAGATGCACAGGGACAAATTTGTTCTTTTGAGATGTCAGGCTGGTGACAATATAGATCATCTGTTTGTTCAGAGAATAATGAAAGCAGAATCCTTCCCTGCAGTTATAAGTAAGCTTGGGCTTCAAAAGATATCTTCCTGAGTTAGCAGAGTTCTTTTGAAAAGCACAGTGCCTGATGTTCAGTTACCTAAGTGTAGCTGTGTAGAGCCATTTTAATTACCTGGGCTCTCCCACCCAGCTTACAGAAAACCACACATTTCATGTCACACCTGCCAGCCCTGTATGGATGTCTTCTGTATTTTAAGGCACTCAAAGACCAGTTTTAGACAAGTGAATCCTACCTCTAGTGATATATATACACTTCATTCTGTTGTAATAAATGCATGTCCCTCAAAACTGGGGAGAAACCCACAGTTTACTTCACATAGATCAGTGAAATTCTGTGAGACTATGAACCTAGTGAATACAGTTCTGTTAACTGTGGTAATGCTGTGTATAACGAAATCATAATCTGATATATCCTAAGTGGCACAATAAATAAAAAAGTGGGATTTCTGAGACAGCTGAATGTGAGAAACAATTACCAATGTGAACAAGATTTGTCTATTCTTTTTTTCTGATTGTTCTGATGAGCACACATGTGGTATGCTGCAGTGTTGTGCTACTCAGGGGAAAAAGCCCAGATACATATATATATATATATATATATATATCAGAATGAGATTTGGCTATGCACCATTCATCCATACATCTCTGTTTCCTTTGGAAGGTAGAGCTGTTAGGCAGACAAGAAGGGAAATACAGTATTTACCAAAGGCTACCTGGAGTGCAAAGCACACTGCTGACTGTGTCTACCCTATCACTCAGTTATCACTGTTTTATTTGGAACTATAGAAATTAATGTCTTTTTCCAACTTCTGGCAGCTTGGGAAAGATTTGAATTACCATTAACAAAACAAAATCTGTCTGCATGCCATTTACAACCTACCTAAAAAAACACAAGAGCTTTTGTAAAACTTCCTTTATTTCGTTCATTTCCTCTGCTGAAAGCACTACTGATTCACTTACCTGTTCTGATTGTACTGTACATTCTGTGTCAGATCCACATTCAGCATAATGAAGTCATGCACATGGCAGCAGGAGAATGGTTCCTTGATCTCAGCACTGTTTGTTTTACTGGACCATTTCCTCATCCCAATTAGGGCATAATGAGTGACATTGGGAGTTGCTTCAATATGTTGCAAAATATGCTTCAAGGAAACATTCCTTTCAGTCCATGTATAGTCACTACAATAATTATGAAAATGTGTTAATTTTAAAATACATAGAGAATATTCAGAATCTCTTTCAGCTGAATAGCAATCATTAACAGTTGGAAGTTGTTAATACTTTCAGGTAGATAGCTTCAGTGTTGTCTTACTTTACTGTATTTTTTTGTCTCTCACTCTAGTTAAAATTAACTGGTGCTTATGTGGTGGGGACTGGTATGACAGATCTGAAACTTAGTCTAGATCTCTCAAAATATTCACTCAGATATGTAAACTTCTAAAGTTACCTAGATAATATTCCAATGAATCTTGGAGGGTTACTGACTTGTGCCATAACTTAAGCACAAAGTATTAAGATCCTTCTAGCCCACCCCTAGAGTCCATAAATCTCAGTTGTCATTGAGTTTCATTCCCTCTGAAAGTTTGCTGTAAATTCTGCATGGCCTGTTCATGGAATAGATAAAAATATCTAGCACAAACAATATTCTAAAGTAATGAAGACAAAAATACTAGTCCAGGGATTTGGGAAACTCATAAAGGAGACACACAGACTGGGACTGACAAAAGAGCCAAAGGAAATCAGTTGCACAATTTGCACAGAACTGTCATATAGATTTCCTAGAAAAATCTGGTGAAAAATGGACATGTGAGTGTCCATGTTGTCCTGTTTACAGAGTCTGAAACCTGCAGTCCAAGTAACTCTAGCTTGAACAGCAACTGCTGCAGGGCACATAAATCCTCAGGGAACAGGAATGAAAAACAGGGACTACACTATGTGCTATGCAAAGACAGATGCCTAGGAAAGTACTCTCCTTGGGAAAATATTATTCTCTGCTTTTACAGGGTAAAAGTTGTAGTGTAGCAAACATAATTTCAGAATTACATGCAGAGAAAGGCTAAAAGAGATCACCTGAAAAAGCATATATTACACTATTTACCTTTTCCTGTCTCCTGAACAGTCAACTTCTACTGCATTCCACATAACACAGGAGTCATCTGAAATGACAATGAAAGGCCAAATATCCTGGGGTTTGATCCCCAGCTCTTCCTGCCGATTCCGTTCAAGCTCCAGGTTATGATAAGACAACTCTTTGATCAGGAAATGGGCAGCACCTGAAACCATGGGCATAAACCACCAGGTTAAAAATATGGGCAGAAACTGTTTGCTTTTAACTCAGAAGCCTTTTGAAGTGAATATTTCTGCAGACAAGGGTATAAATCACTCTGAAGATTTTAACACTCCACCACTACCCAGAGCCAACTTGCTTTGTCACTTGCCAAGCAAGTGACTTAAAGAACCACATTGAGAAGGATGAAAAATGAGGCCTGACTTCTGGTAAAGATTTGCTAGTGTCTTAATGATTTAGTGACTACTTCTTTTGACCTGACAATATTTGTGTCTTTTAGTGCAAAGAGTTAGAGATGTTGACTGACCAGCTGAATGACATTGGAAATTGTCCCTGATGATCTATTTTGAATGTTTGTCACTACTGCTGCATATAAGTTGCTCCAGCAGCACAAGCAAAGGGTTTAATGTTTCACAGATGTTATATTAGCAGAACCCACTGCCCATGCAAAATGTTATGCAACTTATTTCCACAAGGAAACAGAGTCAGTAACTCCATGTAAGTTTTAACACCCCCAGCTTCTTTCAAAGACAATAGAAGAGTTAAGTATTTCTAGGGTGCAATTCATTGAGCTTGTTTCAGGTGTCCTGGATTAAGTGAAGTCCATCTTCAGCTGTGACACATTGTTTTCATAGGGAATCCAGACCACCAGATGAGACATCCTAGCTGCCAGGTGTGTGTCTACATTTCGCTGTTGAATAACAACACCTCAAGAACCCAAGTTGTGTGCCCACATTTTTTAGAACTTTTTGTTGCACTTACCTACTCCTGCACTGTTGAAAATGCTTGGAAGAACAAGCATGATGTGATTGGGCCAATACTTCTTATATATGGCCATTTCATACTCCTTGACAACTAAAACATGCAAATGACTGGCTCCATCCATTGCATGATATAAATTGAAAAGTCCATGTTCATGACGACCAGTGGTGGGAGTAAAAGTGGGGCTTTTTATGTAATCTTCACTCTGTAGGTAAAAAGAAGTATGAGCTTCTGTATTAATCCATACAGAAAAAGGAGAAATGGATTCTTCAGGAGAATAAATCAGATACACTAACACTAGACAAACTGACACACTTTAAACTTCCTTGATAGGAAAATAAACAACTTTTATAAGAATTGGAAAAAAGAAAACTGTATCATTTAGGTTATTTGACTGATGAGAGTGTGGTGGAATGGACAGGACTGTTAACCTTGACCTGCCAAGTGCAGAGGTACCTTGAGGCTAGATCTGGAAGAGGATTTAGGTCCATATTATATAGGACAGTAAGAAACACTGTACTCCAAAACAACAGTACAGCTTTTCTGACTGAAGCAAGGGAATAGAAAAAGAAACAAAGGGAGAATAGCCTTTAAATGTTAAAGCCTAAAAACAGGTCAATGGCAGAAGCAAGAAAAGAATCCACAAGGACCCAGTGCACAGTTCTGACCATGTAGCCAAACACAAGTTTACTGGGTGAAGGAGAGCAGGATATGTCATTCTTACATTTCTGCTGTGTTGCTATCTAGGTTCTTCTGTGTAAAACTTGAACTGGAGGGTGATACTGATTTATTACTGTTTATTGGAAGCAGCTTATTTTCTCCAGGATAGAAGTGCTACTGCTTACTGCTGTTCCACAAATTGCTTCAATACTCCAAGCAGTGTGGCCTGAGCAAGCTTCACCTTAGGCATACAGGAATCACTGTAAAGGTCAACATCTCTGCACAGGTGTGGCCTCACCTTGAATATTGTGTGCAGTTTTGAGCACCACAATATAAGAGAGATATTGGCCTATTAGAGAGGGTCCAAAGGAGGGCAGCAAAGATGGTGAAGGGCCTTGAGGGGAAGCCGTGTGAGGAGAGACTGAGGTCACTTGGTCTGTCAGCCTGGAGGAGACTGAGGGGAGAACTCACTGCAGTTACAACTTCTTTGTGAGTGAAGGAGAAAGAGCAGGCACTGATCTCTTCTCTCTGGTGACCAGGGCCTGAAGTTGTGTCAGGGGAGGTTTAGGTAGGATATTAGGAAAAGGTTCTTCACTCAGAGGGTGGTCAGGCACTGAACAGGCTCCCCAGGGCAGTGGTCACAGCCTGACAGAGCACAGGAAGTGTTTGCTCTCAGGCACAGGGTGTGACTCCTGGGGATGGTGCTGTGCAGGGCCAGCAGTGAGACTTGGTGATCCCTGTGGGTCCCTTCCAACTCAGCTTATTCTGTGATTCTGTGGTCAGAGTTTGCAGACCCTGTCAAATAGATGATTTTACAAAGCTTTTTCTACAAGCATGACATGTAATTCTTTATACAGTCTTGAAGCCGTGACTAAGATTCTTTGAAAGTGTTACTTTTATATGAAAGTAAGTGAGCATTTATGCAGAATAAAACAGGATATTCCACTGCTTTTCTCTACAGAAAAAAAATCCTTCCTCTTACTAATGGTATGATAAAAGAAATCATATCTTTGAGTTTCTTTGTAGAAGCTAGTCTCACTTTAACATCTTAAACCCAAAACCAAAGACCTTTTGTCACAGATAAGACAGTTTATACCAAAGGATCAACCTTGACTATGAGCAAAAGAGCTTATTGGTGTCTTGACAATTTTTTTCATGTATCCCTTTCTGGGAGACAATACAAACTTAGCATAAGGACATCTTCATTGTCTCTTGACAGTAGGAATAGTACTATAGAGAATGCTAATTCAACAAATTTTGATATTGGTGGCGTCGCTCTCCCCTATATGGCCATAAATATAAATAAAAATATTCATCTACCTTATCTGTGACTAGTGGTAGCCTCATACTTTCCAGTTGTCTTCCTGGTTGGCTAAAGACAAAATGATGCTCCTTTGATTTTGGAATGATAAAATGCAGCTGTATCTCTTCTCCCAGCATAGAATAGGAAAAGGCAAATGCATGCAGAGTGGACTCATAAATCTAAGGATGGGAAAAATATGATAATTCCAGTTAAAGTCAAACAACAAGGTCTCAGTGTGATTTATATATATTTACAACATTGCCAAACAGATTACAGTCAATTACTGTATGGTATTAGATTTAACTTTGTAAGTGTTAAGCAATATTCCCTAGGCTAGAGCTTACACTAAAAAAAATACACATGAAAGTGGTCCCTCTTTTGAAACCATTTTTTCAGCTTTGTCTTGAAGATTGTACCAATACTTACAGGCACTCCTGGCTTTCAGAAATACTGGCACACAAAAACCAGTATTTGCATTGCTGACACCTTCTTCCTCACATTACAACAGGCAAGAAATTAGAGGGTTACTCTGAGTAAAAGAAAGTTGTATACTACACATTGACTACTCTGTGCTGGACTACTCCTGTATCAGAAATAGCACTTGTTGCAGTTACTCAGGTGGAAACTTTTCTGCTTAAGCAAAGCCCAGTGGAAAACTTACTGGGAAAGTAGTTTTCACTGGCAGGACACATGCAGATCATAGCACTGAATAAACTAGTGTAAATGGCACAAGGATTGGTTCTCTGGTCTCCCTAAACTGCAGCCTGGTCAAGGCAGGCAAACTTCAAGGAATAACAAAATCTGTAAATCAGCTGTAGGTGTACACACGTGCAACTTCTAAGCCAATTAAAATACAATGAATGTACACAAACTGTGTTTGGGTTGTGTGTGTTTCAGTGTCTGATCTGCAGAGTGACATCTAGAAATCTTTACCTGGTACCTGGGATTGAAACCCATATACTGATGACACTGTTCACAGTGATGGTAGGTGTTATATGCTGCATACTTGGACAATCTCATCCTCGTTGTTTGACGGCACGTGTACATATCTTCCTGTCTCCTGCTCATTGACCTGTCTATTAAGAAAAGAAACAAATGAAATGTAACATATATTCAAGGCTAGAATGTGTTCTCTTGTGACAGGCTGTTTATTCACTGAAATCAGCTTCTAGGAAAAATGGCAATATAAAACATGTACAAAAGAAACCACAAATACATTCTGAGCACAGTGTGTTTTATAAATTGCTATGCACAGCAAAGAGAACTACAAGGAATTATCTACTAATTCATGACTATGATAATTCAGTACAGATTTCACATCAGGCTGAGATGTAAGCAATGCCTGATCATTAAAATGTTAGTTGTTGCTATTATTGGTAGAATGCTTACAAAAGCAATAAATAGTAAAAAAATAGTAAAATGCCATAGCCTTATGACATTTGCCATTCTGTGACAGACATCACAGTAGATTATGTGAAATGAATTTGGCAATTTAGTGATGTTGCTCCTCAGTGTATATCCATATTTTTCATATTTATCCCCTTTGTGAGAGACTGAGGGAAGATGAGGTATATTTTCTGCTGAAAAGGACTTTGTTATTTAATCTTCCACTCAGATTTTCAGCATCAGATCAGGCTCCTCACAGCTGTTCCTTTCATGTTAAATTTTAAAAATCACCAAGAGTGGAGTTTTCATCATCTCTCTGGGCAACCTGCTCTGTGGTTTGACCACTTTTATTCTGCAAATATTTTTCATACAATCTAATTGTAACTTCCCGTATTGCAACTTGTGTCTGCTGCCTCTTGTCATTATGTTATGTACCTATAATAGTTTGTGTCTATAAATTCCTATTAGGAAGTTGAAGACAGCATTCAGATGCACCTGCTAGACTTCCCCAGTTCGCTCCAATTTTCTTCATATCTTGGTGGCTGCTCACTGGCCTCACTTCTCTATGTCAAAGTCTTTCTCATATTGGGAAGCCAAAAACTTGACAGAATACCCAGATGTGGCCTTACAGCTGCCATCACAGAAGAATAATCATTTCCCTTGACCTGTTGCTAGATTATTAATAACCCATTAACCCAGTGGAGAACTGGTGATTCATGGTCAAATTATTGTCGACCAGGACCATCAAGTCACCTTGATCAAAGCTGCTGTCTATAGAGCTGGCCCCAAACTTGTACAGCTGAATAAAACTGTTCTATCTCAAGTGCAAAGGACATCTTTGGTGAACTGTTCAACAGGGTCCTGTTCCTGAGGTTCTACTTCTCCAGCGTGCCAACATCTTTCTGAATGGCAGAAAGACCATGTCTCTCTGCTGCCCAGTACCAGGTTTGTGTATGTCCAGCTGGCTAAATCAGAGGACTAATTCACACATCAGTACTCCAGGAATCTAGATCTGGACATGTTCATCTCATGCTTTCCAGTCCTGACCTAAAACCTAAAAAATAAACCTATAGATACTTTTAAGTAGGAAACTAACTTTATGCACATAAATCACTGCATTGCTACAGAGCAGGACAATGCTACTTTATAAAATCATTCAAATACACAAACTTCCTCTGGAATTAGAGATTTTTTAATGAAAGACTATCTATATAATATTCCATAAATAATTTATAAGGGTCATACTCTGGTATTTAATCTAGAAAACTTGAAATCTTTTTTCATTATTACTTAATCAAAAGCAATTCTGATATTTTAACTCTGCTTAAAAGTTTAACAGGATTCTGACATTAAAAGCAAATAAATACATATACGTGTACCAATCAGGATTTTAAAATTCTAACCTTCACTGTTTATAGTCGGAAGCTTTGAACAAACCAGACTTGCATCTTCATATTTTGGATCATGGATGGTGTAGTCAAAAGGCATCTTCCTAAATGTCTCCAAATCTGGCCACATGCCTGCAGGCTGATGGTAGTATTGATCAGATTCTTCTTTTATGTCTATGATATTATTGAAAAATAAGAATTCAGAATTTTTTAAAGCTCTTTATATTGCTGTACCTATTATTCTTGCTACCTTTTTTTTCATTAGTTTGATGACACAATATCATTTTGCACCAAGAGGTAAACCTTTGCACAAATATGCCTTGCACCTCAACGCAGCTCTACCTTGTAAAAATTATCTTCATGTCCTGTCTGAGCTACAGAAATACATCTGGAAACACAGAGGAGTAAAACACTGTAAATAAAGCAAGTTTGGACTAAAATTAGATATTAGAGAGAAGAAACTTCCTTCCCTCAGGTAGTCTTGTGTAATGAGAAAATATTACATTGATCCTCATGGTATAAATCTGCCAAAATGTAAATGATTCCTTTTATATGCTTTACCACAGAAGTTCATTCCAATTCTATACTGAAAACCAATGGCTGGATATCATTTAATATACATAAATGCTGTTGATCGCTTTCCACAAAAAATAGAAGTATGTTCTTTGCTTACAGAGAAGATGACCAAATTCTAAATGATGAATAAAAAAATAAAATATTCTAAAGTATCAGTGTATTTAAATAATGTAAAGTAATTCCAAAGGTGAATAGGATAGAATAGGCCTAGAATATACAGACAGCTATATTTCAATTCAGCATAGCAACTTTCTATTGTCTCCAGAATATTTCTATATCAGGAACTTACTATTGTTGATTTCTTCCTCATCATAAACATCCACTTCTGTCAGTCTAATCAGCATTCGGGACAAAATACTGAGGAACTGCAGATAGGCACCTGTTTTTCCTATCTGTAAATATATAAATTAGAAAAAAAAACGAAAGTAAACTTTTGCTTTTCACCATGTTAATTTTCCACATATCTGGAAACTGTAGCTGTGGTAAAACTGAATATTAATACTCAGTCCTCGGATATCCTTGTTATTTGTATATTCCTTGGCATAAATGAAAAACTTAATATTCAACACTTTTATTCTCTCTGTGCAGGAGCCTAGCTGGAAAACACATTTTATATCACAGGTCTAATTATGACACACAAGAATTTTCTCTCCTGATGTTATAGGTTCTACACAGGCAATGAACATATAAACATACCTACAGGCTAGTAAAATGTACAAACCCCCCTCAAATTACAAGAAAACTAAAGAATTATCCCAACCCTTTCATTTCCATATGATTTACAGGTACACTGCCTGCTACTGAAGTACAGACTATCCTGAGGAGTAAAAGTGACAATGCATCCCTGGGAGAGCTCCTCCTGGCCACTTCCACTCCTGAAGGACACAGTATGTGCAACAATGTCCCTGTTCCAGCTCTCATGCTGAAAATACATTATTTCCCTTCCAATCTTTCAGAATTACCTGTTAAAAGTGCATTTTAAAATTATCTTAAGAATATAACTTTCTTCTTCCTTTTTTACCCCATCAACATACTGTATAAATTTTCCCTTCACTGCATCAAGAGTATTGCTGGAAGGTACAAGCCACAGTCAATGATTTACTCAGTGGGTTGTTCTTCTTTCACACAGAGTTTGCTGATGATAACATCAAGTAAATAAGGCCAAGTCTAAGCAGACAGCTTTAAAAACCATGATTGGGCGGGGGGGAGGTGCTGTACAGGGGAGGTTAACGTGTAGATCAGTTACAACACATTGAACAGAAACTGTCTGATTTCACAAAGTGGCATCAGATTTTGGATTAAGTCTATATTACTACTGAATTGAAAACCCAGTTTCACTTCCATTATTACTAGGACATGTCAGAAGCATCAGGTATTGAGATTTCTAACAGAGTATTAAAGTTACTATTTTCCATCTATAACAAGAAAAATTTTCATTTTCTCTCAACGCTTGAGGTAGGGAGGCTTTAAATTCAAGGCAAGAGATCAGGCATTTGCTTTGGTCAAAGCTCACTGTCACTTGTTTTTCATATCAGACTGCAGTTTGAACAGTTGCGTGCAAGGGGTGGATAAGAGTCTCATTATCCCTGTTGAGAATCAAGTGTCAGCACACAACTCTCTGTCATCCTGGAATAACATAGCAAAAAAAGTGACTTTGAACAGAGGAAATGACAGCATGGACTATAGTCAGCCCAAGGACCAGATGTTTCTAACTCCCAGTTTTGTTTTTTATGTAAAATCCATTGAAACTAATGAGAATTTTTCCTCTGACCCTGGAACAAGGTTCTAAACTTGGCCACAATGGCTACTAATTGAGGAGTTAAAACAAAACCATCTTATTTTCCCACATCTGAGGCAAACAAAGAAAATATTTCCATTTGTTTTCCTCACGTCTAAGATTACCTTTTTGTTCACTTATGAACATACTCTTTTAAAGTGCCTCTGATCAACTTTTCATTAAACACAGGGTAGCCTGACAGATTAACAGTTTGCTAATTTCAAATGAGATCATTTATCAAAAGTACACCTGTCTCCTTGATATTAGATATCTAAAAATTAATTCTTAATCTGTTTGAAGTATATACTTAGAACTGTCAACAGAACAACATGCTGAGAACCTTACTTTTTCTTTTTGATATGCATTAAAATTTTATTCTATCAAACTCACGTATTTCTTTTTTTCCTTGGGGGTCCAGTCTTTGCCAATGGCTTTTCACAAGGTGTGTGGGAATGATGAAGCTACTGCTACATGGTAATGAGATGAAAAGCATCAGTCACCGGGCTCAAGTGTACACAAAGCTGTAGGATCATGAGTCAAAAACGCTGGAAACCACAGGATGACAAGTGCTACACCACTAAATTGTAATTTATGGACTTAGGCTATTGCAGACATCAGACCTTACCCACTCTCATTATCTGTCACATTAAAAGTTTCCAATTCAGCACTGTGGGCTTTATGAACGGCTATATATGAGTGATACTGTATGCAAAAAGCTGTTGGGAACTTTCAAAAATATCTCCGTATTATTAGAATGTTTCCCTGCCAGGACAGAGGTTGGGCTGAGCACATGTAGCATTCATATTTGGACTCCATGCACCAGCATATTTGCCTGTATTTGCTGCTCAAGAAATGAACTGCTGAAAGGGAGAATGACCTTTGTCAGGTCATTTTGAGAAGATTTTCAAAAAGAAAATGAGAAATGAATGACTTCTCATTTACAATTAGTATTTACTCCAGAGGGGAAGAATCATGAACAAGCGAACTTGTAGCATACCCAGACACCTAAATGCACCTTTAAAATTAATTGTACTGTTTTCTATGTGTACCATCTCTAGGCAAAATGGAATAGCACAGAGTCTTTCTCTGTTTGAAAATACTGAATAGCTATCAAAAAACACAACTTCCACATCTCTCCAAAGAGCCCCTGCCCCATCTGTCACTATCCCTTTTTCCAAGTTTGTGCACAGTAAGTAGCTACAAAGAGATCCTGCAAGCAGGATATGCACGCCTTTGAAGCACAAAGCCCTGCATCTGCCCATCCTCTATCTCCTAACTGCAACAAATAGCAGATCTGAAATTAAATTTTAAAGTGGATACCTGGTTGGTCTGCAGCTTTACATGGCTTCAGGGAAGCCAGGCACAGTGCTGTGCTGATCCTAACTAGTGACTCTGGGCTGAGCATGATATATTAATGACAACAACTGGTAAGGAAGTACTCTGAGCAAGGTGTTTTTCCCCATATTCTGTCTTTGCTTTGGATACCAAAGTTGCAAACAGATTAAAAGACTGAAGGAACCTGGAACTGGGCTGCATTTTTACAGTTTCTGAAACAAAATGTACAAGAGAGGGGCCACTATGACAAACAGCTTTACTTCCCAGAAAAAAATTCCTCAAACATGTGGCAGTGCTCACTGCTTTGTAAGATAAGGCACCTGGGGGGCAATATTCCCAAATAATGGAAGTATTACTCTAATTTGTTCCTGTCTACCTGACTTTTGAAGACAGAAGTCTGAAGAAACAGACTTGGAAGAAGAAAATCCCAGAAGACTAAGAAGTGAAAATCTCAAATCTTGTGAAAACTGATGATAACTAAGGAATTTGAGGCCTGATGAAATTTAGGGGTTTTGTTTCTATTTTCATCCTTAGTGCCAGGGATGATTTGACCCATAAAATACTAAGAATATGCTTACTCTGCAGCTCTTCATTCATGAAGAGTAGCTGTAGCAAGAGGAAGGAATATTAATTAAAATTCTTTCCTGAAGAAAATTTGACATATGTATGAAGGTCTAGTTTTTGTATCAAAGACATATATTACCAAAGAGGAGGGGAAAGCTCTCCAAAGATTTTGACCACTGAACTCTGCTTGCCATAGATATCAAGGGTAGGGTGCAAACCAACTAAGAATCTCAGAGAGAGCATTCCAGTCAGATAAACTGCATGTGTGCCTCCATGCATTCATGGAATGACATCCAAAAGTGGTGTTGTAGAAGGTGTAACAGTAATGAGCTTTCTTTTTTAACTTGTTCCAGATGCTAGACACCAGGATCACCAGAAGTACTTTATTATTCTTACATGTGCATGTGGATTTCAGGCCTCTCATTTGGAGAAATATGGTGAAAGCGGAAATAATTCCATAAGGCTTTTCTATTCTAATTTCCAGGTAAGACAGTTCTTCACATACCATGACAGTGGTTTTCAAAGTGTGGCCTGTGAATCAATGATGATTTGCAGAAAACATGCTGATGATCCACAGACAGTTGGTCAAATGTTGATGGCTCTTCTCCGTGTTTCCACATGCTACATTCCTCTAAAACACAGCTAATAATAGATATATTAAATATTTCCCTAATATTTTTCTTACATAAGCTGAATGGTATATACATCCATTGTAATGAGACTTTAATAAAGTAGAGTAATAATATGGGCAGCAGTTTTCTTCCTCAGGTAGTGTCTTAACACATGCTTGCTTCATTCCCTGGATGTGGTGCCACAGGACTGAGCTGTGCTCACCAGCAGCTTCGATGCTTCAGGAAAATGCTAGCTCTAAATTGTAAAATCCAGGTAAAGAACCAAACATACAAAACCTTGATTTGCAGTTTGGGGAACTTTAGGATGAATATTCTGAAGAAAAAATACTTCAGGGAATTTAGAATTGCATATAGTCATTTGCATGGGTGCACCAGGGAACAGACATCGAGCCGTAGATATGATACCATTGCTCTTGGTGATGCAAATTAAATTATACTCACTAACCAATGGCTTCATCTTGATCATGTGAGCTAATTTACAGATAAATTATTCCATACCTATCCAGTTTTTGTTGCATTTCCTAAAGCCTGTTGTAAAAATAAGGCATTTATTGCCTTCCAATGTACATAGCTGTCCTTGTAAAAATGCTTTAAGTCTTCCAGCAAAATATTTTGACCAGTACATAGGGTAAAATATCTCTATGAGAGAAGGGTGAGCATATTTTGTTACTAATTTCCCTGACAGTGAGAAATGTAATTTTGATTCTCTAATGTGCCTAGTTTTCTTGCTCTGTTGATTTAGTGTTTTTCATTTTAACCAGAAAATTGCTTCCTGATTTAAATTTTAGTGAAGGAATAAAGAAAACAAGTAATTATTGATAAAGAAAACAAGTAATTTCTCATTTTTGGGAAGATACTACTCTGGCAGCCTCATACTTTGGCTGAGATGTTATAAACATTCAGATATGAGCTGTCTAATAATTGGTTTCATTTCTGCCTATACCTCTTGATACAGTATTAAATCCCTGTGAAATGTTAATATTATAAAAAATAATGAATAAAACCTACTTCAGGAAGGAAAATTATTTCTTCTCAAAAGAGAAGGTTAATTCTAATTTCTGCATATTTTATTGCTAGTCTTCCCTTCAAGAAACACTGCATTGTTATACCTTAAATTAATCCACATACTATTAAAGCTGTTTGTTTGGTTTATTGGAGTTTTATGTATATATATATATATATAAAA
Organism: Trochalopteron elliotii; assembly: GCA_024734555.1. NCBI lineage: Eukaryota > Metazoa > Chordata > Aves > Passeriformes > Leiothrichidae > Trochalopteron > Trochalopteron elliotii. The sequence goes on from JANPWX010000362.1 coordinate 1,508,458, forward strand.
ATATATAATCCTACATTTTTAATACTTAGGAAGAAGATATGATTCTCCTAATTTGACGTGCAAGGATTTGTTCTGTGTGAAACAGGAATATTCTACAGAAAGAACTGAGGAATGTAAAATGAATAAAGGTATTAAAAGTATCCTTTAAGAACTAATCCAACTGCAGAACCTGATGCAACACTAGGAAATAACCTTCATTGTGAAGACAGCTGAAGAAGAGATGGAGTTTCAAATGTAAGAATTGTTACCAAGGGTGAAATTCACTTCTGTGCAGAGGGCCAACAGGAGTCCTATTCCATATTTGGAAAAAAACCAAAGAGATTTGATAGCGAAAAGTGGGCTGACAAATAAAGAAACTGCCTGTTTGATCATAGTTAAATTGCAAATATCAGGTATGTGAAGCATCAAAACCTTCTTGCCATGTGTAATATGCTCTGAGAAGTTTCTGAATGACTCTTCTGAGAACCACAATTTACATTTGGGACCCAAAAGCAAATGAATACCAAAGAACTAATTTCTTATTGGCTAATCTGAATGTTTAGGATGGCTTTCAGAATCGTATCTTTATGGGGTTTGATGTGAATGTAATATGGAATTCTAACAGAAGTTAGAGCCTGTTATTTTGTTACAGACTGTCATTTTGTTACAGCCTGTCATTTTGGAGGGTTTTTTGGGACGAAAGTTACCATCTCTCTCCAGATTTTTATGTTGCAGCTGAGTATGAAATTCAGTGTTTTGATCACAGAACACCTCAGTATTTGGCAAACACAAACTATTTAGATCAAAGGAATGGACAGTGAAAAACCAATAATCAGAATATTTTCTGGAATACTTTATGAATCAGAGTAACATCTGCAGGAATTCCCAGTATGAAAAGCTCATTTCTGCTCTTTCTACTCTTCTGCACTGGATATTTAGGTATACAATGGAAAACAATAATTTAACAAATAGCAATATGCAATTGCTTTTTGCCATGGACTGGCATAGAAGAGAGGATTATGTGGCAAGCTAATTCAGTAACTATTCTTTGGGCTGATGTTACAGTAACTGGAAAGATCTTTGCCTTGGTTTGCATTTATCCTGTTTGACTTCTGAGGTTCACAGGAAATATATCTGCTCTCAGCAGGCACAGTGCCTCTTCCTATCTTGTTGTTTCATACTTCAGTAAAACATGAGGCACAATACTACCTTTAGCCTGTAACAAGTGCACTTAACTAGGAGATACCTTGCTCAGAGATAAGTGCTAAACATTCCCAGAGAATTTACACAAGAATGAACTTCTTAGAACTAGACTTATTTCCATATATATTTTCAAAGTATTGTAAAAACTCCTGGGTCAGCTACTCATCTTTTAAATATTGCTCTGCTACTTTGAACTGGCCTTCTTGCATGTATTATTTACAACAGCTTCTATTTCTGTCTGCTGTGCAAAGGAAACAAAATAATTACATTACACACTCCCAGCTGCTTTCACATTGACCATAAGAAAGTGGCTTTGTTAAGATCTTTGATCTTTATTTAAAATGTAAATGTATATTCAACTTTAACAAAGTGAAATTATACATGAAATCTATCTTTCGAGCAAACTGTCTTTAAAACATTTTAATGGAGAGAGACTGACAAAGTGAGTGTTGCTTCAGCTTCTCTGTATTGGAACTCAGGCTAAGAGTAAAGAAAGGAAGATATTTTTTATTAGAAGGGATTAGGAAATAAAATATAAGTAATTTACTCTTCACAAAAAAACCTCTTCAAGTATGAATAATCATAACTATTTTTTCTGAGATTATTATAAAATTAAACAAAATAAATAAATGATAATACCTTGTTCTTTTTACACACCTGTGGTGGCCCACTCAGCAGCAGTCTCCTTGGGTGAAAGGTGTCCATTCTGCCCTCATTTCTGTTGTTGTAGTCCATATGGATTGGCTTGGGAACCGTCCACTGGCGGTAGTACAGAGACTGCTCCGTGCACGTCATCATCTTACTCATGAGAGGACGGAAAGAACTTGCCCACATAACAGAATGGTAAGGCAAGAGGGAAGAGGATTTGGGAAGTCCAGTGCTGTCTGTAGAAGTAATAATGTCATAAACAAGTTTGGGCAGGAAAACTATGGGAGGCTGTTTTGATGCTTTGGCCATGGAGCACTGGGACGTCTGTAGGATGAAGGAGTTATGAGTAGGTGCAGAGGAGGAAGAAGAGGAGGAGAAAGGTGAGGAGGATGATGAGGTGATGGAGACTTGGGCAGTTTTTATGTTTTGTTTCATATCCAGCTGTTCAGTTACTGGTGGCAAGTGTTTGCTGATTGTTGTTTGTGCCCCCTTGTCTACTTTCTGCTTCTGCCTTTCACAGTTATTTGTAGTTTCTTCAGGGCTGTTACTTAGGGCTTGGGGAGGAGATAACTCAGTGCAGAATCCTGTAACTAAAAGAAAATTTGTATTTCAACACAGTGCAGCTATCTCTGCTAGTCAATACCACAGTTAAACAAAACACAACAAATAATCCTCTTGATACATTGTCCAGCAAACATTGCAATCTTGCTCTTCTGCTTGCTTTGACCTTCCCCATACAGGAAGTTTGGAGTACTCATTTCAATGCAGAAAGTGGTTTTTAAAGTCCTGAAGAGCACAGGAGAGATGTTAGTGATTGTCCTGTCCTCTATTTCCCTCATACATTCCTTGCTTAAGGTGCTCACCAGATACTTTAATCACTCAAGACAAATGCAAAATTACTTAAACCATTGTTTAAATGAATTAATATTAGAAAATGAATATTTCCAGGCTATTACCCCACCACACTACAGAAATGTCTACTCAGACTGACATCTAAAAACAGTCCTCTGAGTCAGCTCTGCTCTGACACCTATGTCTGTGTCACTGCAGCACTTAGGCTAATCTAATAAAATCTGGCAGCCCTCAAGGCCCTGGTGCTACATAACACATTGGTGCATTCATACAGCTTTGGGTCAGCTCAGAGAACATTCTGAACTCATTAATGTTGGCTGGGAATATGGATGTAGATACACGCCACAGATAATTGCAGATTTTCTGAAAGCTGTATAATTTTACCCTATATATTTTAACCATTAAGATTTCTTGAAAGTTTAGCACATGTTAAATAGTTCAACGTATCTTTAATGCTTAGTGAAAGAGGGCACACAAATATTTCCCAATCTTCAAAGCAGATGGAGAACTGCTTGTGGAATCAGTCCACACAAGGTATTAGAAATATCTGCCTAAGGCTGAGCATAAATTAAATCAGATTTCTTCTCATGGTGAAAACAACCATCCTGGTTCTCAAAAAACCTCACATATTGAATGAACAAAAGTCAGTAGTTTCTCCTGATTTCAAGAAATAGTAACCTATCCTCTGTTTAATCTAAAGTAGTTAGTAAAAGCCATTAGCAACAAATACAAAAGTCACGAGCAATGTGAATGGTTGCAAGTAACACCACTGTGACATCCCTCAAAATACCAGTATCCAGAGGCACAGAAAAAAAAGAAAGGAAAAATATTTCTTTAACCACAGATGAACTGAGGGCACAGAGCCATGGGCAGACCACATGGAAGCACCTAGTTTGGACACCCCATGACATAATAATTTTTCAAGCAAGATCCTATTTCCTATATTTCAGAAGTCTAATCCCTACATTTTTTAGTCATCTTAAGTGATCCCATTAAGTGATCTCATAGGCCTTATCAAAACCTTAGTGATTTATGCCTTTTATTATTTATCTAATAAGCTAAGGTCTCTTTTATGTCCTAAACTTAAATTAACAGAGATGATCTTATGGGCTTACCGGAAGCTTTTGAAGAGAGAGATGAAGATGCAGAGTCATGGGAACACGACCTTTCTCTTTTCATAGGACTTCTCTTTTCTGAAGAAGAACCTGTTTCATGAATGATAGTAAGGGAAAACAAACTCAAAATGTAATTTAGGTAAGCCTGTAAGTCACAGCTATATTGTCAAAGTAAGGAAAAGTACACAAGGGTTTGTGTGGGGTTTGTCCTCATCCTGACACCATTTCCAGTATGGAGGGTATCTGTTCCCACCACAAAATATTGGATCAGCCTACGGTCTAATTTATCTATGCTGAGCTGCAATAGCTTCACAAAAATCAGTGCTGCAGCCAGGAGTTGTTAATATCTAGGCCTGTCTCAACCATGATTTCTCTTCCAACCCATGCCTTACATTCTCCACTAGTCCAGTGTAAGGGAAAGCAGCAGACAACAAGCTCTATTTTGTCAGTATGTTATGAAATTACCTCCTACCCCACAGAGCTTTATGGCCAGATTATACCTCAGCTTTTGATGATGAAAATCCTTGGATGGCCATCAAGACCATTCACTTGAGATTCCTAGCTCAGGCTTCTAAGTTAAAATGCTTGTTTCTGTACAGTTTTAACGTGATAAACTGAGACATAAGCACTGCCATCAGAAAACTTGGACTGTAAGCCTATCTCACATGTTCTGAATTGGACTCTGGATGATCATACCATACTTCATGGACTGGGAGAGCAGCCATAGACAACATAGGAGCCCATTTGACTCAGATCACACACAATCTTAGCATACTTCAACTAAATGGACAGAAGTACTCGTTGCAAGAAGTACTCATCACATCTGCAGCAGGCATCTATTGAACACAGTCTAAGTATGACCTCAGGTATTTCATTCCTCTGTGAAGAGTACATATTGGATTAAAGAAAGTATTTTTGTTTGGCTTGTTCTGCTGTTTTAACAGTGAATTTTTCAGTAAGAACTTCCTAGGTGAACAGTAATTGGCTTTCTACCTCCTCATAGTATAGGAAAGGAAATGAAGGGAAGTTGTTCGACACTTAAATACTTTACAGGGATAAAAATCCTTTGTTTTCCACAGGCACAATAGACAATAAAGAGAAATGTAAAGGACTAATAAATAACTGATAATGCCCAAAACTCAAAAAAAAACCCCAAAAAACCAACAAAACAAAACAAAAAACCAAAAAGCAATTGTTCCTGAGGTATTGTTCCTTTTTTTACACATTTGTATGTTCTCAATAGGTCTCTTAAGAAATTATGAATTCACCAATTCTACACTGTCAATTTGAATTCATGGGCATTTTCAAGGAGAACTCAGAAGTTTCTATGTTGAGATATATTTTCTATTCATACTATTTAACACCTTACAAACTAGGGACTACTCAGCAGTTTCCTTGGAAGGAATCTTTACCGCTGAAATCATTGTGGATGTCATAGGTTCAGTAGCATCAGTCAGGAGCAGTTCAGTTGGAACTGCCACTGCCCTGAGGGTGGGGATGAGGTCACTGCTGCTGCTCCTCAGACAGCAAATCGAACCCTTCCCTGCTGGGGAGGGAGAGCGCAGAGGGTGCTCAGAACAGTGAGTGTCACCTGGCGTTCCTACTCAGGCTCCACTTTGTGGCTGTCAGAACATACAGGGCACAGGAGGAACACAGGTGGGACCCAGGAGACAGAGAGAGAGAGAAAAGATACAGCAATAGAACTGCAAGAAGTTAAAATGCATCAGCAGCAGAAGGGTGAGAAAACAGAGGTTCAGTGAAATGAAACAAAACTAAGGAGCAGAGCTCACTCAGTAGAGCTGAAGTGAGAAACCCTCACCCGTATATTTCTGCTTTTGCTAATAATTTTCAATCATTTTACAGCTTCTTTTATTACCAGTAATAAACAATACCTTCTGTCGCTATTTCTTCATCTTCATTGTCAGTACTGCTTAGTTTCTCTGGGTCACTTTCTAACACATCATTCACAACTGCTTTCTCTGTGTGAATTTCTGAGCTCACAAAGTATGCAGCCAAACCAAGTTCTTGCTCCAGGTTTGTCCGGACCAAAGAAGATGAATTTATTAAACGCAGGTCACAGTATCTCAGTGATCTGGAGAGAAACAGGAGGAGCTAGTATGAAAACTCACTGTAATCTACTGCCTTATCTCTTTGAGAAACACAGCCAAAGGGGAATGTTTTCAGGATTTGCTTCAATAAGGGATGCAATAGCACATGGTATTTTGTGCTTAATAAGTTTACCCCTGGGTGCATACACTTTTCTTTCTCTTAACCCAGATACACAACTTAATTTACTGCACTGAACATGAGCATCAGCATAAAGAAAAGAATAATCATTTGGATTCCAAACCTAACACACACAGACTAGGATTCAGTTGAACATACAAAAGCATTTAGTGCCCCAGGGCATCCTGTCTGGCTTCCAGCTGCCATTCCAGAAGGCACTGATCTCTCCACACATCCTGGAGCACACATACCAGCATCATGCAGATTTCTCAGCTACCCTCAGAAATCTAAGCAGTTATACTTCTTTTTTTTTTTAACATACCCATTCTCTCCTCTAAACTGGGATAAGCCTCATAAAATTTTTGGAGCTATTTACATCTTGCTATAAACAGAAGTTTATTATCAATAATATGGAGTTTTTTATTTATGATATAAAAACTGCTCCAAAAATTGGATAGAAACACCTTGACACTGAGATCTGTTTTCCTCTCACACAAGTAATCACACAGTTATCTTTAGCTATTTGATAAGCAATGGATAAAATACTACCACTGAGAAAAGTGTGGATCTTACCGTGGCAAAGATTCCCCTTGTGGATCCATCCCACTAAATATCAATATGCAAGGCAAACCTTCCAATTCCAAATAGGTCTGTGGCCTCCAATCTACATCCTCAATTTTCTGCCAGATCTGTACAAGGTAGAGAAACCCTGTTGGACGTATCTATATCTTGGACTTATCTATAACTATAAAATAGTTTATATATATATATTGAGATGATCTATCTATATCAAATAAAAAGACAGAAAGACATATTTTATCATCCACTATAATAATCCACTTGTACAGTGGAAAAGAAGCCACACAGCACAGCCAAATTCAACACAGATAGATCTCACAGTTTCTAGAGCATTACAGGCAGCAATCTGCCTGCTCTTAGTCTGAGGACTTTGGGACAGTATGTTCCAGCCTGAAAAGCCTCCCAGCTTCCAAGCTACATAGATAGCACGGGGAACAGGGGATATGGCAAAAATGGCACAATGGAGAGTAGAGCTGAGCAGGAGTTTTGGGGGAGAGAAGAGAATACAGAGGCTTCTTGCGGCAGATAACATATGGATGTTTGAGTCTAAGGAAGAAAATGAGCTAGAAATTAGACTTTTTCACCTTAGAGGAACAGGAGGAAGTTGGAAGTGTTCAATACACATCCTGTTCAAAACTCTCTGAAGTCTCCCACTCTCCCATAAAGCTGTTTTCCTGCTAACTTTATGAGATATCTGACAAGTCCATATATTGTTTGACTGTTCAGCATCAGGCTACATTGCTTTACTCACCAGTCAGTCCTTTCAGCTGTAAGACTGATCTACAGATAAGGAGTATCTATGGTATGATCAACAGTACAACTCAGCCTCTGACACCTGTACATGTTCCCCGCTACGTCAGAGAACATAATCAGGATGTGATTCAGAACTAATACTGCTTTTTCAGAGTAAGTGATGCCTAATTAAGAGCAGGCTGAGATCAGCATTTAGCTCTGGATCTCAAATGACTTCATCTAATATGTATTAGATCAAACAGAGTAAACAGTATACCATATTTATGTATTACAACACTCTAGAATGGAAACACATTTTTGCTTTGGCGATCAGAAGATGGTAATTTTATGAAGAGCAAAGGAGGCTTTTTTTAAACAGATGATCCATGATTCAATATTTAATGGATAAAAATTAATCCATAAACCAAAACATGATTCAGAAAGCATAAAATCCCTAGCTGTGAACACCAGAGTGCTCTAGGATCCATAACTACCATCACTGATCAGGCAAATCGATCTTCTAGCCCCCTGCTGGTGACAAGAATAATTTAACTATCAACTAGTTGCTGATTAAAATCTTTTTTGTACTGTGATGTTTTTGTGAGAAAATTCAGCTAAAGCTGAGCATTTTATTTGGCTTTTTAAATGTATTTCTCTTTAGATAAAAGCATTTCAACTGTTTCTGAGCGTTGCTACTGGAAGTCAAGTACTGACCATATTAGTTAATACTTCACTGAGCATTAACCACAAGCAGGACAAGAAAGGTCAGACAGTATGTGTAAAAGGTAAAAGTCATGCTCCTCATGGCAGTTTTTGTTTTTACTTTAAGACTCCACACTTCAGTTCATGACTATAACTGTCACCAGTAAAGTCTCCCCACCTGCCCATCTAATGAAGCTTCCCAGCATGTGCCATTCTGCAATTTACCTTTAGTTGTTCCACAAAGTGCTTCCCAATTGTGATTCCAGAATTAGGATTTCCCAAGATTATTTCAAAGTTATCTTCAAGGGCTAGTCTTTCCCTTACATTATACAGACGTTCATATGCCACTGCAGCCAGTGGGATACATGGAATTCTCAACACTACCATGAGGCCATGGCCACTAGGACACTGTCTTGAAGAGTTGATTAGATTTTGGGTGATTTCCAGAGTTTCAACTGAGGTGTAATTCTTCATCTGAGAAAGACCACACACTGCCATCATAGCTGCAGAATAGTGTTGGATGAGGACAAAAGTCCTTATCACTGCACTGTGTAATCTAGGGAACCTGAAACAAATGGTGAATTAAAGAGTATTAAAGGATGAAGTGAAAAAGCTATTTTTTACAAAATATAGTAAATTCAGGATTTTCTCCTGTTAAGAATCCTTTGTATCTACTGGACAACAGAATTTCATCAATTGCAGTTGTACAGTATTTGCAAGGCATCATTTCACAATCAGAACTGATGTTGTCTCTTCATTACTCTTCATAAAGATTTACTAAGCAAGTAGTCCAGTAAGTTACATCACTTTAGTTTATCCATACCTTACTGCTGTTACAAAATTTATCACAGAACATTAGCTGAGGCACTCAGTAATATCATCAATCAAAATTACATTCTCTTATCAATAAGAATAGTATTCTTCATTGTGTGCCATTCTTAAAGGGCAGAGAGAGATTGGGTCTTTCTCTTGTGTTCTTACTGAAGCTCTGAATGAACCTTCTCTTGTGTTCAAGAGGACTGAATATGTAGGCAGCAACCAGTGAGCACTCCAACTTCCCAAGTCCAGCTACACCCTGTCTTAATTCCCAGTTTATAGAAAGGCAATCCATGGATATCCAATAGCTTCCTGTGTTCTGATTTTCACAGAAATGAAACACAGGTGCACAGCAAAAAGAGTGCTTGCTATGGCTTGCTCAGGAAAGTGACTATGGCTTGCTCTGAAGTTTTTATTTCTGATTTATGTGTACCTACCACAACGATCTATCTAATTTCTCTTTGTGTTCCAAGTGCAGTTTACACAAAATCAAAATCAGCCAGGGTCAGCAAGTGACAATATTGGGCAAAAGTAATAGCACATTTAAAATTATGTGATGATACAATGTTAGATTATTATAATACAGAGGTAGTTAAAGGTCACAACAAGAACACACTGTAAATTGGGCTAAGCACTGTGCATGCTAATAGAAAGAGACAGCCCCGACTGATGACATTGTAGGCCCAGTATATACTAAATACACAGGAGAAAATAAGAACAGGTGGAATGCCTTGCAGATGTAAATGATGTGTGAAACAGTGAGAAGTAAAAAAAAAAAAAAAAAAAAAAAAAAGGGGGGAGGGCCTTCTAGCTAATAACTCGAGGCCCTAAAAAGGAGTTTCTAAGTTTCCCATGTTAAACAAAGGAGGGGCCCATACCTCTTTCCCAAAGCCATGACCATTGCTTCAAAAGAGCTGTCGTACCGAAGCAGTGGAATACTATGTCCAGAGAGGGTGGACTCAATGAATTCTGACAGTCCAAAGTATTTCTTGTTTTCATGGTATAAATCTACACCCTAAAGCAAATGAAGTAATTGAAATGTAAGGGTAAAGTCTATTAATAATTAATTTACATGTGATTAACCATTGGTACCTTGCTATACTTACAATCACATTCTCTAATAAACATACATCTACTCAGAGATATTAAAACAAGAAGAGAAAGTAATAGAATTAGTTGTTTTGAAAGAATGAAAATTTGACCCAATTTTTCCCCATTTCTTTCTTTCTCCCCACATTTCCATATACACAGACAGACCAGCTATATGGAATAAATATGCACACATATGAAGAAAATCCATGTATGTACGTATATTTATGAAGTAATGCACTAGAGACAGAACTGAAGATGATTTCCATGTATGTAGCTCAAATATTTTTAGCAGAGCTACTAAATATAAAATATAAAAGGAATAAAGAAAAAGAAAACTAGAAAGGATAAGAAAAGGAAAAATTAACTTGCCACAGAATGAACCAGGTGTCATTCATACTTCACTCTTGCTTACAAAAAATCATGGGGACTTCACAGCTTTATCAAGTACATAAATGGAAAGTAACTTATGAAAAGCTCAGAAAAGCACCTCAAAGCATCCATCTTACATTGCTGTATGAAGAAGGCCAGTGGATCTCATTGTAAGGGCTGATATGGGTATGCTGTGTCTGCAGCGCATAGGGGAAGGAAGTCACATGGAGGGTCACAATATTTGGTGCCTCTTTCACCTCCCTGCAGTTCAACAGTCTATCAACAAGTCCTGTCGACAGCTCTGTTTGAGGATAAAGACTATGCATAGCACTGCAAAAAAAGAAACCCAAAACTATCCAAAGTGATCAGCCAAAGGGAATATTTGTGTCAGTGGAATAGCTTAATCCTGGGTGTGAAATCAAAGTTAGAGGAATTTAGGACTCTTCTTTTACCCTGAAATTGTTGCACAGAAGTATGGGAAAAGAAAATGCAAATTATTCCACTGCAAGTAAAAATTTCTGTGACCCTAGCTCTCTAGCTAGCAAATTACCAATGCCTTGCAGCTATCAGAATATGAGATATAAAGGAGGAAAGGAAGCTGATGTGGCAGTTATCAATAGATACATAGTCCTGTAGTAACTTTGTCAGATTATTAAAGCTACCCTTAACAAAAGATAATTATTACTTACAAAAATCAAGATAGAAAAGTACAGATGGTAAGTCAGTATGATAGAAAAAGAGAGAAAAAGCAAAGAATAATTATTCTTAGAGAGAAATCACAGTATCACAGAATACTGACAGTCAATTCTTGCTCCTGTGCAAAATTTCAGTCCAAATTCATGCTGTTTAATTTTTGGCATTTACCTGCCTATGTATCTTTATTAGATATAAAACAGAGTTAAGCAGCAACATAGGTACTTCCTTATCACTTAAGGATGCTTTATGAATAAATGCCTCAAAGACTGGGACAGCTGTAAAAGTCCATGTAAGTGGAGTTGAACAGGAAACCCTCAGACGCAGTTTCATTGAAAGTTATCATTGTTAAACAGTGTAAAAGACAAGACCTCACTTCATTCACAAGCAGGATTCCACTGTTTTTGGTTTCAGAAACACTATCATGATCCCAAAGCTGGAAAATGTTGCTGTTTCTGGAACTCGGAATGTTTTCCAATCTCCCCAAGAGCCTCAGAACCAGGCAGCAAAAGCAGCCCCACTTCTCAGCAGGCAGGTTACTGAGAATCTATGGAAACAGAGCTCTGTGAGGGAAGCAATCAGTTATGCAAGTGAGGTGATGGGGAATTTGGTAAACACTGGACAAGAACTTCTCTCTTTCCCTCAGAACTCTACCTGGCATCACTACCAATCCACAGAAGCTTTCAATTCTTACAAATCAGTGATTTTGGATAGCAAAGAACTGGAAAATTTCCAATCAGTAAAAAAAATAGGCAGCAGTGTTGGCTCACTAGTTGTCTACTCACTAGGTCGGGGTTTTGCAAATTTTACAGGCCAGAGGACAATAACAGAGGATGAGGAGCTCTCATTCTGTGTACTTTCACGGGAAGCTTTCCCCTGAACAAAGGACAAACAGCCAAAAAAACAATAGCTGTGGCTGAAAGTAGGTAAGAATGGGGACCAAAAAAGCTGAAATGTTCCACTGAGGCACAATATAATAAGCAAGATAAGAATAACTCATGAAGGACCTTAAAACATGTTTATTCAATGCATGGGGAGACAGAGTTAGCAGAAAGATGCAAGCAAAGTTGAAGGAAGGGATAAATCTGAAAACTAATCTTGAGAAATAATGCAAATAATAATAATAATTTATCTAAAAACAAGTTACAGTTTTCTTACCTCATTAGATCCCAGTGAGCGTGATCATGGATTAGGACAAACAGTGTGTGTGGATTCTGCATAGAGTTCTGTAAAAAGACTTTGAATTTAATTTGGGCTTCTGCATCTAGTTTCATAACATACTGTTCCACTCTCTGCTTTGTAAGATGTTCCTTTTCTAATCCAAGTTCTAATAATATACCTAAAAGAATGGAACAAGTGTCAGTATTTCTGGATATGAATACATCTAAGAATGTTGTGTAAATCTAAAATAAAGATAACTAATGAGCACCTGAGTGCCAGAGATGAAACAAAGTCTGTTGATAAGTCACTTCAGAGGGTGGAACACAAATCAAGAAATCAATTTTCTCGAAGGAACCCAAATCCAGATTTTGAGTGCTGGAGTCAGCAATTGAGCAAATATGAGACAGCAATTTCTGAGCCACTGCCAGCTGGAATGGACGAATCTGATGTCGTTCAATCTCATAACCTGGAAAAAGGTAAAATTCTGTTTAGATATACACCCAAAGTCTAATCTAATGCAAAATGTTATGAGTCTGGCAAAGAATGATGATCTACTCTTTAAGATATTTTGCTTATTTATGGGAGTGCATTTATGAAAATCCATATAGAATATGCAAAGAAATCTTTCTGTATTTGGACTTTTTGGTCCTGTAAGTGTCTGAGACCTGAAAGTGATTTTGAACAATAACATTCTGCTACCATGGAAGTAAGACTTACAGCTCCAAACACTGTAATACTCAGTGGAATGAAGCAGAACATCCATCAGTGTAAATCTGAATATTCCAGGACATGAGCTGCTGTTTGCCTCAGGACTTTTGTCACAGGACCATCTAACTGTGCACCCGGAACTTGGTGTCCAGTGCCCTACTCTGTTACCTCTTTAGAACAATCTCCTTACTTACTTGTACACACAGCTGTTCCAGCTCCATTCACTGCTGCTGGTTTATTCACTGAAGCAGACAGTGATGAAGAGATGTGTCCTTGGTTTTCTTGATAAAATTTCTCCAGCAAAAGATCAATGTCACCCTCTGTCAAATTGAAGGGATAGTGGAATAAATATCCATGTTAATAAGAGCTGCATTTCATATTGATTTTTGTCTTGTAGATCTTAAAAACTTCATATATATTTGCTAGCTATCCTGCCCTTGGCTTATTATTATGCAGGAACCTTCTTGTTATTTTCTATTGCATCTTTTTTTACAGAGTATCACTAGAAAAATGAAAACCAGATAAGAGAATGACAAACCATCTCTGCAGACCAGCTAGGACATATATGGAATGTGGTAGAAAACTAGCCTCAAGGCCCTGATGCAAACCAGCAACACCAAAGACATGAAACTGGCTTAGTTTATGTTCAGACCGTGGATCCAAACTGCTCACTAACAAGGATTACAAGAACGTTGAGAAAAATCTGATAAACATTTTTAAAATTCTAACTTTTTTGAGAGACAGAAAGAAAAATAATTTCTAACACAGCCAAAGGAAATACATGAGTTTTGTAACTATACACAATGCTGAAGCAAGCAAGGAATGTTTTACTGAAGTATTGCAATATCTGCAAACATACCCATTTCTACAGAGCAGGGGCCCTACTTACAGATGACAGCTTTGCAGAGAGTACAATATGCCTGACCCAGGTGTTAGTATTTTCTAAGCAGGTGAAAAGATGTTTGAGCATGTCTGCAGTGAGCTTAGAAAGGCAGGGCCTGTCCTGTGAAGAGCAGCCCAGTGAATATAGGGGGCAACTATTTTTAGGATGCACATTTACTTGTTCTGCTCAAACAATAGCAACAGCAGAGAACTATGATTCTCTGTCACTCTCTATGGTTCTCTTTGATTTTGAGAACCATACTTTGAAGATACTAAGATAAACAATATATAAGTACAAGATGATTTAAGGAAAATGAGACTCCCTTAAGCAGCCACTCAAAATATCATGACACATTCAGAAGGGTCCTTGTGATCTCTTTACCAACATGATGTGAATGGCAAAGAAGACTCTGACATCCCATTAACACTGACAAGTATGCTGCATTTGCCCTAGTTGTGAGATATGATTTAACTTCCCACATGGCTTGATCTATCCCCAGATAATCCTGCCTGCCATAATTCTAAGTACACTCACTTAAAAAATGATCCAGTCACCCTGTCTCTCTGCAATTTTCCTCTCTGTCCCAGGCATCACAATCAAGTTCAAAGTATGGTAAGTGGAAGGGGCAAATCCTACCTTTCATAAAATAACTCTGATCTACCTGGTCTAAATGCTTAGGGCAAAAGAATTTATACATTCATATGCATATAGACTTACATAATATAAGGATGGATTTACATAGCTAAGAATAATATGCTCAGCTATTTGCTGGCCTATTTTTATGAAACCGATGGATTTTAGAAACCGACACTTTTAGGAGGAATTTCAGTTCAACTGTACTTTCACAACTTTGTCCTGCATTTTTCGTGTATTTCTAATAGTGTCTTGCTTCTGGTAAGGAAATGAGCACAGGTATTTTCTCAGCCTTAAAAGTTTCAGGGATTTGGAAAAATACCTCTTTACAACTTGTTAGGTACCTGGGCAGAGTGTGCTAAAGAAGGACCCCAGAGTTTCCACCTTCCCTGTGACCAGCTGATAATTAACTTCTTTTTGGTAGTCTGAAGGACTGAGCATGCTCTCAGACAGAACTCTTGCCTGATACTTTCCTAAAAGACAAAAAAAAAGGTATTTTGAAAACACTTCAAACTAAAGTTAAGAATGTTCTAAGTCATAATAAAAATACTCTACAACTAAATGAATACCACACATACAAAAATGGCAGAGATGAGTCTTTTATGTCTCCAAAACATATATGCACCAGACACATGTAAAATAGATTCAAGTTTTACAATTCTCTGTATTTCATTCCCAGTTTGGAAAGTATTTGTTGATACAGGATATAAAAAGACCACATAATATTGAAAGGAATTGCCAGTTATCTTACAATCACAATGAATCTTTGAATGGCCATTCAAATTTATTTAATCATGAGCAGGTTGTTGAAGGGAAAGATCATCGTTTAGAAGCCAAGGAAAGGTTCTCTGCAGTAATATCCCAGCTGCACAGAGCAGGAGAGCTTTATGCACTGTGTGTGCTGTAACTCACTATTTTTTGTTTGTAGCCTTGTTGGTTGAGATGCTTCGGTGAGAAAATGGGCAACACAGGCAGAAGGTGGTTTTCTGGGGAGAGACCCAACTGTGCAGTGTCAGCTTGGGTTCATCAAAGCCCATTAGTGGTTGATCAAAGCTCTGCTTTGTGAGGCAACTTACTGGAACTGCAACCAAACCCCTCACAGCACTGAATTACTCTGGTTAGCAAGGAGACACATCCTTGGGATATTACCTGTTATCACAATGCAGGAATCAATGGCTCGGTTTCTACTGGCACATATGATCACCACATAGTTGGTCTTTATTAATTTTCCTTCAATGAGAAGCTTAAACATTTCGGAAAGCCCTTCTGCCAGGGAGTAGCTGCACTCAATGATGTGGACACTGTCATTACAGGAGCTGGCTGCCAGCCCTGCCAGCCAGGGCAGCTGGGCTGAGGTCACCGGGGTGATCTGGCTGGGCACCTGGGGAAAGGCCTGGGGAACAGCCTGCTGGTACTGACGGATTTCGGACAGGTGGGACTCCCGCCACGAGCGCATGAAGATTTGCTCCAAATCCTCAATCAAAGGGACCTGGTCTGCAGCTAAAAAAAAAAAATAAGAGGGAAATGTTATGAAACAAACAGAACTGTTGAGTTAAAAATGTCTATTCTTTTCAAACCACGCTTCAGATTTCTGCATGCATGACCCTGTTGCCTTTAGCAGATGTGAAGCAAATTTTTCATTTTGAAATGCCTTTGTGATACTCAGAGGAAGCTGCCCTAATTTGAACCTGAGTACCAATAATTAGAAATATTTAAGATGTTAAGTGCTGCCTGTCTTAGCCTAATACTACTTCTAAAGCACAGATTGTCTGCAAGAACAGTGAATTACAGCTCTTTTCCTTTAATTTTCATTGCTGAGGTCCCAGATGATACCAGAAACTAAACTTTGTATACTTATAATTCAATCTGTCTGGCCTTCAAGACATAGTTACTTAATTTTGTTTCATAACCATGAATGAAATAGTTTAATATCACATTATCAAAGACTCATATTTAGTACTGTCCTGACCAAATACTCCCCTTCTCATTTGTCTGCATGTGATATATCCAATGTAGTCTATCTGGATGTAGAAAAATCTTACCTAGTTGAACAAGGTAGTAGACAGTCAGTAACAGCTGCATTTCTTCAGAAATAGGCTGTATTGTGGATGCACCGTATTGTTCATATGCTCTAGATAAAGACTGTGAATTTCTGTAACAGGTGTACAACAAAGGACTCACTATCACATCATTAATGTTCCCACAAAGATATGGGAAGTTTCCATGACCTACAAAATAAATGTATGTACACATCACATTAATTTCATCATTTTCCATATGTGCATTAAACAGTTCTAATAGTCAACCTCTTAAAATGGATAGTGTTAGCAGCGTTTAGGGGTGGGTTACATCTTTACATCTCTTGCAAAAAAAAAGTGGCCTTGTTGTGGGGTTGGGGGTTTACCTTTAAAAATAACTGGTTTTGCTTTACAGATTTTCAGCAAGTTGTCAGGAACTGAGACTGGTTCTCCCGAGCCCACCACTGGAGAGGAGGCAGGTCCCACCAAAGCAGAATGTGGTAAAGATGACAGGCTTCCTCCATCTGAGATTTTAGACATATTATTACTGGAGTTAGGTCTGGTAATGATTTCCTCAAAGAGAAGTTATTCAGCATCAGCTCATACCCACATTTGCTAACAGTATTAACTGCTTTTTATGGCTCCATCAGACAGCCCATGACCTGTTACTGCAACCCACACTATTATGCTAAATGTCTTGGAGGACTAATTATGTCACTGCAACACTGGACATGCCACGTGCACCTAAAGATTTTGAAATGTTTATAAACAAACAGTTCCAGATATGAATGCATAAATAGAGAGACTTATGTGGTATTGTGTAGTTGTGATTACACGTGCAGTTATAATTTGTGAGTTCTGTGTGATATATTTAGTTTCACTCCTTCTTAACAGTTTTTATTGCTGTAAGACAAAAGAAAAAAATAAGATTCAATGTGTGCTCAGGCATAACTTCTTTATGATAATTTTAATGCAAAAATAGTACATTAAAAGAAAACATTTTGGGGAAACTGGATTGATTTCACTGCATGTCACTCTTGTCTGTATCCAGACTATAAAACCCAAGTGCCAAGAATATTATGACAAATAGTTGAAACAATGGATGGTACTGTTATTATGGACCTGAGTTATGATACTAATTTTAATATTCCAGAGGTGTTTTGGTGTCTAAAAATGTGTCTAAAAGTCATCTGTTGGGATTTGTTCATGACTCAGTGACTGGAACGTAAGGAGAGTGAGGGTCAGGGCCTCAAAAACAAATCAATGGAAATAAAGCATCTAGGTGAACACAGAGAACTCTCTCATATAAATCTGCATGTGTCTTTAATATAATCCCTGCTTCCCCCCATTATTTTCTGAATAATGAAACAAAATCATTACTTTGGGTATAGCTTACCATTTTTAATTCTGTTTGGAGCCTGTGGATTGAGTTGCAAGTTCCAAGTTTCAGTGGATGATGGAGATTCTGGTGACCAACCTTTATGGCGCTTTTTTGGAGGCCCTGAATTTGTTAATGTGCCTGAATGTTTCAGAGAAATATTAGAATAGAATGTATACAGGTTTGTGCACAGTAATTCAATATGTTTTGATAGACTGAATATATTCAACAAGTATGGTACTAGAAAAGGCCAAGTCTATGAATACAATAATTTTATGTGGTTTATTTTACTTTGTTGTGTCCTGCTTAAATTTCTGGGAAATTTCTGGTGCAGAGAACTCTTAATTATCCAGATTTTCCTTATCTTATACCAATGCCTTCTCTCTACTAAGAAAAATACAGTATAAGTAGAGTAAAAGACATACTAAGAATCCTTAAAAGTATGAATATCTTGAAGTCAAGACTGTGGGCATTTTGGTCCTTTTATTTCCAAACACATGGCACAGTGTTACATGTAACTTATTGAAAAATAAGATTCCCAAGGGTTTCATAGTAATACTAATAAACATCTGAGTTCTTTTCAACAATTTCCCCATTTACAGGATTTTTGCCACTTCTTGCTGAATCCATCTTTGATTTTATGTTATTCCATATCAGCTCATATCAAACTACTTCTACATCTTCCTCCTACTTAACTATAGCTTTAATTTTTTCAGTAAAAACAACTTTCTCACAGTTTCTCTAGGAGACCCTGATGACTAATTTCTTTAATTTTCTGTCATCATTTTCTTGAGTGTCTTTTTGCAGTCCTGCAAACTCCTAGAAAGGGTAGCTTTCACTAACATCAAGTATTTCTAATTATTGTGAGTCAGTGGTCCTCTGGAACTGCTCAGAAAGTTGCAGGATTGAGCTATTTCTGCATCTGGACATGACTGCACAGAGGTTGTAACACTGCTTCACCCTGCCAAGGCTGAATCTCCTGGCAGAATAGTAAGTCCCACATAAAATGCGAGACAACGTAAGAATTTAATATAAAAAAGTGTGGGGTTACATTTTGAAAAAATTATTAAAATTAAAGATAAACCCGAGGTTTTCAGATCTAGAAGAAGATTGCTCTCTTGCCGACCCTCGCACACAGATTTCCAATGACTTTGTCCCTTACACTTTTACCACGCGAGGGCAGCCTTCGGCCATTTGTGCTGCTCATCCTCTCACTTGGTTTCCTGGAATAGCGTTGGGACAAAGCCACAAGATACTTAGCGCTGTACAAAGGATTTTTTTATTTGACAGTGCTGTGCTCTTTCCTGCAGATATATTGATATGTGAAATTAATCCTTCTGAAATGAATTAGCAATAATGTGCTGCTGCATTGAAAAAAAGAGGTTAAGAGCCTGAATGGGCAGAGAAGGAGAATTTGTGATGCCAGCAGGGAAACTTGGGAAGACTTATGCTAAAATAAAGCTAGTTTGCTTCTAGCCATAGTGAAAACTAATTTTCTTCCTTAAACAAGCCAGTGACACAGTTTGTGACTGAATACAATTAACAAAAATCCTGATAATAACACTACAGTGAGGAAAGTTTCTTGAATTCAGAGCCAGTTGCCAAAGTCTAGCTCTCCATCCCAAGGTGAACTGCAACAACTCAATGGGAACTGCAATAGGAATCATCCTATGAGTGATTACTTATAAATATTTCTTAATTCCCTTCACAAAATCTGTTGGTGAAATTGATGCAAACTGACACATTCTTTAAGAACCTGGGTTCAGTATCTGCTCTGTGTCTCTATTAAATGAATGAACTATAAATATGAGGAAAAAATCCGGTTAATATTATGAACTGTAACAAAACTGAAAACACATAAAGATTTTTTTTTCCCCTGGAAATTGATACAGAAAACAGTATTGTGGTCAGAAAGGACTTGGAAGGGAATGGTAATTTCTATTCATTCAGGAAATTACAATCATGATATAATTTGTTCAATACTTCTATTATACACATAGAGTTTAGGGTTATTAAACAAAAAATCCATACAAATACCTAACACTGAAGGCCTTGTCAGAGCAGACAGGTTATTTTTCATCAGCTGCTGTTTAGGTGATTCCTTGCCATTATAAACTGCTGAGCTGAATGTGGCTGTTGAAGGAATGTGATCTACGGCTGCAGCTGACAAGAAAAAAAACCCCGAAGTATTTACATTAAACATTTCTCGGTCAAGATTCTCAGTTGATATAACAAACCAATCATTTTATCATTTACTTTAATAGAACCATTGGGATCTGCTCAAGAGTGAATACAATGCTGAATGAAACAATCCACTTCTGACCTCCTACTCCCAATTAAGTGCCTGGGCAAAATCTGATTCTTCAATTAAATGCATATGTCAGAAGTTGTAGCTTCTTTTCATGACCCTAGCTCTTACACAAAGCTTACTCAAGAACCAGACAAAAGAGAGATGTTTAAAATTTACTCAGCCTCCATCCCAATCTTTCTCTAAGATTTTTTTAACTATGCTGCATTGAAAAAAAAAAAAAGGTAAGTGTTCTCAAGCCTAATATGCTTGTAATTAATGTAGCTTTTTTGCAACATCTGAGAAAAAAAAAAGGCAATCTGTTATCATAAAGAGATTGATGGATTGTTATGGAAGGGCACCAGTATTCCAGATTTCGACTATTTAACAGGCTTCTATCTCACACAGAGAATAGAATATAACCACCACAAATGTGCTTCAGCTCTCCTGTGTAAAAACCCAGGAAAAACCTGTAATAGTCACAAGACATTAAAGAGCTGTGTTCATTATGAAGAAACTCAGAGAGATCACTCTAGCCTCTGTCATCTATCACCTTTCATTTATGTCAAATTAATGGAAAGGTAAAGGTCTCAGAAAGAATTTTTAATACAAAGAAAGATACAGATACTGACCATTAGTTTGTTTTTCAATATCAAAGTCAATTTTGTCAGCAAAAGAAAAAATTCACTAGCTTTTAAGCCAATGCCCATATAATGTCTGTTTTGAAAAGGATTCTGGTCATACCATTCAGATAAAATAGACTGGATCAGACAAAAAAAGCCAAAATTACACTGGATCCTGTAACAGTTGTCATCTGTGACCAGACAAGTGACAGCTGGAAAAACACCTTAGAAATAAGGGCTTCCTAAAACATTTTGGTTTGGTTCAACTGTGAGCAAGCTGTAGAGTACCTATTTACTATTTGCTAGCCTTTTATACATAAACCTGACATGAGAAAATGGACAGCGAGAAGCCTTCAAAGTATCATTGCTTTCTTTGTTTGTAATAGATCTCTAATTCTATTCAACTTGTTTTATTGGGCAATGTGCTCTACTTGTTTGTTTGCCTTTGCTTTCACACAAGTGCATCCAAATACACAAGCACACAAGAGTTAAGTGGAAGTGGAACCACAGTGTGTTTTCCTTCTAAGAGGTACCTGTTTGCTGAGTCCCAGCTGGAGCACTGGGATTTGCAGGTGGGAGAGGCTCACTGCAGGTGCTTCCTGACAGGCCTGAACTTTCTGGCAATTGGAACAAGGTGCTTGAGCAGGTACTGGTTGAAGACTGTCGGCCTCTGAACTCTTCACCAAAAAAAAAAAGAACCTTCTTTACCTTTCTGATAATTTCACACATGAATTGCTTAGAGGCTACAGCACTTGGGATGAAGGAACCAATGTATTCAGACATGCCAGGCTCATATTAGGTCAGACAAAGGTTTTACAGTTGCTCTAGCAGTCACCTGGCTTTAAAGAGTCTTTCAAATGATCTCTCTTAGGTTTTACACAGACACCAGTCCCCATGATAGCTAAGCTTGGATGATGAAAACCAGAGCTCAAGGAAGACAGCTTCATTATCTTACCTGCCCCTTTCCAGCAGATTACAGATCCTTTAGTCAGAGCTCCCTGTGCATTCCTGACCAGATAATACTTTAAGTGTTTCTGTTTCTTGGGCTGAGTGGTCAGTTTAAGATTAATGTGATTTGAGAATTCTGTAAAGTAGCAGAAACCCTTCTTGCCACAGCCAACACAATTGCCAGAGAAGCCTGATAAAATAAACAATACACATAATCCAATGAGATAGGTGGGTCACTATTAATAACATTCAAACATGACTCTTGCCAGAGAAAGACTGTATTTACGTTTTGGGGTATTGGTTGGGTTTTTTCCACAGAGTGAAATTTTTATTAATGTTTTCCTCAAAAAAAGTATTTGCACTTTATACAGAAAGCATATTGCACTTCAGGTAACAGACTGCAAAGACACAGCCCCACATTTAAAAAACAAATAAAATTAGCCATATTTTTTCATTTTCTCCCATAGAAAAAGGTCACAATTCCTATTTATTACCTATAGCTGTGAAAGTTTCTGACTGAAAAGCACTGAGTCAATTGCTTAACCCCAGCCCTATTCAGCACCACAGCATGTACATGCTTCACTTCTCTTTCAGTTTTCATTGACGTATCATTCAATTTCACTGAATTTCATTTAACTCAATTCAGTGAAACATGCAATTAACTCTCGAGAAATTAAGTATATTTAACCTACTATATTTAAATAGATCTAAACATATTTAAGTACCAAGTTCCTATTACAGATACTATTTTAGAGAGGAGAAAATACTAAAGCATTTCTGGGCTATTAATTTAAAATAGCTTTGTCAAATTATGGCTGGACTGTGTCAGCACTTCACAGCAGTTGAAACTATTTATGATTACAGGAACAAAGTGTCTGCAACTTTATAGACACAACAGAGACATAGTCCTTCCCCGTAAAGCTTTTTGTACTCAGGCTTGACGGGGCATTTGCAGTGATCCTGCCATTTCCTCTCCTCTGAGATACACAGCTTGAGCCTCAACAAGGGGCTCATGGTGCTGATGTCATTAGCATTGTAAATAAATGGCACTGCTCACACAGCTGCCTCAAGATTCTTTTTTTTTTTTGTCCATTTTACAAAGTGTTTCTTAAGACATTTTCATCTTCCGTCAGACTAATGCAACTATCTGAAAATACTTTTTTTATTATTATTATTATCATCCTATAGGGAGAAATTAAAAGATAATCTTGCCCATGGAAATTTTCTCTCTGTTCCCTACACATGACCTGAAGTATGAACTTAACTTTCATTTTAATCATATGTAATGCACATTTTTATGTGCAATGACAGGAATTGAAATGAAAAGGGTCTATTCAGTGAATTGAAACATGGTAAAAATAAAGGAAATATATTACACATAAGGTGGACAATACCATTGAATACTAAAAACTGGAATAAAGGATCAATAATATGGCAAATGAAATTAAGAGCCATTTATGAAATTTATTATTTCAATCACATATCTCAAACTAATTTAATTTATAAACTAATGGTCAATACTTTTTTCTTTCTGTAAAGTACAAGCACTAAAACATAACGTTCTGTAAACACCTGTTGCTTGGTTTTCAACCTGAGCGGTTTCATTAGTTTTCAAAAGGTTCAGAAGAATTTATTAAAAACTAAAGTTGATGTGGAGATTGGTCTGGTATCCATGGGAACAAGTGCCTAACAGCCATTGAAAGCTGCCTATTATCTCTCTGATCCTAGTCAGTAGGATGATAAAAGTCATTGTGACTCATAAAATCAGGACAAGTCATGACTCTGCAGAATCCTCTGTGTTATATCAGTCAGCACAAAAGCATCTGTCTAACATCACAGAGCCTTGAGTAGCAGCAATAAAAGCAACAACAAAAGGAAACAAAATTAGAACGGATGTGGCAAAAGCTGTAGAATTTGCATGCATTTTATGCCGATTACAAAATCGTCAAAAATGCTTTTGCTGGTAAATGAAAACTTCCCATATAGTGGGCAGCACACAAAGCATCACAGCAGCAGCACTGCAATTTTTGCCTGTTTGCCACTTACAAGACCGCACATGTTTTCAAATTTACTCTTTGTATTTTTCCAAAAGTACACTTTTTAGGTTTTATCATTTTGCTGGGACTTTCTTGACAAAGCAACTTGACAAACCCAAATGCTGAAGTATTTGTTCAATCCATGTTGGATAGTAGACACAAAATCTCGTCATTTGGACTTCAGATTTTCAGATCACTTTTGTAAAGTACATCTGTCCAAACCAGATTTAGCAATAACTTCTACCTGAAAAAAAACCTTTTGCCCTAATCACCTATTCTTAACTCCGCAGCATCTACTGGAAAATTAGTATACACCCTATATAGCACACAGGTGAGGCCTAGTAAGGATTAAACAGATCTAAATTTGTTCACTTGATTTGAAAACTCCTTGGAGGACATTTTATAAGTTTATTTTTTAATTTTCCTTTAAGTCAAATTATCATCTTTTACCTCAAGTTTCTCCAGCCCCTCTGAGTGAGACTCAGTCCTTTCTTGCAAGCTCCTGCCAACACCCTTTTCCATTCCACTCTGTCTGACTGACACTCTTTGGTGACAGCCATTGCTTCATTAATGCAGCTCAGCCCTGACACCACAGACAGAACACAGCATGCTCTTATAGTTCCAGTGCAATAAAATGCTGTTCAGTCATTTCTCATTGCAGGGCTCTGCCACCCCTGCTCAGAGCATTTTATGTGGCAGATTCAGTAACACTGAGAACCCAAATATTTCATCATCCTCCTCCGAATGCCCTGCTCATACCATGGCCCAAGGCAGCAGCTGATAGAGGGGACAGCTTGTTTCATAAACAAGCTGCATTAAATATTCTTCCACACATTATAGAGAGGACAAAGGTCAGGGGAGTTGGGGCAGCCATAAGGTGACTCAATATATCTATGTCATGGGATTGATTTCACAAGAGAATTAGAAATCAATGCCTGGAGTTTAGGGGCTAAAAGCCTTTCACCTTTCGGTCATTGGTTCATACTGAGCTCAGCTCAGTTGTGACTAAAGGCTGTTCCCCTCTGAAATTTGTTTAATCAGAAGGTGCTTGATTGTACCTGTGATTTATCATATGCATTTGCTTGAATTTGCTCACATCACAATGATCAATAGTCCATAATTTAAAAAGCTCTTCCACAGCAGGGACCTTGAGCTCTGAAGAAGGACCTTGGACAAAAGGTTGTGAAACCTGACCTACATTCTCACTGATAAAATGGTCCCTTGGATCTACAGAGAGCTTGTGGTAGGGATAAAGAGAGGAGTTCAGAATGGAAGGACATCCACTCAATATTGCATAATCAAATCTTTCATAAAGTGGCAGAAAATTTTCTTCTTGTTTCTCTTTTTAAATTAATATCAGGCTTTTAATCAACATTAATATTTTGGTGGAAAGCTTGCAGCTTGCTTAAACAAAGAATGATTATATTTTCAAGTTTTCACCACAGGTATTTCTTCTTTTCAGTTCTACTCACAGAAAAATGCACATAAACACTGACAATGCACCATGGTTTTCCCACTTACTCATTACTACTCTATTTGAAGACTGAAGTCCAATGTTTAAAAAATGAATAAAATCAATATGGTCAAGCTGGAGAGCTCCATTGTATGAAAACTCAGTAGTGTTACAAAAGCCCAACAGATCATTGCATATTTATAAGAAGCAGTCACAGTATTTTATGCCACAATGTTTTCATCTTACATACAGTTTACAATGCAAGCAAACTAATCTCTTCCTCTGTCATTCTGACCTCAGGGACCCACTGGAAAAAGAAGGAATTCTTGTTCCCTGCTAGGAAAATAGGCAGCTGTTTGGTCTTTTGGAAAATGATGGGTGAATAGCTGCTTTGTTTATCATGAGAGACTCCCCTGAAGAGCAAGAACTAGAAAAATAAAAGCAAAACAAGAAGAGAAAAAAATCCTTTTGGAGTGATACATGTTTGCTGCTTTAATTAGGAAACAATAAATATCTCACTATCACAGATCACTTCCTCCATCTAAGCATTCCTTTAGACTGCATAAAACCCAAGAAACAGCTTCCTAAAGGCAAAAACCTGAAACTGTTTTGCAAAGCAGTTAAACCTGTGATCTAACATGATTAACAGAATCACATGAGGAACATGCCTACAGACAGAAAACATTTTCATTGTCAAAAATTTAGTCTTTTCCAGAAACTGTTGAGGTTTTCTTCCTATGGAATAACACATCAATTATAAAAACTAAAAAACAAAACAACCTCCAACAGAAATGACTTTCAAATGACAACACATCTGCCTTGATGGTGGAACAACTTGGTAGCATTATCAATAAAATGGCACATGCCCCAGAGGAGTATCAACAGCTCCAAATGAGAACAAGATCATAAGTCAAAATCTGGCCCTGAAACTACTGAGACATTTCCTGCTTTCTTCTGGTCTTTTTGTACAATTCACAGGCAGCTTCACAAACATATGCAGCAGACCATAAGAAATCAGGAAACTATTGGGTGACTCTTTGGTGTCTTCTCTCTGTAAATAAATTCTTTTGAAAAAAGTTGACAGTGCCGAGTAACAACTGCCTTACAAAAATACAGTATCTTAAGAAGAAAAAGGATGAAATTAGGCAAAAAAAAAAAACCCCAGTGAGGTTGAAGGCTTACAAATCCCGTGTCTGTATCACCAACAAGCCTTACTGAAAGTGTGGGATATACTCTCGTGACAGCTAATTTCAATTCAAAATGAATTCAATTCAATTTCCCTCTAAACTTACAAAGGCTTGAAGGGACCAGTTTCCATGCTGTTTCAAAAGGCCAACATCTTTGACGGAATACTGCCTAAACTCAGAATACCAAAAATAAGGTTACTGTGCTGTCTTGAAAAGCAAGACACTAAATAGCTTCCTTCCTTCATATGACATGTCTTCAATTTAAATCTACTGCCAGACAGAGATCACTGTGCTACATTAACAGATTATTTAGAGCAATGATGGTTCTGGGTTTTATCCCACTGTGTGTCCAAAACCACAGGACTACTCATGTCTGCTTCTAATTTTACTTCCCCTGATTTGACTTGCACTGGCATATGAAAACCTGAATCAAACAATCATTTCTATCCACAGTATGGTCTATTGTACAAATAGTACACTAACCTCATGTTAGTATGATATTTTTTTTATTAAATTATATATTATGATATGTAATTTTTTTTCATTACATTAGGGACCAGGAACATTATTTTATCTCCACCTTCCAGATGAAGACTTTGGATCTTAAAGTATGTAAGTTCTTTTATATTTGAGTTTGTTGTAGAATACATAAAAGTCATACTACAGAGTTACTAGAATTCTCTGCAAAAGAAAGTGGTTCACTGGGGTTTCAGTGTGTAACAACAGTCAAAAATAAGCATTTAAATGGTTTCAGGAAACTAAAATGTATTAAATAAGCAAACTGAGGATGCAAGTAGCATAAAACCCTCCCAATTACGTTCCTGTTGCCTTTTTCTGTTCTTGTTTAGCACGCAATTAACAAATACACTACTTCCTCTCCGCTAACAGCCTAAGGAGCTTAAGCTGTTAATAGTGCTAGCACTGAATGACTTGAGTGGTACAACATTCCTGTCTTTATCTTTAAAATGACAACACGTGGGTGATTTACAACCCTCCTAATTCTTTTACAATCACTGGTCAAATGCACTGTGACCAATCCAACTCTACAAGATCACATAGGAAAAGAAATTACTGTACATAGAATCACATTATGCACCTTCACACACCACTGTCAACCCAGATGCCTTGAAGAGCTGCTTCAACTGAGATAACAATTGAGTTCATGTCATATCCCTCAGTGTTTGTGAAAGAAATCTCTTAAGATTCTTGAGAAATGTTTCTCTTTTGTCGTTCAAAGCTCAGACTGGTGCACAAATATATGATGCACCATTTTTTTTGTTAACTATGAAAACAATATATATGAACCTGAGAGTATCTGATTGCAAAATGAGTTCCCCCTCCAATTATGCACCACCTTTCCTAATATAAAAAATATTCCATTTTAATAACATTAATATTCATTTAATTAATTCACATGATTTCACATCTTCCCTATTTGGTTTGATTTGGATGAAGTTAATGACAATCAGAAAGACTATAATAAAAATAGATAGAAGGACCTATTTTTATGTCAGAAGTTAAACTTTTAAGTAGAATAAATACAATAAATTGAAGCACCCTCCTAAGAGTATTTTTCAAACACATAGTATTACACATATAGGAAAAATTTCAACTTATAATCACTCATATTTATTTATACTGCAACGATAGCAAAAAGTCACAGGTTAGGATCCAAAACCCAGGCTATTGTTCAAACACAGTGGAGAATGTTATCCCTATCTCAACTGAAATCAGGTTGAAATGGTCATCATTTTTTGTAGTCTAAACTATCATTAAACTGTTTACATGTATATAAGAACATGAAATTTCCACTTAACAGGCCTCCAGTCTGTACACATCCGTATCTGGAAAGCTAAAACAGACACAGGCAACAGTTCAACCAGTCCAGTTACCAGATGTGCAGTTCCAGCAACTAGGATATGCACCAGTCAAATAATGACTTTAGCCATGGACTAATGGACAGAAGGTGATGAAGCATCTCTAATGAAGTGGGTCACTCTGTATCCTTCCAAAGCAAACACAGCCAGCTCTGACTTGTTAGCTTCTTGTGCATGACCTGTGAGCATTACTGCAGATGTGGAACAGAAATAAGATCTGCTGAACTCAAAAAACAATTAGCTATTAATTGAAGCCGCAGAAGAATCCACTCACTGCAGTCAGAGACTTACCCAACAGGGCGTTGCGCCCATTGTCATCTGGCAGGAATCTTTTATCCACAGCACACACTAACAGGTGATCAGGTAAATTTGGTGACTTTGCACCAACAAGTAAAAATCCGGATGGCACCTCAATATGTTCATTAGAAATTGAAACCAGTCTCAAATCTTTACCAGCTTGGCAGAAACCTAGAAAAAAATCAATTCAACTTATTTTAAGTTGACAAGATGTTTTTGTTTCCTGCTCACAACTATCTTCATTACAGGACTTCTTATATTTTTAATGGAAAAAAAAAAAAAGTCTTACATTCTAAGATCAAGGGCATACTAAAGATAATTTTCTTCCCCGCGTTTTGGTCAGCTATAAACAAACAAAAATTTGAAAATGTACAATGAAGTTTCCCTTGATGGTAGTTTGTAACCTACATATTTATGGGGTTCATCACAATCATCATAACTTAGGTCAGACACTCAAAAAGGGAGAAAACAGTTCTCAAAATCTGGTGAATTTCACCAGCTTTTCCTGGGTTTTCAAATATTTTTTACAGCTTCATAGAATAAGATTCACTTTAAACAGAGTGGTGATAAAGCAATAAGAATTATCACAGTCATTTTAGCAAATGCCATGCCTGCAAACTCCACATTTTAAAGGCTATGTTGCCTAAGAGAACAGGAGTTCTGTCCTCGTGCCAGGCATTCCAACACAAATGCTTATCTGACACTGAACAAAGACCCTGTCAAAAAGGAGAGCAACTGAGAGCAATCCAGCTTTATCCGGCAGGTAATGAACACTGACATTTTTAGGATTTCTATATCATATAGATTATCTCATTCTGACAAATTATAGGGGAAATAGCCCCAATTCTACCCTTTTCAGTAGGGAAAATGCTTCTGACAGCACAGTTTGTACTCTTACCATCAGTAGTGCAACATCCTTCTGGGGGAGGCTTCATCTGGTAAGAAACAGGAGGACTACTTGATTCTGAGCCTTCTTCTTCCTCTTCTTCTTCTTCTTCTTCCTCATTATCTACTCTGCTGCCTGCTGCAAATTATCATAGCATAAATGACATGGACAACAGAAAATGCTGGCAGCAAACCAGTGAGTAAACAGGGTGACCCCATTACAGAAAGTATTAGAGCAAACTGGATTCTCTACTCTTGACAATGACTTTACTGTTGCCAACTCTTGACAGTTGTTGTTCCTTAAAACTCCAACTTCCAGTCATGCTTATGATAGAATGCCTTTCACCAAGAAAATAAAGATGCTAGTTCCTGTGCAAAAGAAGTTCAAAAGCATGATTCAACTGCACCTGAGAAAGTAAAACACCTTAATGGACAAATAAAAAGAATCCTCAACTTATTGATTTTTTAAATCTTATTATTTTAAGATAAGTGCACAATTTTTAGGGGACTAGCTTCTAATGTTTGAACTCTTGCTGATCAAAACAGTGTAACTGTATCCTTTGCTTATAATATTAACAGCCAATAAAACCCACAGTCATTACTTCTTGGCACTTTAGAATGTCCTGGCTACAGTCCAAGTACAGAGTTTATTAATTAGGTATTGACCATGTCCTTGGTTTTGTACAGGACATTATAAAAACAGTTCCTGCTTGAAACCAGTTTCACCACAGATGATGCCATGACAAGAACACCTAATTCTCAGCCCGTCTGTCTCCTACCAGAATCCAGAGCTCCAAGTAATGCACTGACACTCCCTGTGTACAGTGTACAGTGTGTACAGTGTGTACAGTGTCAAGGAAAGGCAGATGTTCAGGAAGACAATTCACACCAGCCTGTGCTTGGACTGTGCTAGTCCAGGAGGCACTATGGAGGCAGTACTGAATGCTGGAGACGAATATATGATGTAAGCCTCAATTTTTAGAATGTGTTAGGTGTGTTTAGAGAGAGGGCTTTCTTGCTGTGTGTTTCACCCCTTCAACCAGAGACTGCCTCTTTCCTTCTCTCCACCCAAAGGACAGTGTTTTTTTCATGCACGATGCAACAGTTCCAGCAAAATATACTGACCAAAGGTTCCATCCCCTCTTATGGCTCAGGTACACTTCATGGCAAATGGGGCAAATGTGGCAAACAGAGGAGAGCAATTAACTGGTGAACAGGGAAAACACTTCTACAGACAGGACTGAGGAACGTTTTATATATAAGAGAGACAGTGCACAAGTACTAAGTGAACCCAGTGGGGTTTATGTCTTAGGCTTGTAGGCTTCTAGGTGTCTGTAGGGACACACCTGCAGCAAACACAAGAGCTTCCACTGGCAAAACTGGGTGGTGAAGGGCTGCAGGTACTTGAGGACCAGCAGAAGCTGAACAGCTGCTTGTACTTGGGGAAGTGAAAGAGCACTTAGGCACTGACATTACTCTGATCCAGGTTTTAGTCTTGAAACAGAAAAACAGCGAAGCAGTGCAGTCATCCTCGAAAGCCCAGTGTCTACTGGACATATCTCTTTGCTTCAATTGACTTCAGATCACGTACTCAGAATTCCATAGG
This sequence comes from Trochalopteron elliotii, assembly GCA_024734555.1. Lineage (NCBI taxonomy): Eukaryota > Metazoa > Chordata > Aves > Passeriformes > Leiothrichidae > Trochalopteron > Trochalopteron elliotii. Next base: position 1,539,444 of record JANPWX010000362.1, read on the forward strand.
ATAGCATCAAGGATTTATCTTTTCTTTCCTATGACCCTCCTCAGAATATCCTTTTATTTTATTGACAAATTATTGTACAATCAGCTAGACAACTGTTATAGGATAAATGAGAACTAGGGAGCAGAAAGTAAATCTGGAGTCTGAAGATTTATCTGTCAAGGTCATTAAGATCTACAGTCCAATCTAGAAGAGAATTTGAAGGGTATGCTTACTTTTGAACTCTGAACATAAAGCTCCAGTCCTGGTGCACATAACTGAGAACAGAACACTAAACACAAGTGTTTTAAGAGCATGGTCTAAAGACAAAAATGCTGCAATTGGATGAAGGGAAAATCTTCATCGATGCTATTTAAGAAAAGGATAAGTTATGTGTTATGACATAATCTTGACTAACATCCAAATGCAATGCAAAAGGCTGAGTCTGTCTCTCCTCTCCTTCCTTCCTTCCTTCCTTCCTTCCTTCCTTCCTTCCTTCCTTCCTTCCTTCCTTCCTTCCTTCCTTCCTTCCTTCCTTCCTTAACTTCCTTCCTCTTTGTGCCAGCTCTGACACTGACACTTAATGGAGCCTTTGCTGAGCCATCCCAGCTTGCTAACCAGCAAAAAATCTAACTAAGTAAAAAAAAAGTGACAAATTTTTTTCTTGCTGGGTTTATGTATGAAATTTGCACAGTGGGACATCCAAAAGATGGCAAAATTCATGCAAAGGGAGAAAATGGGAATGTACAGATAGACAAAGTGAACAGAACAGAATGCGTTTTATTTCCCCTTTCGACAGAGGTAAATTGTGAGGTTTGTTCAACCATAACAGGTGATTTAAGAAAGAAATGGAAAATGGAAGTGGAGACTAAGAAATAAGAGAGCTACAGCATTTTCAGTTCAAAAGTGGAAAGAGTAAAAGAGAAAGTACTCAAGCATGAGCTGCTGCCACCTGTAAAGGGTTTCATTAGCATTGCACAAGCCCCCAAGGATGTCTCTAACTCAGGTGCCTCCTGGCCCTCAGAGCACAGGGATTCATATAGCTAGAAGTGGAAGATTCAATTTCTGACATGGCTGCAGTACATAAGAGCAGCTTGAAGACCTCTTCCACCTGAGGAACAACCTAGGAGGCACTCTATTATAGGTGCCTCCAGAGTTCCCCTTGTCTGAAACTTTTGTGAAAGGAATGCTCTCTGCCAGGCTGTTATGAGACTTTTAATTACACTTCAATTCTGTTTCCATTAACTACAATGAACACAGAATCAGCCCCTCAAGGTTTGCAAAGTTCTTTGAAAGTCTTGAAAGAAAGAAACTACAGAAGTGTGAAATTGCACTTTTGTTCCTGAACAATGCTTCTGCTCCTGTGGCATCTTTCCCAATTGATGTCATAATCAATTTTGTGACATCACAGCTGACGTGGAAGTTTATTAAATCCTTATGGAAGGGTCTGATAGAAGGATCCCTTTGTGCAGGGAATATGCAGTATATATATTTAAACAATTAATGTATATTCATTATTTTGTCCTATATTAGCAAAAAAAAAGAAAAAAAAGGAGGAAATTACTAATGATGTGTGAGCAGATTTAAAAAAAAATTAAAAAATAAAAAATCTGTCACTGTGAGGCAATAGCAAAGACTAACCTGTGCAAAATATTTTTATCTGTTACTACTCCTTGGCCTGAATTTGTGTGTGTGTTGTATGTTACTGTGGATCTTTATGCATCTCTCACTGTAACTGCAGCAAAGTATGACAGGCAAAGTAGGTGTGGACAAAAGACACACCTCTTGACAGAAATGATTAAATAATCAAATTATTATACATAACCTTACACCACCATGCCAATGTTATGCACACACCAGTGAACTCACTGGAAACCATGAGACCACTACAAATAACAAACACCAAACTGCATCATGAGTTTGCTTATCAGATCCATACAGTTAATTTCAACTATATTACTGAGAAAGCAGGCTTCTATAAACACACACACACAGATTTAGTGAGAAATGTGTTAAATACCAATGTGTTATGTGTTTAGTGAGAAATGTGTTAAATACCAGCTTGTTCAGGGTTTGTGAGAGTACACGTACTAAATTTTTACCTCTGCAACCACAAAATAACTACAAATATTATGCCTGAAGTAATTATAAACCATCTCAAAAGCTAAAAAATATTTCTGATGTATTTATGCACACTGAAAATCAGTCTTATCATATATGTTTTATAAATCCGTTATTGGTTTTCTACCATTCACTGTGTGACTTTCAGTGGTATTCAATAAATTACAAGATAAGAGATTTATGTTCCGTATCTCCAAAAACTTCTCCACAAATGGAACAGTTCCTAGAACTTCAATTTTTCCGTATAGATGAATCTGAGCAAGTGGCTTAATTTTGTCAAAATAAAAGACAATGCAGTTTGTATTTTTAATCCAATTTTAATACATACATATTTTCAGGTCAGAAAAAAATCCAAATAAAAACTTCTGTTTATCCATATGATGATTTCAAATGTATACGCTGAGCCGCGGCTGAGCAAATAGCAGAACTGCCTTTGACAGAAAGAGAAATTCCTTTTTTTCCTACCTTCCAGTGATGATAGTTGCTGTTCAGCTTCCAAATACAACTGAGAAAAGATTGGTCTGGGAACTAAATTGTTTGAGCGGAGAGAGGCCTCAATAGAATTATGCAACACTTCTTCAAACCGTGTTGTCTTGAGCTGACCAGCATAAGAATTTCCCATCTTAAAAAAAAGAGAGAGAAAGACAAGAAGAGCAAAAAATAAGAAAGATATTACAATTTAAGCACTCTGAACTCAATCACTGCATGCTGATGCCAGGCTCAACATTTCTCATGAAAGAGAAATGCTTCATTGTCCACAAAGAAAGGCAAAGAACATTGACTGCAGCAGTCACTGAGCAGACCCTGCTGGTAAATTACAGGAAGTTATCTAAAAGTAACAGCTTTCTGCAATTCAGCAGAAAGGCAGCAAGCTTTGGCACCTTCTTGAAAAAGTGACTAGAAATCTGATTCAAGTAATTCCTTGATTTATATAGCAATTGAGGAGATGCATTTTCAATAGTTATCAATCTATTGTTAAAACAGCCTTTCTGTTTTAAGTGATTTGAACCGAATAAATGATCTGGGCAATAGCAGAGTTTTGTGCACTTATCTTTGCATGGTCCATCATGGCTGAACACCAGTTAAAGCAGTTCAACGTATCTTTTAGAGGTGCTGTCTCATAAATAATGTACCATTGCTGTAACCCAGAGATGGTGAAATATAACTTTTACTTTTCACCCTAAACAGTATTTTTTCTTGTAAAACATAGGGTTTTTTTGTTATTGTTAGAATGAAACAGTATCCATTCACATGCACTGATACTGCATTCATTTATTTATTAGAACTTTACTTTTAGTGAAACCATGTAATTTATTCATTCTGTCATTGAACAGACAGTCTATTCCAGCTGAATATTTCCTGGACTTAACTGATGCCTACTTTCCACAGGGAACACAATGAATTGGTGTAACCAAAAGCCATGTCAGCTTTCTTTCCCTGTTACAAAGTAGCTCTTGCCCTGGGCCCCATGTCCTTTCTCTCCTCAAGTAACTGTGAATAGAAAGCATGAAATGCTTCCTGTTTGTGGCAGTAATTCCTGAACACTGAACAGCCCCTCCTTGGCACTGGCTACTGCTTGGGAAATGAGCCTGTTGGGAAGCATCCTGTAGGAATCAGTGGAGCAAAAGGAAAACCACTGTGAAACCACATACTGCTTGTCATGGAAAAAGGGGTTTGAAGGGAACAACATACAAACTCGTTGATTTGGATCTCTTTTTATGACTTTGTAAAGCATGTTTTACATATACAATCATATTTTAGTGTACTTGTTTTTATCATGTTAACACTGTATAGAGAGTATAGCTAGTACTACATGATATAACATTGCTATAATAGATATACACTACATTAATAGAACTATGAGAACTATAAAACAATGGATGCAGTATTAAAGAAAATTGTTTGGACTAAAAGATGGCACTACTGACAAAATACTCATGAATGTACACAAAATCAAACAGAGAAGTTGCACTAGATAGTACTGATGTATTCATTTGGTAAAGGGTAAATGGGAAGCTGCAAAGCCTATTAGAGATGTTCACTGCTAATATGGAAATCAGGCTACATCTTCTCTTCCATCACAGAAAGCAGATTACAGTTCCCATCCCACACTGATAGGAATCCTCTTCTGAATGCTGCTTTCCCCTACACCAAAGGCAGCTGAAGACAATAAGGAAAGCCTGACATCAATGTCCTCAACAAGCTTTACCAAAGGTATATGCAGGAAACCCCAGGTCAGCTCTGAAATGAATTATATTCAACGCTGAATGCTTGCTCAGGATTTACAGAGCCCATGAGTGGTCAGAAGAGAAACCCTGTATTTAATCCTGAGGATGGCAGAAACCAACATCTTATCAATGTGACATTACAAATAAGGAATCATTTAAGATTACATTATTTGTGGAGCAGGAGGGTTTTGGAATCCTTTGCAACACAAGCATGTTCATTTGTCTATTAGGGAGGTAATTTAATTTTGTGAATGGGTTGGTAAAAGAAACAAAAATATGCTTTCTGGATTTATAAGCTCTCATGTGCTTGTGTGATCTTGCAATCAGTGTAAACACAATCATAAACCCAGGAACCTATTTTGGAAGATGTGATAAATATTTTTTAGCCATTTTTCATCATCAAACACATACCATAAAATGGGCACTACAGGAGCTTTTTTGCCAGCACCAGTCTTTGCTGTTCAGAGTCCCACTGACTCTCAATTGCAAGAGAAATTACTTCTCCAAAGCAGCGAGGGAGAAACCATTTCCCACTAACTATATGACAGTTGTCACCCCCTCTTTTCTTTAGAGCTGCTCAGACTGTGATATCTGAATTGCCAGTTGCTGACTCCATGGCATCAGGAAGCAAAAACTGAGTCCTATATCCCTGCTTCAGTGAACTCAGCACTCCCAGCCCTGATTTGGGTTTCTCTTGGGTACAACTGGGTGCCAGAGGCTAAACTTCCAAATGCTTGTGAAAGTCCAAGCCATGCACATAGACAGTGACCAGATCTATTAAGAAAACACTGACACAGAAGGATGGCCCTCGACCCCATCTACGATAAATCAAAGGGCACCTCCCTATCACATGGTCAGTTTCCATGGAGAGCATGCAGAGGAAAATACTTGCCAATATAAAGAAGGAAAAAAAGGCAAAGAGCTGGACATGAAAAAGCCTCATAAAAGCATGATAAAAAGACAATAACCACTCTGAGCAACTTGGGAGCCTCAGAAAAAATTGCAGATACAAATGAAGCAGGTCAGGCCAATGCCTTAGAAACCCATGGATAACGCTGGCAAAGAGAGATGCTAAGTCCAGGCATCTGATAATGTGAGTAAAAGTTTGTTAGTCACTGAAAGGGGCCTCTCAAATCCCAAATAAGGAACGGCCAGCATTTCAGTGGTAAACAGGGACTATGGGATTAAGAAAAACAGGGACCTTCTTAAGGGTGAATGTCTCTCACGTATGGAGTCAACTTCAAGTTCAACTGCAGCTGAACTAGTCAGGGTTTAAGAAAACCAGCTCTGAGCCTGCCCTCCAGTGCTGTGATTTAATAAGGATTTCCCTTAGCCATGAGGATAATCCCTACCATGAGAGCCATGACAAGGACTGGTCATGGTAAGAGAGGGCCATGGCCAGCACCAGGAGGACATTCAGTCCCAGCACCCAGACCATGGAGGGAGATCTTGTGCATAGTAGAACAAAGACAGCAACACCCTACCCCTATCTATTCCCACAGGTTGTATAAAATTCTTGATTCAGGAGAACTTAAAGATACCCTACTGGCTTTTTGCAGCGAGGAGCACTAGTTTTCACTAGTTCTTCAGTCTTCACTAGTTTTGTGAAGACTGAAGATCTAGCACAGCAATTCTGGACAAAATTAATCCTACACCTAGGACAGATGGGCTATCCCAAGGAATGCTATGGACTTTAGAGCATGGGAAGTAATCCAGGGCCTTTACAACTCCCATTGAAATAGACTGATAAATAAATCCTGCCCTCATCAGAAACTGAGGAAACTAAGGAGTATATGTGTGCTGTGTTATGTTGACTTAAGAAAATAATCAAGGTAACTAAGTGGGAAATTAGGAAAACCTGGTTGATTACTAAGAAAATCAGGCTTAGATACAACTTACAAATTATTTCAGGTGGGAATGTTTCATATTAAGCTGCAAGTTTTTTGCATTAGACAATATAATTGCTACATTAACATTAGACATTGCTACATCAGACAATATAATTGCTACATCAACACTGCTACATTAATCCTTTCATTATTGCTGTATAGCAGTGAATGTGTTTCCTAGTTTGAGAAGCCAGCTTTCATTCTTTTGAAATAGTTTATCAGAGTAACTTCTATTGTATCATTTCTAAGAGAATAGCAAGATGTTCTCATGCTCTCCAAAATAATTTGCTATCACTATGAAAAAAAGGCAGTTTTTCACTTGCATAGAAAGAAAGGATTTGTTTGCATGGACAATGGATTTAGGTATCTAAAAGGCTATCTATTAATTTTTTTCTGTGAGGAGGGAGAAAGCATTATTTACTGCAGGTCAACAATTTGTTAACAGAATAGTACCAGAAAAGCTGTGATTCTTTTGCCCTTTGAATGTTAAGTTATATTCATCCAGTAACACTCAAAATCCATCAATATTTGTAAAGTTCAGTAAAGTCTCAAGTAATTCTTTAAAAACTGTATTAAAAACAACATCAGTCTAAGAAAAAAGAAATCTTTGGGTAGGAACTCATATATAAATATAAGTATAAGAAGGAAAATAAATTTGGAGACAGCACGAAACTGATTCTCTTCAATGGTACTGATACATCCTGCAGCATCCTCCTCGTGGATTCAGTCCAGCCATGAAACATCACAATTTACTCTTTTATTTCCATGAAGCTATCTGTAATTACAGTGTTTTCTCTAGCTTTGGATTTGGAAGAATAAATTATTTTTAGTCTCCTGTAATATGTGTCACATGTAGGAGTGATACTGTGTGGTATCTATTTCCCACAGCTTACATAAAATCTATTCCCACAGGTTGTATAAACTTGATTCAGGAGAACTAAAAGACACTCTGATATTCAGCCCCCACGAGACCCAATATAGTATTATAGGTTATGTCTTTACTACTAGCCTCAAAATAAGGTTACTCCATCCAAAATGCCCTTTGGGAACAGTCACTGGTCCATCGTGACTCCTGAAGTGTGTCTGGGAACTACTGAAGAGAGGGATTACAAGCACCAGAGCTATGCCAAGACATTACAACAGAAAATTGATTTCTGGCACACAGAAATCTCTCCTTCCATTGTTTCATTTAGTAATACAGCTGTAGCCCATATGGGCAAAGACAAATTAAAAATTATTCTTCCAGAAATCAACCTAGTTGTTCATGTACCACAAAATTATCACTTGTAGAAGTAATTTATAAAGCTTTTTCTCTGTCAGTACAAAATCACCTAAAAGCATTGTAAAGAGGTGGATTATTGCCAATTTCTGAGAAAAACACTAGTTGCTGGAAGTCAAATCTGTTTCCTCACTACTCTGCGAGACTGACTTGCCAGTAAGAGAGAGGGGAAAAAAGGAGTCAGAAGACTGATGTTTATGATATAATACTGGAGTGTGGGAAACATCACCTTGTATGAGATTACTTCCAGACCAACATTTTACCAAAATAGTTTTCACCAAAAAGGGTTTGATTTTCTTCTGTTAGTCTTACACAGAAAGAGAAATTTTCAAGCTTCAAAAGATGCTGAGAAATGAAATTACAATCTTCTGCTGAGTCCAACTCTCCCAATATCAACAAGAATAAAATCAGTAGTCACTTATGGATCTGTTGATTGAAATCCACTTCTTCAGGGAAGTAATTTATTCCTTGGCAGTAAAGCCATCAGATGAATGAGAAGTCTCTAGTCATTCCGTGTTTCATATATGACTAAAGTTTGGCAGTTCAGTAGACCCCATTTGGTCCATTACATTTTATATGCAACATAAAACCTTTAAATAAAACCACAGTTACCTTTGCCAGAAATTCTAGCTCATTCTCTGTTGCCAGACCTTAAAACTTCTATATGTCTTGTGGACTTAAACGAGAAATGTTATCTAAAGACCAGTCCAGATTAAACTTAATGGTTTCCAAAAAATTTGGATAGTAGCTCATGATGAAACACAGAGACTCTGATTAAGGTTGATGACAGATCACAGAGAACTTAATCCTACCACCTTTACACAGCCAAGAACAATTCTGCTGCTGTTTCCATAAAATGAATATACTGTAACAAGACTACTCAGATCTCTCTACCACTTCTTTCTTTCTATCTTCTGTTAGCTTTTAATTTTTATCTGAGATCTTCCTTTGATGTTGAAAATCAAGCTGACAGGTATTTTCTCCGGCATCAACAGTGAGATGATTTCCTCCCCGACTCATGTTTCCAAGCAACAGGATGCTGGAACAAGAGTGCAGATTGAAAGGTGTCAAGCTTATTTTTTTTTTTTTTTTTTTGCTTTTTTTTTTGCCTTTTTTTTTTTTTTTTTTGACAATTCTAGATTCCAAGCCAAATTCCTTATATTCATCACTGAAATCAGTTCTCACTCACTGCAGAAGTAAATAACTGGGAAATGGCTTTATTCTCAGGAGATTGCTGCAGAGATTAATATGGACACTTTTGCAATGAAATTCAATACAGGAAAATTCCCCCACCTACTGAAAAATCAAGTCCATTTCCTAACTGATCACTATAAAAAAGGATGAAAACAAACTTGGAAAAATCAATATAAAACCACCACAATACAAAACACTATTAAAAAGCTATTGCTTTCTTTTATCTTCAGGCAGGAAATAAATCAAAATTTTTCATGGATCATTCTTATAATGGATATATTTCACATCCATTTTGGCCATAGTAAAGACAACTTCATCTAAAATAAGTGTTTTCTTATTTTTTGCTGAAATTTTTCAACTGTAAAACCAATAGGCATTACTTCTGAGTGTTCATTTTTTCAATTAAAATACTACAATTCATGCAGAGAACAGTAGCAAAAATAGCAAATGAATATTTTCTATAGAAAAAGCAAAAAGAATTTCCTGATATGTCTGCAAAAAAACCCCAAAAACTTATACAAATTCAACTTTACATTGAACCAAAAAAAACAAAGCCAGACAAAATCCAGAGCAATCTAAGTTGTCATAAACTCATTAAAATATACAGCTATGCTGGGGGATCTGGACTAAGGCATGTTGGCAATTTAGTGACCAGGAATCTAAGCTGTGACAGCCTACACTGTATCTTTTTGGGAAACAGAAAACTTCAATTGCAATCAGATTCCTTTAATTAATTAAGGATGAAAGACTGTTTTAGTTTTAAGACACAGTTTGGACTTCCTTTATGGTTACAGAAAATGTAAGCTTCCTTCACTCTAGTAACTTTTATGCCTACTCTCAAACCAGAGCTGAATTTTTCTGAGACATTTTAAGTACTGTTTCTGTGCTAAAATGACACTCTATTTTAATTTATTTCAAATAGAATAAAAAATGCCAAAGTTCAGACTGCTCATAAGAGAAAATCCTTTGTTAAGAGCCATATATTAGACTACTATTCAAGTTTTAAAAAATCATAATCATAAGCACTATTGGGACTGATGCCTGATAAAAATCTGTATTTGCAAAATGAATTCAGAAGAAATCTTTACTTAGACTTTTAAAAAGTGACTTAGAATCTATTATTAATCTATTTTAATTTTTTCACTAGAAATCTATTTTAGGCACAATGATAACACTGGTTTTCATTTATTTTCTTACTGTTTTAGCATGAACCTTCTTTTCAAAGACTTGTCATTCCTTTATATCCTGGCAACTGGGCCAAGGAGCCACTTGATAAAAATAAATGTGAGCTCGGTGATAGTCCAGTGTTTTATTGATAGTGCAGACTGAAACTAATATATGATATGGCAATAAATACATTTAGGCAACGGCATTTCATCCTGTAAATTCTTTCACATTCCTCTCTGCAAGAAACAATGTATTCTGACACAGATTTCCTTGATTTTCCTACAGGATCTCATAAACTTTGCAGGTGTTCCTGGAGAGAAAATCCCTTACCAGCAGCTTCTAGCATAGTGCAGCTGATTTACTTTTAAAATGCTTTACTATTTCTCCAGCACAGAACCCTGATCCTGTGGCTGGTCAGGCAGCACTGCCTTGGCTCCCATTTGGCTTTTGTGCATTGCTTTGATCAGCTCCTGGCTTTGGATGAAAGCAATTCTTTCAGAGGCCACCTTCAAACTCTCTTAAAAAAAAGAATTACATACATAAAACCAATTGAGCTTGTTAAGCAGCAGGAAGAAGCCAAATAGAGGGAGGAGAAAGGGAGGGAAGGAGGTGCCACAAATCAGGGCTAGGAAGCAATGATCAAAGTGGTGTCTGGAAAATTAGTAAAAAATATCCGCAAGTTGTACAGATCTGGGGTATTCCCGTAAGTGCAAAGGCTCTCTCACTATTACCTAAGGAGACACAACCCTCTTTCCAAGAACTGTCTCAGACATCTCTGTACCTTTGAGAACACCCACTTGAGATCTCAGAGTAAAGCAGCAGAGAGCAGATTGGCAAGTCAGGAAAGAGATAATCTTGAAATGCATGTTTTCTAAAGAAAATTCCAAGAAACCAGAACTTGAGGCATACTACTCTTTCTTCTCATTACTGGTGCTATAGAGGGTTTCCAAGAATCTTTTCCAAATCCAAAAGGGGCATACAAAGAGTAATGCTGCACTGATTGTACAGGTTAGTTTTTGGGCCATCCTTAAAACCAGCCTTTTGTTTTCCCTTACACCAAGCCTCCAGACTCATTGTTACCCCTACCCCTCCAGGCTCACCCCTGGAAGCAGAGCAGCAGAGGTCTGTGGGGCAGCCACACACACAGAGACCAGAATGCACAGCTTAAACACACTTTGGAGCTCTCTTTTCTTCACACTTTTTCTTTCTTTGGAGCTGTCTGTCAGGGCAGCAGAGGCAGAGCCAGTGCCTGTGGCAGCTCTCCAAGGATACACACAGAGTGCACAGGTTCAGAGGCTTCACCTCATTCACAGCAAATAGCCTCACTGCTTGAAAGACAGCTTCACTGATTTCTACTAGCAGAGCACACTCTACTGTATCTGGGTCATATTTTCCATCTAATGAACAAAGAGTGGACACAAATACAATGGGAGCTGCCTAAAATGTGCCTCGCCATCTGTAGATAGCAAATACATATGTAGATGAGTATATCACATTACAAAATCTGAACCTCAGGGTTTATTCAATCAGGAGATCCAGAAATATTATATGTTGAAAATACATTAAATAAGAAACATTCGCAAACAAAGATTTGCAATCCAAAGCATTAATCAAATATCTTTAGTTAAAAGTATCAGTTGATCCTCAAATTTAATTAATTTAAGAAACTGAACTTAGCAGTTTTAGATCTCAGTTGTCTACTTTGATAGCTTAAAAATTCAAGTTGTCTGAACTTTTAGTATTTTGAAGTTTTCCTAAGAGGAAATCACTCAAACCATGGACAGCAAACAAGAGACAGAAAATGCAGACAAATTAATATATTTAAAACATTAATATTAGCTGTAAAGTGTCTCACAAATATTATATTTGAACAGTAACCAATAAAAGATGGTGCGAGTATGTTATGATATATTAATATTTTTATTAAACAGTAACAATATTTTTCAGCATGGAAATGTGCAATAAAAAAATATACTGTACCGTACTGAAAGCATGTGCTCCTCAGTGACTTCCAGTAAATTACTCCTGAAGTTTCATATCCTGATTGCAGTGCTGAATACTTTACACCTGTGGTAACTGCCAGTGATTATGTCTTTGTGGAGTTTTCTTTTTTGTTTCATTTAAAACAGTCTGCTGCTTGGCAAACTGGTGAGCACACTTAAGGCTCCTGAGTCAGCACTGTGTGCAACTGAACAACTCAGTCGGGTCACCATGACACAAACACTCTCCTGACACAGTAGAGCACAAGAAGGTTTCAAAGCTATCTATTCTGCAACTGTGGCAAAAACTAAGAAAAGAGACCACAATATACCCTGGCAAACTGTTCTCTAATTTGTGTGCTGGCTATACTAAATGATAAATGGTCTCACTTTATGTCTTATTAATACGAAAGTGCTGTGCTGGGTCATGGTGCTCCCAGCCAGGCACATATGAATGTATCAGTCTGAAACATTATTATCATCAACAGTTTTGTTGGAGGCTTTTGGAACGACTGAAACCATTTGGGTTTTTTTTAACAAATAAAGGTGTCCTTTTGTACTATAAAGATATCAAAATCACTAAAGACAGCATAAAGTGTGTACTGTAGGTATATTGCTTTGTTAACAGAAGAAAGGACTAACCAGAGAATGAAATCAAGTATGTAGCAATATTATCTTTGTGTTGGTACTATGCCCATATGTCCTGTACAAAAGGATAGGAAATCAAAACAATATTTGAGAGAACACGTTCAATATAACGCTGAATATACAAAGAAACAGCTGTTGCATCATATTTAAACAAACACTGGATGTTTTCAAGACACAGCTAGAGTACATATACAGAGAATGTTTCTGGTAAAAACATATTTATCAAACATTTCTTCAGGTAACAACTTCAGAAGATAAAAGCAATAATTCTGATAACTGAATTTTCTTTTTCTTGTATCTCCAAGTCATGCAATGTTCAGATACGTGCTTGATTTTAAACTCAGTTAAATATTACTGAGTAATGAGTAAAATCAGCCACTTGTCTAGGCTCTCAGTTGAATTAAGTTTCTGTGTAACCTTACATGCAGCATTGTAAACTTTATATGCAGAGTATTTTTGGTACAGCTTGTGAAATTTCATTTTCACCCTTCATTCTCAGGACATGGTTTCATGACTGGCTTAAGCTACTCTAAACTCAGGTTACTGCTGAAAAACAAGGTCTCTCACTGTTGATTGTATATTCCCCCTCTGTTGTTCAGTGGCATTGATGCCAGCTGATATAACTGAACTAGTAGTTTTTGTAGGGTCATGTTTTGCTAGATCAGATCCCTCATCTAGCTATGCATAAAGTATATGGCCATTAATATACGCAAAAGAAAAGTACATGGCTAGGGAGGGTGGTGAGAACAGTATCTTTTTTCTATAAAAATGTTTTAAATAACACTTTTAAATTTTAAAGATGCACCTTCTGATTCTTCTGTAACATAAGAGGGAAAAACCTGAATTTTAAAGCATATTAAAGAACTGTTGGGCACTTCAGTGATTTAGTGCTTTCACTGAAAACAATTTTCATATTAACTGAAAGTTTTCATTGTTTATTTGGTAATTTTTTTAAATGTATGCTCTCTATATATACTCAACATGCTTTAATTTTTGATTGGCCCTGCACTGGTCAGGTAGTTGTGTTGGGTGATCACTGTGGGGTCTCTTTCAACTAACAGGCTCTACTCTAGTCTAGTCAACTTTATTCTTAGATTTTAGACACTCCATTTAAGAATGTGAAAAAGAAACTGTCCAGAAATTAGTAAGTAATGATTTAGGAGAGTGACTAGTATCTTTTTGTGTTACTGTAGAAGTGAGCTTTATAAATGTTCTGCATTTAACACCAAATACAGGATACTTCAGCCATACATTTTCAAGTAGGGTACAAAATGATTTGGCTGAGAAATGCAGGAATGACTGACTGGTTTCCTATTAGCAGTGTACAACTGTGTATCTTCAACATACTGACTTGACCAAATTGGCACTTGAAATATTATACTGACAGCCAAAGTTTAGCAAAATCCAAAAGGAAAACAAACATTGCAAGAAATAGATATGCATGTGTGCAAGAGGTGATTTTTGAAAGAGTCACTTTTAATAATTTACCAGGCCAACAAAAACAAAAGCCAGGAAATTCACCTTTTAAAGAAGTATACCTTGACAAATGCCAGCCAAACATATTTGCCCCAACACTGTAGTGCATTCACAAGCAAAATTTCTCTAGGATGCACTGCCCAGGACATTTTCTAGAATGAAGTTAGGATGCTGCAGTGTCTGTCTCTGACCTTGCTTTGTGGCTGGGAACACCACATCAATGTTAAAGAATATTAGCAAAGAGTAGATGTTAAAGAAGAACATGTTAATCTGATATTCAGGAATGGAATGCAGAAAGGAAAAGAATCCTGCTTGCTTTGGATATAAGCATGGAAGAGAAGTTCCAGAGGAGGAGAAAGGGCAAGAGTGCACAAAGGGCCCTATTGTGTTTGATTAGTAGCCAGAGCAGGAATTCCAGGAATGGGCAATGAGCATGGAGTTTATGTATAAGAGATCTTGTATACAGAAGCAGTGAGAATTAATCATTATGCAGCTGCTGATTCAACATGGACCAGAAAAGAGGGGCTCTGCCTGCTGAAATGAGCTGCTGAATCTGTGTGAAATGAGTGGGTAACATAAGTGATGAATTGACAGAACAGTTGTTAAGGGAAAGCTGATCATGTAATTATCCCAACAAAAGGTATGTAAAATACATACCTTGTACCACAGACATTACAGACGAGACTCTTATTTTACAGGACTCTACAAAGCATGTTTTTCACAGATTGAGAACACTGGAATAGAATTGAAACACGGCATGTAACTTAAGGTTATAAGCTCAGGGTTACAAGATTTTCAAAAGTCTAAAGCACAGGTTAAAATACACAAAAATCATGAATTGCATCAAAAACAATTTACCAGGACATCCATTTATAAGGCAGAATGAGCAAAGAGCTGGTCCCATGTGCAATCAGAAAGGAAAATTAAGACACGATTGTAAAGTTTAATTTTTTTTTCCAAGAAGATGAGAGAAGGTTATTTGTGATCAAATGACTGATTTATCCAGCAGCTTTAGCAGGTAAAAGTGGAGAAGATCCCAAGAACTTAGTATTTGAAGCATTCTGCATGCAGATTGTGTATGAAAGAACTAAAATTGTGTCCTGCCAATCAAAATGACTGATTTAATTGAGAGACAACTATTTTTCTTCTCAAAATGCTTTTTAAATGGCTGTAGGCATACCTGCCTTTTGTGTTTATACAGAAATAATACTGGAGTGTGTACAAAATCTTACGTAAAATATCATCTATATAAGCCAAAAACACATACAACACTGGTATGGAGGGTACTTATGTGGAGTACTTATGTGCCCAAATTGTCTCCTCCATGAGAAACACACTCAGTCTTGTTCTTTGAACGCGAACAAAAGGAAACCTTTAAGATCATCTAGAAATACAGACTGCAATTCAGCTGCCTAACCACAGGCATTGTCTAACTTTGAGGTGTTCTGGGTAATTCTGTATGGATTCTGACTGCTGCTCCAAAGAAGCAGAGTTCTGAAGCAAGTCCTCTGTCACATGTGCCAGTCCTTTGTGGACACCTCAGGTAAACCAATAAACTGGGTAAACCATGAAACCAGGCACCTGTATTTATGCAACTGAATTAGACTCCAGGTATCTACTGTTTCACTAGCCAGAAATTTCCACTATAATCAGTAAAACCAAGGAATATGAGAGAGATCTGAGAGACGATTCAGCTGACCAGCTGCCAGTGTTTATTTAGCTCAGCATGAGCTGACTCCCTTCCCTAGCTCCACTGACCACACTTGGTTTCACTGACCTCAAGGCACTGCAGCTGTAGCTGCACAAATACCTCTATATTTAGGAGTCTTGGGGCTCAATTCAGTTGCTTACATGAAGATGTTTAGTGCTCATTGATATGTTCCAGGGTATCTGAGGCAGCAACACAGGTACCACATACACCCACAGGAGACCATGCCAGGTTGGATACCTGAGGGCATCTCAAATTGCAAAAGAAGCACATGAAAAAGACACAGAATCACATCCTCCATCTCAAACTAAATCCTACTCTCAAAGTCAAAAACTGGCATAATGATGGGTACATCTACATTGTTAAGTGACTCAGTTTACTTCCAGCTCCCCATCACCTGATCACACTGTGTACACACTGGTTTACATCCAGGCACTGTGCACTCAGCTTTAGTCCTGCAAGTAGTTAAATAAGGCCCTCCTTTCTCCAGAGACTGAAAAATTAAAATAAACAGGGTCATGCTGACCTCAAGGCAAGCAACAGACTTAATTACTGCAACAGACAACAATGAATCATACCTAAGGAAACCTTGCATTCCTTTTCAATAGAATGCATTATTAATCAGACACATTTACAACTGCTACAACCTACACCGGAAAAATCCTTCCTTTCTTCAGGGCACAACAGGAATATTTCAGAATGTCACATCTGTTTCTTCTTCACTCTTAACAGTCACAAACTCTTGCTGCTTTCATGTCTTACCCACATTTAATTTTTATTCATGCACTGCACAAAGGCATCCACCATATATTCAGTCATGCTGCATCTGTGTAAAAATCTTAAATGCATTTTTACAGACAGGTTTTTTTTAAACTTGAAAGCCACAGCCTGACCGATACTTCTGTAGCTATTAAAGACTCCAACTGTTCAAAACACTTCCTTAAGAGTGTTCCTTCATCTGTAGTAATTGTCGTATGGGCAAAAAAGCCTCTGAACCTCCAGGCTGAGTAACATCCCTTTGAGTGCTTAGAAAAACAGCTCTTAAGAACTCTCAACTTTCTGCGCTCTCTTTGTGAAAGACCTCGCATGCCAAGCCATGTGATGGAGGATGCTGTACAGTACACTGGGTCAGGAGACAAGATGTGGCACCATCTCACACCTGGGGAACAGGCACATTACATTCTGCTGTGAACGTGAACTGAAACTAATTGAACAAATCCTGTGCTCAGTATGTGTGATTTGAAACGCCTGTGCTAACCCACTGCCCATCTCCAACTACTGAGACAGCAGGGATGTTACTCCACTGCAAACTACTGAAAACACTCATACCATCCTCACTCATTGCCATGCTTTGTACCTATTTCCCAATTTGCCATTTAGGTATACTTCCAAGCCCCACATATCCTTTGGAAGGAATCATGTCTGTGTGTAGCCATGGACAGCGTTTTTCATATCCAGTGCATCAAGAGAGGAACACGTATATCTGTTTGCAAGCCAAACAAATGTAACACAGTACAATTACACACAGCTGCTGTACTATGGCACATCTTTCTATTCAAACATCTTACTTTAATTACTATGAATCATTAGAGTTTTAATCTCTTTAGTTCACCTTGGATTTATATATATTTCTCTTAAGAATTTTTTCATCTGGTCACTTATAATACTAAAGAGCTTAGTGCTGTATATTGGCTGCATTAATTGAGAATGTTCACAACAGTATAATTTTCAATCTCACTTAAAAACTGTACCACCTTACTTTTGAGAGCCACCAGAACCTCCAGCTACTCTTCTTTCAGATCATGGACTATGTATCACAATTCCTGGCTATTCAGTGATTACTTAATATCACGCTCAGAGAATGACAGGGAAGTAAAGGTATCTTCTTCCTCCATTTTACTGACTTACATTCAAATTTACACTCTGAAGTGAAATTAACGTAGCTTCTATGAGCATCTGAATCTCTAATTACAAATTAAATCCATGCCAGGTAATGTTATCTAAATACTTTTAAGAGTCTGAGTTCAAAAATTTCAATCAATGTCAAACTGTGGAAAAACTCAGATCTGAATGCAGCTCATTAAATATTTACTATTTAGTTTAAATGCTGGAAGACATATGGAGTTTAGAGAAATCAATTGTTCTATTTCTATAATTCTACTTGGAAAGCCTAAACATACGCTCATATAAAAACAATCTTCAAAGTAAGTTTTCTGACAAAAAATAGATATTTTTCCTTATTTGGGTAGTGCTAGAAATTCCCTGTCATTTTTAAATAACTATAAGCTGTAGATGAGGCAAAATAAAGCATAAAGTTTTCATGTCTCCTGTTGTCTTTCTCTACTGCTCCTTAATTGAGCTGCAATAAGAGCAGAGATCAAAATCAACATGACCCAGCCATGTGCCCTTGCAGCCCAGAAAGCCAAACATGTCCTGGGCTGCATCCACAGCAGTGTAGGGAGGGGAGGTGAGGGAAGGGATTCTGTTCTGGCCAGGTGAGACCCCACCTGCAGGGCTGCATCCAGCCCTGGGGTCCCTGCACAGGAAAGGAGACTGTTGGGAGTGAGTCCAGAGGGGGCCACGAAGATGCTCAGAGGGATGGGGCACCTCTGCCATGGGAGAGGCTGGGAGAGTTCAGGCTGTTCAGCCCAGGAGAGGAGAAGGCTCTGGCAAAACCTTAGAACACCTTCCAGAGACCAAAGGGGCATTACAAGAAAGCTGGAAGGAGGGCTTGAACATAGGGATTTTTCTAACATTAAAAAAACCAATCAGAACAGGTCTAGTACTTGCAATTAGAATAAATAATATTAAAGACTGGGAATTCAGCTGCTTCTGTTTTCCCATTACATAAAAACAAGAGGCAGTTATTTGGAGGAGCTGTAGACACTATTTTGCAAACTTTGGATCCTTTTACTCATTTTCTTCTTGAGAATCAATTAATCTTTTAAGTTTTATTATGCCTAATTCAAAACAGCACAGCCATTTAAACAAGTTTAGTCTATCAATTCACCCCAAGCGAAAAATACAAAGGGATGAATTTTTCATCATTTTCTCATATATTAACAAAAATGCACTTTTCAACTGAATACATTAGTTACCTACTATGAACATATTACAATGGGAAAACACTTTCATTATGCTACCACCATATAAAATTTAATGCAGTTTCTCAAAACTTCACTTTAAACAGAATACTGAGTGTCAAATTGCAAAGGCAAAGGTCTTACAAAATCTACTTTAGTTTAGCATTCTGAACAACCACAACGTGGTGTTGCAATAGCATAGTGACTATATATGCTGCTGATGACCTTTGGAAAATGTAGTAAAATTTTTTAAAAAGCAAGTATTCATTATAGAATTACATAATCAAGTATGACGTTTGCTCTTTTATCCTCAGTATTTATCAAAATGCCATTCTGGACGCAAGTCTGCCAGAATGATAATAAATTCATCAACAAAATTAGGACTCAATTTGACAGACATGTGATTTCTGACATCATGCTGAAAGCAATGTAAAAATCTTTACCAATTTTGACACCTCATACTACAGAAAAGAAGCTGGAAGGGAAACACTGTCATTATGACATTTTTGCCTTGTTTGAGATTTTGTCTTGTTCTTTTTTGAAATCATGATTCCATGTTCTGCAACGTATACACAAGAAGTATTGGTAGGAAAGGCAATCCAGAGCAATAGATCTATTTAAAAAAACAGTACAAATTGCACATAGCATTATTTCAGTTGGTTGATAGAGTCCCACATTTTTCAAAAATGCTGGGCATTGCTCTCACATTTAAGTCTTACCCATTGTACGTTGTCCCTACAGCAGAGAACAGTCTCTCATGATCGAGACAGACTTAAAGAACAGAGCTCCTGTGACTGGATGAAAGAATGGAGCAGCACTCTAAAGGGACAGCAGGAACAGTACAAAATGGTATGTCTGAAACACCACAGCTGGACAGATTGCACCAACTGACATGTTAGGAACAAGCTTTTATGTAACAGCAAATCTCTTTTGCTAAACAGCCCTTAATGAGTGGCTCTTACACAACTGCCAGCATCTATTTTCCTCTGTAATTATGAATGCAGTATATTTTACACATACATATCATTTGTCCAATAGCAGTAATCATTTCATATAAAAGACAGTCTTTTTTCTAGACTCTTGATAAAGGCTCTTTCAGAAAAAATATCACAATTTATGGTATGATTTGAAAGCATGAAGATGATGCCTTCAGAAATGTTAGCATAAGACTGGCAGGAAACAAATTTAAATTTCTAATAAAAACTTTGAAAGTTCCAATTGTCTTTGATTCTGAGTAGTTCACCTGCCTGAACAATAAAGAAAAAGATCCTATCAAAGGTACCCAAACACTACTTCTATGACAGAACAAGGGATGAACTACAAATGAAGAGTGCTCAAGAATTTATCCCATGCAGGGAAACGTGTGAAAAATTACTGAGGAATAATCATAACTATTGCTGGTCTACAAGCTGTCTGAGACTCAGGAACATCATCATCTCTGCCTAAAGAAAAGTATGAGTCAAGCCCATAGGAGGGCCCAAGTCACTTTCAGACAGAAATATTACCCACCTTCACTGTCTCCTGTGTCAAAAACTCTGAAGAAGAAAAGGCAGGAATAAGTGGTTCACAGAAAATAACCCTACGTCTTCTAGAATTCTGTTATCTAAGTCACTCTTCCTAACACTCAGACTGATGACTTCTTTCAGTGCTTGTCATAATGGACTTGGAAATTGTACATTATTATCTTGGCCTCATCATCTCCTGCATTCAATTACCAGTCTATATACTACATGAATAGCCTTTTCCCATTAAGGTGATACCCTTTACCAAAGCAGACCTTTACAGAACTTTCTCTGATTGAATAGGTTTTTACTTTATAAGCAGTTTTGAACCTTTGCTTCCTTCAAATAAATTCTATGTATTACTTTGGTTTGGTTTTTTTTCACACAACAGTGTCCCAGTATGTTATTAAGAAGCTCTTTTTAAGAAATAGCTACAGTCCAGAGATGGATAAAAATAACTCAGGTGGGTAGGAACTACCTGTGCATACATACTTATTAATACCTACACACACACACACACACAGAGTCTTATGTGTTCTCAGGCTGAGGTTCAGCTATCAATCCATAATACAACACTTGCTTATACTGTAGTTTTCTTCATCAATTGACATTCATCACTCTATTTGCATGACCTCACAAGAATTTTGCATAAAAGTCAAAGACAAAGTATGCCCCTTATGCAGAAATACAACTTTTAGTTATTGCTATTAGCCACTTCTCTGTATGTCACATTCAACAGCCCTTAGTGATAAACTCCAGAGAAATGAGTTTATCAAAAGGCACAGACAGATGAAGCCCCTGCCATTAGCACTACTCAACAAGGCAAACACTCCCACTCAGGTGAGGCTGCAGCTTCTCAGGAATCCCACCCATTTATCAGCTGCATACAAAGAGGGAATGTTGCTCCTTTGCCACGTCTTTGCCATGCCATAAAACCAGGCCCCTGGTTGTTCTGTGGCACAGTCATGTCCACTCCCTTGAATGCATGTAGTGCCCTGTGGCTTTGTGGGCATATTAAGTGTGGTTTGAGTCAGAATTTTGATCAGTGCCAGGGTTGTGTTGCAAGTCATCACAGCAATGCTTTGACAGCATGGGACTGAATGGCTGTGAGAATGCTTTAGTGGGGAAAAGCTGCAGGGACAGTATGTGAGGTCCATGTGCTCTGGGAACAGTCCCTGGTGCATGCCATTCCCAGCCCAAGCACTGCCTGGAAGACTATTGACTGCCATAGGCCAAAACTGTACCAGGAACCACTCTGACTGGAAGTTCCAGCTCAGGCTCACCACGAACTGGCTTACTTAGCAGTAAGTAGCTATTCAAACTCCTCCTTCAAGTCCACGTGCACTCTGGTCAGTTTTCCCTTCTTCATCCTGCTTTCTCTGACTTCTTTTTTACTCACTGTCTTTTTAAAACTTTTTACTCTCAATGCCCTCCCCAAAAATTATATACATACTCCACTTCCACCTACCTCTCCTTTCCAAGAATTGGAATATTCAACAATGAATCAACTAATACTGGCACTT
The DNA here is from genome assembly GCA_024734555.1 of Trochalopteron elliotii. Classification (NCBI taxonomy): domain Eukaryota; kingdom Metazoa; phylum Chordata; class Aves; order Passeriformes; family Leiothrichidae; genus Trochalopteron; species Trochalopteron elliotii. The sequence goes on from JANPWX010000362.1 coordinate 1,561,217, forward strand.
GGACACCGCTAGGCTTTAAGATTATCATTGTTAAAAAGATTAAGAGATTCCATTTTGAGACTGTTGCAAACCTGTAGACACTATAATGGTATTGCAGCTGCAGATATACCCATGTAAAAAGAGACATTGTTTTCTTTACCTTTAAACTTCATAAATTAAGTAAATACAGGAGCAAGTTGAATATCTGCTTCATTATAATAGTAAAGCTTCAACTCCTGACTTTCTGTGGGTAGACTGTCCAAACTATGATTTAAGCCTTGTGTTTGCTCCCTGCCTTTGGTTACACACAACACTATTGAGGGCTGATGCTACTCATGCCACTCAGCAGCAAATTTCTTTAGGCTATTCCCATTCTCCTCACAAACAGGTTCACATTTTTTATGTGTAGTCTTACTAGTTTATATATTTTTAATTGTTTTTACTTCCTCTCTCTTACTCTGTCCCATCATTGTGCAGTATGAATGAGCACTGACTGCACTCTTCATTTTCTGAGCCAAGTCAGACTAGACATGAGATTTAGCCAGATTCAAGAGAAGAGCTACGTAATAATGAGCTTTAATTTGAAACACAGAAATTAAAGACAGGAACCTCATCTTCTATGGGATGTGATACCATTTGTTGCAGGGTCATCCAAACATAGGCTGCAACTTCTCCAAACACAAAACCTGGGTTAGCCAGCAGCATTTGCTTTTCACTTTTTTCATATTACTGAAATTCTTGTACACTCTCCCATGGTATGTGACAGGTTTCCCATATAATTCTTTCTGATAAATTTGTGACAGAATTAAAAGATATTAGTAATCAATACATCTCTAGATATCCATGATCAAAATTCTTCTGAAAGACTGTTATATCAAAAGCTTGTTAAACACCATAGGAGACCACTTCTTCAGAAACTATTGTAAAATTCAAGTTTAACTATTTAATCTAATTGTACCATATCGAAAACAAAACAAACAAACAAGCCAGAAGAGAAGCAGTAATGACAGCAAGCCATTTCTTCATTTCAGTTCTGTTGCATGATCATTCCAACAGCTATCCTGCTTCTTTCATGAGGAAAAACATTGAATCATGGAATCAGAGAATGTTTTGCATTGGAAGCAACCTTTAAAGGTCATCTAGTCCAACCTCCCTGCCACGAGCAGGGACATCTCCAACTTGACCATGTCACTTACAGTACCATCCAAACTGACCTTGAATGTTTCCAGGGACAGGCACCTACCATCTCTCTGGGCAATTTATACAAGTGTTTCACCACTTCCATTACAAAACCCTTCTTTACATCTAATCTTAATCTAACCTCTTTTTTTTAAAACGATTACTCCTTGTCCTATCACAACAGACGCTACTGAAGTTTCATGCATTGAACACTCCATCCCTTAAATCCATACCTCTCCAATTAATAGAGAAGGATGTTCTTCACTCACTCTCTTGTGAAAAGTTAGGGACAGAGAAGTTTGCAAAATCAGGATGCAACTATGACAAGAAAAAACCACAGGTGTAGTAAGAAAAAGGTTAAAATGTTATAGGAGATGCAATACTTTGTTTTCCATGTTTTTTTTCAGAAGTAACATTATATGATCTATTATAAAATATATTAACTATGGAATATCCATGTCCATGATCCATGCTCTGAAAGTGAAAAGCATCTGGACTGTCAGAGTAGCAAGGAAAATTAATATGGCCACGTAGCCTCTCTGAAGTCACTCAAGCACACAAGCAGATCTGTAGCTCTTCACCTTCTTTACTAAATGAGGGTATAGGAAGGTAGTAATGATGAGTCATCTTAGCAACCCCAAATGCCAGTTTTCAAGTGCAATATCCATCCAAATAAATAACAATTATCCCAGCACATCTGTTACTTGTAATAAACTTTAGTGTAGCAACAGTGATATTATTATCCATGTTCTCCCAGTTAACTCATAGGTTTATATCAAAGTTTTCTCTTCAGTCTTAAATTACAGTAAAATAAAGTATGGCAGAGAAACACATGCTCCTTAAACTGTTTCATTTCAAACTTTCAAAAACACATTGCACTTACCCTTTTAGCTTTATTTAAAGATGTCACATAACCACATGCTGAAAAATCCCAGCTCCGATTTCCTCTATTTAAGTGTTGATATTGATCACAGGTTTCTTTTTAATTCTTATATTACCATTTGGTTTAAGTACCTTTATATTGAATTCAAGTAGTTTTCTAATGACAATAATGCAATTATTGTATATATTTATGTATTTATATAAATTCATATTTTACAATATTATAAATATTTTATAAATATTTATATATTTATGTAGTCTAATTTTATTAAAGATTTCAAGTATATTCTAATTAATAATATACTCTCAGCCAAACGTGCACAGCAGTGAATCCTAAAAACTGAGTTTATCAAATATTGCTAGAGACTGATCCATAGCCACAAATTGTTCCAAGCCCTCAGTCCTGTGAAGAATGTTTTTTACACTGTGTCTACTTAGCTCAAGAACAGCAGCAGTATTGCATAATGGCACTAACATTAGCTCTGAATCAGCCAAAAAAGCCCAGAGTTTGGTTCACAGGAACCACCAGCACAAGTCCATTTCTAGGCTGTCTTCCTCTCTGTTAGTCCCTATTTTATGCTTAATAAGCTCTTACGTGGTTCAGGACCAGATTATTACCCCAGCTGTTCACCTCTAGAATCTGCAATATCTCTTTGGAAAACTGAAGGTTTAAAGAGCTCTCTGATCACTAAAAAGAAATCCAAAATGACAAGAAGCAAACAGTGTTTTTTTTCTCGTAACATTTTATTGCATTTAGCACAAACAGCTCACAATAGCTGTTCCTTCATCAGTATACTAAAAGGGTGAATGGATTTGAAATAAGTTATCTTGAAAATGATGGCATGTCTATTTCAGGCATCAAAGTCAGTATTTCCATCATGAATTGCATGAAATATCAGCTCTTTTTTGTCCTTCAGTACATATAACACATCAATAAAACCAAACAAACAAAAACACCCCACAAACCAAACTTCTTTGCAAGTGTTAAAGGAAGATAGGGGGTTTGTTTTGTTTTGTTCCCTCAGCCCAGCTCGCCACAGTATTTCCAAGAAGACAAAAAAGGAATTCTATGAAACTAAGGTCTCACTACATATACATTATGAAAAAAACACATTAAATCTGATTTTTGAATGTGCAGTGTCTAATTTATAGGCTTGACTAATCTGCATTTTTAGAAACTAACAGATTGTTTTACTGGTTAGTGCAAACGTTATTGATCCGCTTTCTTGCTGAATTAATAGCACTATGATAGGACAACTCGCTTTCTCAGCTTTCCCAATGTTTTCCTGAAAAGAGGCCCATTACATGGCAGGGGGCAAAGGACAGGCCTTGATAACACTGTTTAGACATTTCTTTGATGTCCACAGGCATCATCCTTGACAACTGACCACCAGAGACAAAAGAGTGCTCTCAGGCTGCTGGAAATCCCAGCCATTCTTCTCACCACATTTTGATATCTCAAGGCTTCTATACTCTGACCTCTGCACTCTAACATCCTTATTTGAAGGATGGTCAGAAAAAAATTGTTTCCAAATTTAGCCAATAAACTAAGGATTTATTTTGCTTTCTGTAATTGCTTTGTGTCCTAATGTACCTGTGGGAACACTAAGAAGACTTTACAAAGAGAGTAGAAGGAAAAGTGTCAACAACAAAAAAACCTTTGCTTTTCTGGTTTTGAAACCACTCTCAGACATCTGCCCTCTAAAAGCCAACCACGCTGTCTAAAGTGCCTTGACATTGTCATCATGATGCCTTGTTTGTGCACATGTACCCACAGTATTTCTACTTAGTCAGTGTCATACAGATTTCTATTTCTAACATGCAGATATTACTTGCTGACGTAACTTCACTCAATAAACATGCACATTTTAAATGGTGTGCATGCTGTATGTTAAGGACTGAGGTAAATTTCTATACATTCATATTTTAAAAAGAAATGTGATTTTAACATTTTTTTCAAACTGTTTTTGCTTTCTACACACCTGTGATAATTGATAATTGGATCAGTTTCCCCCAGCTTTCCAGAATATTTAGAAAATAATTCTCCACTAAACTACCAAAGATTATCACGGGTGCTTTTAGACAGTTTCATTTTTCACCTTTCTGAGGGACTGAAACTGCACAAAATGGTCAAACAGAAATAATACACATCCAGCCAAAACATTGGAAGACAGGCAAACACCTAGAGAAACACTCTTCTCTCCTTTATTATTAGGTCCTGCTAAAAACCCACTCCCAATATACAAGTGAAATCACATATTTACAAGTAAAGACTCTTAATAAGACCAACATGCTGATGATCCATACATATGCCTAAATTTCCAGTTTAGCCAAATTAGTGTCTATATTCAGTCTCTTGTGTTTTGACAACAATTTTTGTAACACACCACTAAAATATTATCCTGCCATGAAGTTCTTTAGCTTGAAATGAGAATAAATTCTGGTCCAAAATGTGATAGATTTCACAGTATACAAGCTTCTAAACTATCTTTAGTTTTATAAACTATACCCAAATAGTAAATTGGTTTGCATTGATTTTTTTTTTAATTGGCATCAATACCATTTTTTACTACACTGATAATATGCCTCCTAATTTAAAAGTCAATGATGTACCAGTGTTCATGAAACAGATACAGGATAACAGGTAAAAGTCAACATTTAAAAAATCAAACTATTCATCATTTATAATGCAAACACTGGGATTTATAATGCCTGTTGTAAAGCCAGTTCTAAATCACCTAATATTATCTACTCAGCTCAGCTAATGTTTATTTATTTTAATGTCTGCCAGAAATAAGTGAAACCGAATTCACAAAAGGAATGGTATGGGATTCAAAACCAAGAATCTTGACATCTTTAAAAACTCTCTTCTCCTCTATACTACCATAAAAAATAAGGCAGAAGCCAGCAAGAAAAATAGTAGCAAAGAGAGGAAAAAGAGGTGTTTTTTAAAAAGTTTTAGAATTCATAAAGTTCTCAGACAAAATGCTGATGATAGCCACATAAGGATTGTTAGAATTGATCTTTCTGATTTTGGTGGATTTTAAATTAAACCAGACCCCCAAGGATTTCTATGATAGATGCTGATGATTTATGTTCAATGTTTAATCTCATTATTTTTAAAATAAATTGCTTGTGTTTAAACAGAACAGGAGGCCTGATTCTGAATCAGTACAGAGCCCTCAGAACAGCTCCAGCAAGAATGTAAAACAGATAAAGTTAAAACAGGGGGAAAAAACCTAATGAACCCCAGGTCTACAAATATTTTCATTTAACTGAATCCTGACCATGGATAACACAAACTACCTGTGAACAGGCAACATATATACAAATCTAAGGTCATAACTATGTAGCAAGAGGAAAATAGTGACATAAATTAAATGCATACAAGGCCATCAACAAATCTTCCAGCTCTGGCAGTGCCCACTGAAAGATTACAATCTATTTTATAGAGGCTCATTGTTGCTCTGGTGATAGAAATTATTGCCCAGCCAGTTTTACACACATTGTTTTCCTTGTGAGCAATCTCTGACCCTCTTTAGTAAAAAAGTTAACACTGTTATAGCAATAGATCTTCACCAGCCCTATTAATTTCAAGCAAAATGGATTAGGAGCCATGCACAGGAGCAGCTCAGCAGGCACTGTCACCTCTCTGGCAGAAGTGCACTAAGGAGTTCTTAAGGGCAGGAACCATCTCAGCCAGCACAGCTGCAGTCAGAAAAGGATGTGTGAACAAAGCCTTAGTAAACACACTAGCTTTTCATGTGAATGCATTTATACACAGCCCTGAGTGTTGGCAAATTCTGCGATTGCAGCTACACTTAATTCTGGTGTAGGTAGGAGATACAAGGAACAGATTATTCCTTTGCAGTCCTGCTGTTTGTCAGACTATTCTTTCTCCATTGTAACATCATCTTTAGGAGTTTCCAGACTCTCACCACATAACCTAAAAAAACAACTGTGCAAGAAATTTCTAATTGGATATATCAAAAATTCCACCTTAAAAGGAAAAGTTTATTTCATCCTGGATGCACAGAAGCACACGATGGAAAGAAAAAAAAAAAAACCACAAAAAAAATTCAAAAAAACAAACAAAAACAACCAAACCTCAGACAGCTTTCCCTGTAGATTAAGATCTCATTTGCAAAGCTTAAAGGGATCATTCCAACTGAGTAAGATTTAGCTTGAATTCAAGACAGCCTTTTTTCTTTAGACAGGGAACACAGTGCCAAAGAAACCAAATTACATGCAAAAGCAATCTCACCTAGCAGTAAAATTAGAGTGAAACAGTATAGCCAATTCAAAATCAGAATAGCACCATCCATAAAGCTTTGTTTTCTTGCTGCCATCCTATACACCACTACTTCATACCCAGACTGACCTGTCAGCATGACCTTACACCTCTACTGCTACAAGAATCTGGCCCAGGAAGAGATGCCAGGCCTTTATGTCCAGGGCTGGAGAACTGCCTGCATTCACACTGCAGGACCATGTTCACATCACCTGATGCTGGGCCTAAGTGTCTCTGGGCCTCAGCTGGGCCTCCATGGCCCTGACATAACTATTTGTGTGTGGTCTTTCCCCCAGTCAGTTTAATTTCATTATTATGCAGGCTGTATTGAAGCTTTTACCAGAGCAGCATTTTTTGGCATGGAACTAAAAGCATGTGATACATGAACAGGGATGTTGCATCACATTACACACAGGGTAAGAGACCTTCAACAGTATTAGAAAAATCACATGGTATCAGGAGAGTCAAACATCCACTTTGCCGAGTGGAAGCAGTTTTTGAAATAAATTAGCTCCAGAACAATGCTTAAGTTTTGCCTCGGAGGGAAATCACTGAGTTTCTGTTAAAGAGAACCCAAGAGAGAACACTATTCACACAGTAAACATTGTCACTGGGCTGAAACCTGGGAATGAACTCAAGCCAAGTCACCTGCCCCCTTGCTGCAGTCTTTTTCACACCAACTGATACTGCCAATTGGATCCCTCAGCTGCCTTTGCCTTCCCCGTGTGCATATGAAATGCTGGCTGCATAACAGAAAGAAAAAAAATACAAAATAAGCATCAGAACATACTGGGAAACCTCACTGGATAAAAGAAAGTAAGATACACACACAAGGAAAGCCATACTAAAATCTATAGAAGACTATTCACAATCACTGCCTGAGATGTACAAATGTTGGTATTTTAACTGAAAAAATGTAACCTGATCTTTTGAGATTGTAGGGATCCTTTAAGGCACAGTGATAACTAAATGCTAGAAATGCATAGGTATAGTGAAGCATTTGCCTTTTGGGGGTATTAATGTCATTACTAGATCTTTATTAGGGACATCTATTTTATAACACATGCACTGAGAAATTCCGAAGACTTGCATTATAGCTGGAGAACACTACAATTTCCTAAGCTCTCTGCAAATAAAAACATGTATCTACTTTGATATGTACAGTACCTGGAATCATTAGGTTCCCCATATGGGAAGGCAGGGATAGATTGAGCCTCCATACAAAAATATCCATATGTATAGTGATGTTATGGCTTCATGACTCTGATGGATGGGAGCACAAAATCAATCAGATGAAGCAATCTTCTAGATCATATAAAACAAATGTGAATTAAACCACAGAAATATATGGCAGGAGCATATCAGAAAAAAGGAATAATCAGTGGTGGAGCAAAGACAGATCCATTAAGGATGAGTTGGTCCACTAAGCAAAGAAGTTCATTAATACAGCTATCTGAGCTAGTATGAGTAAGACTAATTTTTGCATCAGCAAACCTAATGTCTGCTTAATAATCCCAAGGAAAAGACAGCATTTCCCTTTTATTCTGTCACCAGAATAAATGTGCTAAGCACATCTTCCCAGCAAACAGCAACACTACCCAATTTTCTAGTTGTTCCTCCTATTACTTCTCTGAACAGGAGCTTTTATCCCTTCTGTATTAAACCTCCACATGTCACAGTTGAACTGGAAGATGTAGGATTGTCAGTACAGATTGCTTGCAGACCTGTACATTAAATTAACAGCTTGCCAAAATCTCCCATTTCCACTTTCCCAGCCCACTAAAAGAAAATAACATCATGATTAGGTTTGACCGAAGAGGAAGTAAATGGCAGAAGAATTAAAGATATGTTGAGTGTGAAGCTGGAAACACAGTTTGCAAGATAGAAGTGGTTTAGTGCAAAGTCACTGAAGGTCTCCTTTGTTAAAGCCTCAAAGACAAAAGCTTTTAGCCACAAGTAGCTATGACAAAGCAGCTGAAAAAGCATGCACTTACGCCAGGGTAATTTACATAAGTTAAAACACATGTTGTCTAGGCTGTAAACTGTTGTTTATGCACAAATTATAAAAGAAACAGTGTATGGATCAAGTCGAGGCCACAAACATACTGGTATTAATGTTCATGAGTGGGCTATTGTAGGCAAATAGGAGATACTCTGAAGTTGTTATAGTTCTGTTCATTTCATGCCTTTCTTAGTTTTCTTTCTGCAGTAGGCATGGAGGAAAAGGCAGGTTGTCTTTAGGTTACAACACTGAAATTCACAGCTGATACTTCACAGCTGACACTTCAAAGATGCTCAAGACAGTTACATAACTTCTATTTCATACAGAACAAAAGTCACTGTCATTTTGAAGACAAACTTCTCATGAAGATTCTTGTAAGATGACATCTTTTTCAAAGATGATAAGGTGAGGGCACAAAGAATTAGAGTACATGGGGTATCATCAGGCTGGCAGCTAGTCACCTGTAGGGTTCAACAGGGCTCAATTTTAGGGCCAGTGTTATTAATATTTTTAGAAATTATCTGGACACAGGAATAAGTTTGCTGAAACACACAGGAGGAGCTGTGGAGTCAGTCGAGGGTCAAGAGGTTTATACAGAGAGACACCTGCAGAGATTAGAGAGCAGCACAATCACCAACCCAACAAAATTTAACAAGAGCAAGTGCTGGATTCCTCATCTACAATGGGGCAACCCTGATTAAACATACAAACTGGGCTGGAAAGCAGCCCCACAGAAAGAGATCTGAGGGTTTGGATTAATGGAACTACAAAGCTGAGTGTGCTCTGGCAGCCCAAAGGGCCAGCCATGTCCTGTAGGCCCAGCATCACCAACCACAGCAAGCCTGTCAAGGGCAGTGATTGTCCCTCTGTGCACTGCATCAGCACAGCCCCACCTCCAATGCTGGGTGCAATTTTGGGTGCCTCAACTTAGGAAGGACATCAAACTATTAGAGTCTGTCTAGAGAAGGGTGACAAGATGGTGTCAAAGGCAAGACTTTTGAGGAGTGGCTGAAGTTGCTTGGTTTGCTCAGCCTGGAGAAGACCGAGGGGGACCTCACGGGAGAACACGGCCTCCTCAGGGGGGAGAGCAGAGGCGGAGGTGCCAATCTCATCTCTGGTGAGCAGTGAGAGGTCAAGAGAGAATGGAATGAAGCTGAACCCAGGAGAAGATGGCATCATGTTGGACATTAGGAAAAAGTTTCTCACTGAGAGGATGGTTGGACACTGGCACAGGGTCACAGCACCAAGCCTGACAGAGTTCAAGGAGTGTCTGGATGATGCTCTTAGTCATATGGTTTAGCTTTAGATTGCGACGTGAGGAGCAGGGAGTTGGACCTGACAATCTGTATGGGTGCCTTCCAAACTGAGATATCCTATGATTCTATGTTTTTACTATATATCTTCTTTCCTGTGATGTTAACAAACTTTCTCCAAATAATTTTTCATTTTAATCTACTGCATAATTATATAAATATGCCATCAACATAACTATACACTGCTTTTAGTACATTAAGTACTGTTGTGCTGTTTAACCAGAAAAAAGGTATTTTCTTCATATAACACTCAATCAGTATTTATATTTTACAGCATTTTTCCTACAGTATACAATGTCTAAATGGCTTTACTGTTTCTTGAGAGATACACCACTAGCAATATTACTTCTTAGACTTCCTCACATAAGTATTTAAGCATGAAAGGCAGCACATGGATAATGGCAAATGAGGGCAAACCAAAAACAAACCAATAATCTTTGGAATCCTTAAGTATAATTATAAAGGCACAGCTACAAATATCTATAAAATGAGCATTAGTGATACATTTGAATTTCCTTACTAAATTATAGTATTTCCTGCCACAGTCTGCGTAAAAGAAGTTTTAATGGTTTGGCCAGATTTCCCAACTGACTGAATCATTAACCATAGTCTGCATGGGAAAAAAGTGAAGAAATATTCAGCTGTAGTTCAGGAAGCAATACCTTCCCTGTGCACACGTGGAACACATGAATGCAGGCATGTTTTTGTGAAAGTAGGCATGTTTTCATGCAGATTTTGGTTGGTTGTAGTTCCACTAGCCTTTTATGCCTCTTATGTAGCTTTTATTCACATGAAATAATTCCCTGGCTGTGTCTGATCTCAGCTGAGAGTAAGTAAATGTTTCATTTTGTATGAAGGTGAAAAAAAGGAGTGAGAGATCATTTATCATTCACCGTGTAAGCTTTGTATTCATTAGAAAAAACACACTCAAAAAGAACCAAAGGCAATTTCTCCCTAAAGATAACTATGCCCAGCATCACTAGAGGGTCTGGGAGTCCCACAGGCTTTGACTTATTACTAAGAATCACCTTTGAAAGTTTACAACTTCCTAATCCAAATTTTGCTTTTCTTAACTCTGGTGTAAAATGACCTCCTTTTATTTTGTTATACAAAACTATACTGTTTTTCTCATGGTTACTTTAACACTGTGGAAGTTCCATAAGCTTCAAATGCAGGAAAGTTGCAAAGGTCTGACTTTGCCACTTTTCACATTTTATACAGCAATCTCTTCTGGGTTTTGGGGACAGGTGTTGTTTTATTAAAAGAGAAACCATGAAAGCCAGTAATTTCTTATACATTCTTTTGGTTCAGCAAGAAATAACAGAATTCAAACCATTATTTTTAACTTGTTATTTCACATTAGAAAACCCTTTCCTTAACTTTGTGTATATTAAGCATAGTTTTATTGAATAACACGAAATGTCATCTGAGAGCTTCAGAGCTACTGTATCCAAAGACAGACTACCCTAACAAGGTATTTAAATACAGGCACAAATAGACAATAGACTTGAGGCATAAGTGAGAAGAAAAGCCCTATATTCCTAATACCAAGGAATACAGACACTTTTAACAGAAAATAAAAACATTGTGCCTAAGAGATATTCACAGCACAAAGATGATCACAGCCTGAGTGAAATTCCATCCCTAAATCATTCCTTTCTGGGCTTGTGCTTACTACATCTTCTGCCAGGAGCTAATCTCACATGACAGGCTTGATCCAAAGTCATTTGAAGTCTATGGAGTGCCTCTTCCTGACTTCAGGGAGCTTTGCATCCAGCCTTTATAAACTTCAAGAAAAATACAATTCATGGAAAGTTGCTCTAAGAGAACAATAGCTAACTATTGTCTAAGTAGAAAAGAATGTTAGCTTCAAATGAAATTTACCTGCAATGGTAGATTTGTATTAGGCTTCTTTTATTACTGTTTCTCTATGCATCTAACACAGCTAAAATGTTCCACAGTGAGAACATGCTATTTCTGTAACAGAAGCTACAGAAAATTAAAACTGTAGTCAAAACCAAAAAGAAAAAGGAAAGTAAAAATAAAAATATCACTTTACATAGTACATTTAGGTTTTCTAAGGAAATAAAAGATCACTTTTAAGGCCTCAATTAATTCAATGTTTTCTTAAACAGCTGTACATTAAGGACAAAACAGAACAAGAGGTTTCAAAAATGTATCAGTTGTTCCTGAAGTCAGCAAATCAAAATATAAGAAAAAAAGAAAAAAAACCAAACCAAAAACACCCAAACCAACCAACCAACCAACCAAAAAACCCTCACCAAAACCCAAAGCCAAACGAGTTGCATAAGCAAGGGGATGGGCTGACAGGAAAGCAAGTTATTTTGTTTTTTCCTTTATAATAAAAGCCTTGATTGTCAACTTACTTCAGTAAGAAGTCAGAGGTGACAACTACCGCACCAGACATGCTGAGCAATGTCAGACTATTATTTATATTCTGAAAATAATTCAATAACTAAAATAAGCCCTGAAATAGCAATTAAGATCATTGTAAACTGGTGGAAGAGAAGTCACATTGCTGTGATGTGGCTTTTCTCTCATTTATATGAAAAATGAGGCAATGTAGACCAGTACAGAGCCTGATGTTGATCTCACGTGCACTTGTACCAGTAAATTTACACTGACAAAAAAACAAATCAAACCTAACTCTACCACCTCCAAGTTCCCAATGCACCAGAATGGTGGTTCCAGTTTCCTCCCTCACAGATCAAATCAACTCACTACAGCTCTTTCAGTTACCTAATGTTGAGATGAAAACACAGAAGCAACCAATTAAGCACAAATATTCCAGAATGTCCAGCTTCAGAGAATGATTCTATGTTTTATAGAAAAAAAAAAACAACCCAGGTCCTAAAGACTCCCATGTGTAAAACATACAAACCACCATTAATTTTCTCAGTAGGTGGTTCTACATGTTTAACAACAAACACTGACACTATAACTTTTATTAATTAATAATTTCAGAAGGGTCTATGAAGTATTAGATCAAAAGCAATGTAGCCCATATCTCAAAAAGTAAAGTAAATGAGACAAAGCACAAGCAAAAAGCAAACATCAATCTTTGCAATGTAGAGATGCTCTAGTTTCTGTCTCCTTCATTTAACCTCCCAGTAGCCACAACTAAAAATAAACATTTCACTTTAGAAATACATCTATCCAAATGTTTGATTTTTTAGTCTGAGTGGATGAAAACACAAAACTAGAAATTTCATTTTGAGCCAGTATAAAATTGTGGGGTTTTTTTCCTAAATGAAATGAAACAGTATTTCTCAGGTCAAACACCATACCTTGTTTTGGTATCACAAATACTTTCTCAAAATAATTGTCAAACAGCCCATTTTGTTTGACTTTAAAAACCATATTAGTTTGGGAATGTTGTCTTTTTTTTTTCTTTTGTTGCTATTAACTGCATTTTTGATCTGAAACATTGTCCTAAAATGAAAAAATAAACTTCCAAGTAAAACAAAGTCAAAACAATATGTAAAGTTTAACTTTGGGGGTTTGTTGTTTTTTTTTTCTTCCGACATGCACAAAGTAATGATTTTTTTACATCGTTTTGTTCACCCCGAAACTATATTTTGGGGCGATAAACGACTTCTATCCTTTGTTAAGTTCCATTTATCCAGGTATCAGTTATGCTGTTACCCCATCCACTCCTATTCCCACACAGGGAGTTGGGACACAGCAGCTCAGTGTTGCTGGATCCCCTCGGACCTGCTCTGCTCCCTCTTACTCCGCTCCTGTTGCTGCTGCGACTAACACTTCCCTAACGTTCGGGAGCCCTGGGCTTCCACTTACCCCCCTGCCGTCTCGGAGCATTCCCAGGTGCTGATAATCTTTTATCTCTATTGTTGCTGCTGCTTCCCCTTCTTTTGGCAGAAGCTACAGCTTTGCAAGTTGCACGACTCTTACCTCTGAGACCCTCTTTGTTGCTCTGTCTGCGACCACGCTGGAAGCAGGGAGTGATGGATATTAGGGAAGCATGAGCCTCCCCTCGCTGTTTAGCAGCGTGGTCTGCAAAGAAAGATAGAGATGCTGCTCTCTCCTCCTCCTCCTCCCCCCTCGCTGTCCCAGCTTCCTCCTTCCTCCTCCTCGCTCCCTCCTTCCCATCCACCAGCTCCAGCGCTCTCTGTGCTCCCACACAATGCGCTACCTCTCAGCACCAGCTACCTAAGGTCAAGAATACAACCCCTCACCCTTCCCCCGCCTTTTCCTCCCCGCCCAGCCATCCTCACCCCTGCTTCCCACGGAATATGGTATCTTCCCAGCCAGACGTGCCTTAGTCGGCTCTGGGATCTAAAGTGCAGACAATTTCAGCAGCCCCGGGGAAAAAAGAGTTATAAAACAGAAGATGCATAGGGAAGACCGGGGATATAAAGGGAAAATGGAAGCCTTTTGGAGAAATTGGAAACTTTGGGGGTTTATCTGTGTGTTTAAAAAAAAAAAAAAATCAAGTCACAGTAGCCAAAGCCTGCCACTTGGAGATTAGTTTAAGAGATCTATACAGATAAAGAAAAGTGTCCTGGATAGCTAGTTATCTCCCAAATCCAGCTTACCTATTGTTTATGCTCTTTGTTTCTCAAGCTTTTTTCTAAATAGCTTTTTTGTAAAGGAGCTTCCAAACTTTTCCCCTGCAAAGCCAGACTTAAATACCAGCATACTCTGATGATGCAATGGAGAAAGGGAAAAAGTAACCAGTAACATTTTTTAAGATTATGAGCTATGAAATAACCCCTTTAAGATGACAGAAAACACCAGCATAAATCCTCTGACTTTTCAGCTTGAATGACAAATGTGTTCAAGGGGTCTTTTTTCACTTTGAGCAGTAATGGTGATTAGAAGCATTTTCAGGCAACCAGTACACAGCTCCCAAAAGTCACATATGATTACAGCTAACCAGCAGGTTTTTCTTAAGGACCTAATGATAAAACACATGATAAAACAGTCCTTACAAAGTCTTTATGTTTCTTACAGAGACTGTGGAAGAGATGTTAGTGATGCTGAAGACTTCTAAAAGATCTGCTTAAGGTTACACACCTTATTTAGGTGGACAGGGTCTCCCTCTGGAGGCCTCGAGACGGTTCTGGCTCTCAGGGGTGATGTACGGTCACCAAACCATACCACTCCCCAAGCTGTACTAAGTCAGAGGTTTTGTTTCAAGAACAGGTAAATTTCAAAAATAAAAAAGGTTAAAACAGAGAGAATCAGATTTCTATCTATTTTGGTGCTAAAATAGCTCTATGAAATCATCTAGATGCTTTTTTAGAACACTCCAGAGATGTCACATTTGTCAGCACAATTTCTAAAAGTCAGAACTTCTTTCTGATGGTCAGCAAAGGAAGATTTAGAATGGACAGACCATTTGGAAGTAACATATCACCAGGACCAGAGGTTTGTTATACAAAATACAAAGCTGCTGAACTACCAGCTATAAGATGAAGACCTACATATATACCTTAAACCAACTTCAGTAGTAGAAGAGTAATATATAAGAGTGGATCAGCAGTGGCTGACTGATGAGCTGAACACAGCTTTAATGAAGCTTGATACCTTGTACACTGAAGTGACAGAAAACTATTCAGGATACACAAATATAGACAGTGAATTGTTGCAGGCATATCTCATAGCAGTGGATTATTGAAAAGGCAGGTTCAATTAAGTACTAATAAGTGAAAACCAACAGATGTGCAAGAAAACAGCTGCATTGTGGCTCTAACAAGCCACAGTGGCACTCAGAGCCAAAACACTGACAGTATGGGTACTACACAGAGATTTGGAGATCAGTGGAAGAACAAAAGCAGCTGGCCAGAAGAGTCACCTATCCAGAGAACAGAAGAATGGTCAGGGAACTAAAGCTGGGTCCAGTCTCTCCAGTGCAGGAGCATTCCAGGGACAATGGACATGCCAGTGCAGTGCAGCCCTTTTCCCTTGCAGCAGACAACTCTCTCTCTTTGAACAAATGTTTTTGCCACTGCTTCAGCCAACAGCAGCAGCTGCCACAGAACCAGGCAATCTCAAAATACTTTCTCCTTACTTTCTGCTTTTGTCCAAATTCAGGGAAGTAACTTGGCACAGAGAGAATGGAGGGATGTTTCTCCCAAAGCCACACTTCATACCACCCTTTGATGCTTTTTTCCCTGCTCTGCCTGCAGCTGCCAACTAAATGCATAATGATGGACCCCTACCCACTTAGTAAAGAGGGGTTTGAGCACCATAGTTTTCTCAAAACAGCTCAATGCCCACCAGTTGTCAAAAAAGGCACACAAAATGTTTTAGGAAAAGAATAGAGAATAAAGAAGAAAATATCAGTTTGACATTGCATTAAGTCTACACTTTGGAGTTCTTGTACCCTGACTGGATATCTGACCATGGGCTCATAGGTAGCCTCTTTGAAGGGACCACTGGCTGTGTCTAACCCAACCTCACAGTCAAAGACAAGTCAGCTATGCAGTGATGCTACTTAGGGCTTTATCCAGTTGTGTCTTGGAAACTTCCAAGGATGAAGACTACACAACATTTTTGGACAATCTGATCCACAGCTTTATTGTTCTCATGTTGGGGAAAAAATTTCCTTTTGCCCTTTATTTTCTTTTCCCTTTCAGATTACAGTGTTATTCCTTTCAAATGTCACTTTTGAAAAGGCTACAGCAGAACAGAAAAGCAACATAGAAGAGTGACTAGAGATTTGAAATAACTTCCACACAAAACAGATTACGTAGGAGTCTTCAAATTGGAAAATTGGTAACTGAGCTGATAAATATCTATTGAGCTATTTAGTTGAGAATAATATGGAAAAAGTGCACTGAAAAGAAATTCTTGCAGTTTCCCATAACATAGGAATTACAGAGCACCAAATGACATAATTAGGGAACATATTTGAAACAAAATTACTTCGTTTTTTTCTAACAAGTTAAAATGATAGAACTCACTGCTGAAGAATGTAAAAACTGATCATTTTTTCTTTCTTGCAGCTGTACAAATTGCCATTTACAATTAATAATTTATTATTATTTATTAGAATTTGCCTTCTGATCAGAACCAACTCAAGGTGAAGAAAAGAAGGCTCAAGGAGACCTTATCACTCTTGACAACCACCTGTAAGGAGGTTGTAATGAGGGGGGTGTCCATGTCTTTTTCCAAGTAATAAGAGATAGAATGAGAGGAAACAGCCTTAAGTGGCACCAGAGGAGGTTTAGATTGGATATTAGGGGAAAATTCTTCACCAAAAGCGTTGTCAAGCTATGGAACAGGCTGCCCAGGAAGTGGTTAAGTTGCCATTCCTGGAGGTATTTAGAAGATGTGCCAAATGTGGCACTTAGGGACATGCCCAGGACTTGGCAGTGCTGAGTTAATGGTTGGACTTGATGATCTTAAAGCTCTTTTCCAACCTAAATGAATCTCTGATTCTAAGGTTCCTCAGTACTGTAGGCAAAACTGCATCTTGCCA
The DNA here is from genome assembly GCA_024734555.1 of Trochalopteron elliotii. Classification (NCBI taxonomy): domain Eukaryota; kingdom Metazoa; phylum Chordata; class Aves; order Passeriformes; family Leiothrichidae; genus Trochalopteron; species Trochalopteron elliotii. Next base: position 1,578,331 of record JANPWX010000362.1, read on the forward strand.
TTCCTCAATGGTAAAACAATAAGTAATGGTAAAACAATGATATTACCATTCAGTGGTAATAACTACCTTCCATTTTGCTTGTGTTGGAAATGTGAGAGGAAGGGAAGAATAAGAAGAGAGGCAGAAAAGGATGCTTAGCTTTAATCCTCTTGGGCTGGAGGTTATCTCATCTTGCTGGAGGCCTGGGACCTGTTCACATGGGGTGTTACTCCTTGAAGGAAAGACATGGAAGCACTGGAGCCGGACTAGCAGAGCATGGAGGAATGCAGATGCCTCAAAAATGGAAACAAGTACCTGAGTTTTTCCAATGGTTTCTGTTTTTCCAGCATCTGCCTACAGCTTGCCTCCCAGTGGCAGGTAGCCCATTTTCCCAGGATCTCTTTCCCTCAGCACAAACAGGTGCCCCAACATTTCTCATCCATTTCAAGTTCTCACTGCTATTAGAGAGTGAGAAACTGGAGGAAAGGATGGAAGTGGCCAACATGCTTCCATGTCGGGCTTGAATGACTTATTCATCTTGAAAATCCCACCATCTGTGGATGTGCCAAATCATAAATCTCAATGCACACATTACAGCAAGCTACTCTAATTTCAAGTAGGTACTGTATAACACATTTTCACATTATAAGATAAAATTAAATAATAAAGTAAATAATTAAAAATAAAAACAAACAAACAAAAAAACCCACACTAACTTCAAGGATACTTTTAATCTCCAGATATAAAGACAACCACCTGATAAGGACATACTTCAACATTTTCACACATTTTAAGTTGTCAAAAGTAAATACATCTGGCAATTTCACACCTCCTCTGCCACAAAAAAGATGCAAACAAAAATATAATAATGACCTTTTGCAACAGGAATCTTCTTCTGTTGATAAACTCCTTAGCATGGGTGAAAACTTCCAGCAGGCTCTGCAAGGACCTTTGCCTAGAAATCCTCAGGCTCTGTTAGACAATGGCAGAGGGCTTACTGCCAAATTTCCAAACCTTCCTAAGAACACAATATTCACTGAACCTTTTTCATAGGACACAGTTCATACACAGCAATACACTTGCTATTTACACAACCCTAATGTCACCTTAAGGGTCCTTTTTCCATCCATGTAATTTCTTTTCTGAAATACAGGTAGCAGAAGCTTCAGTTTATATCATGAACTAAACCCTGTGTCTCCAATGTGATATCACATCCATGACTTTTAAGTGTCATTCAAGACATGAGAAAAACGAATGCTGGTTAGCACTGTGCTGCTCTGATCTGATTAACTGACTCAATCTTCCTCATACTCACACAACAAAGTGAAGAAATGGGAGATCTGCCTTCTAAGATTAAAGGATGGCTATTTGCCATTTATACAGGAAAATTTCTTTTTCAGGCAGATTAAGCTGAGCACATCAAGAAAGATCCTACTATTGCCAGAAACAGATTTAAGTCATTACATTTTACAGCATAAAATCTTATACCTTTATGCCTAATGGTTATGCAGTGGTGAGGATCTTAGACAGCCCTGGAAGCCTCTACAGACTGACATACTAATATACAAAAATATGGATAACTCTATAGTCCCATGTAGTTCAAATAGATATGTACAGCTATTGCTGTCTTTCGTGATTTTGTACTTTTGCACTTGTGCAGGAATGTATTTCCTCTGATTCATCTTTTCAGCAACACGTGTGCACCCAATGTAAGATCCAGTTACGAGATTATTGTCATGAAAGGAAAGATTGCATTTGATACAGAATTGTAGAGTTTTGCAGAAGGCAGCCTTGGCTTTAACTGCAGAATACTGTAACCACTGTGCACATAAAGAAAAAAAACCCATATAAGGATATAAAGGTACCTTTTAATGGATATACTTCCAATTTCAGAATCACATTTATAGGCTAATTAATATTAATAGTATATTAGTGTGGCAAATGGTAAAAGAATGGGAAAATAATGTAATTAAAGCAAATTTTGAATATTACAATGGCAACATAAAAAACACCAAAGATATCCCATACTGCATGAAATACAATAATCCTTTCACCATTTCAGTGCTGCATGAAGTTCACCAGTAAAAACTTTTACAAAGCAGTCAAATTTCAGCTGCTCAAAATTAAAGTAAAACCTACATGCCTAGTTCAGGGTAAAATATTAAATTACACAAATAATTTAAGAAGCATTTTTAAGAAACTTACATTTTGACTTTCACACACAGTAATTTAAAAATGTTACTGAATCCACTATTCTGGCCGGTTTTGATGGTAAAAGATCAGATTTAGGAAACGAATTATTGCCCCCTGGTGGCACATTAAGAATCAACGTAATAAAAAAGAAACGGATTTCAGATAAATAAGCAAACGTTTTATTTTAAGAATCGCGTTTTGTACAATTAAAGGAAGTGTTAAAAGAATGCACATTCATTTTAATATGCATTAAGAAAACAGTAAATGGGGTATAATTTACATTTTCATCTACAGGATGGTTCTAATAAAAAATGTGTGATGTTTAATTATTAGGTTTGTAAAATGTAAATAATAACATAAAACTCTTTATCAGCAGAATGCCATAGCAAAAACTCCTGATAGTCAAGTGAGATACTTCAAAATCTAATTTTCATTTAAATGAATAATAAGTCTTTTTCATTTTCAGATAATTTAGAAAACTCTTTCTGAATCTGAATCCATCTGGGGCTCCTCTTCACTCCATGACATATGTGAGCAGGCAAGGACAGAAAAGCACGGGAACAACAGGATTTGATCTTGTGACTGGCTAGAACAACAGCATAGTTAAATGTTGATGCAATGTTTTCCACATGGGTTAATACAGGAATTCATGTATCCTAATCCTCAAATTATGAGTTGTTAGCCTCCTCCTAATATCTGACCAGCCTACAGCCATCAATTCCTATTCAACAACTTTAATACTGCTTGGCACATTCCTTACATCACCTCAAACTAAAATGGCCCTAGACATCTACTCCAAACCATTTTGCTGTTCCAGGTGTAAAAAAACTGCTTTCTCACAGTGGGTTTATATAATCTGTAACTGCAATAATAAAATACATCTTCCAGAATACAAGAAGTAGGGAGAAATAGTCATTCCTCACAGAAGTACATACATCAGATCCACAGAGAAGTTAGCAATTAGGTTATGTTGCACACACAAAAATGATCATTTTTACATTTTGGTGTGTCCCTTCCATGACAGGAGACTGCACCTGCAGCAGTCTAGCCTCGCCTTGCAATACTGTCAACCAGCATTTACATGATGTCTTTAAATGCACAACTTCAAATCTCCTGAAACTCAGACATCTTGCCTTTGAGGAGCTGTAATATATTTTCCCTTCTTTTATTCCTGTTGATTCATCAAAGCACAAGAACAACTCACTTTAATTCTACACTTCTCTACATGGTGAATTATTACCATGCAAGTACTTGACTGAAAATTGGTTGCTATGAACAAAACTGTATCCTGTATCAAGGCATCTGATATATCATTGGTGATGCCATAAGCTACTCCAAAGGAATGTCTAACTGCAAGGGCTACGAAACACATAGTAAATAAAATTTAATTCAGTATTTTTTCAAGAGTGTGAGTTGACATGTTTGGCCTGACCACATAAGAATATGAACAAAGTTCTTCATGGCTTTGAATTCTTCATATTCTTGAATTCAACAGACTGGCAGTTTTACACACCTAATGAAATCAGGAAAGTGACTGGAAATTTCACCTGAAGTGTGGGTGGGAGAAGCAAAAGACTTCATAATTCTTTAAGGAAAAGAACTCTGTGACAGACTTACCTGCTGTAGAAGAGAGTTAATTGCCATAAAGAGCAATCAAGGAACAGATGGACTATCTAACAAGGAGCTGTGTTCTAAAGAAATGTTTTTGTCTGACAAGGAGAAGTTATCTGTGCAACTGGAAATTTTGAGACTACTGCTGAGGTTGGCAAATGAGCAAGGTGTCAGTGCTTGTAAAATGCTATCAGAATTAAGGCAGGAAAGACAGGAGCAATGGAGCTGGGACTTGGGAAGGGATGATACTGCAAGGTAAATGGACAGGCTTAGTTTGGACATGCCACATTTGATGGCTCCTGTCTGGCCCTAGAGGAATGTAGCTTGCTCTTCACTCACAAACCTCTTGTAATTAACTTATTCCTGACATGGGCATTCTGTATGTGTCTCCCCTGTGAGTGACACACACTTTGGCTGCCTGGTACTAGCAAGAAATGACAAAACCAGCTAATTTAGCAAAGAATCAATACTAATTACTCTCACACCTACTCGCATGGCAATGCTCAAACAGAATGCTCTCTCCTTGCTCATGTTGTTACCTGAAGAAAGATAAATCTCCCTCCTCGCAGTAACCAGTGAGGACCCTCTTCTTCTTGAGGGGAAGCCGTACAAGGAGGGGCTGAGGTCACCGGGCTTGTTCAGACTGGAGGAGACTGAGGGGAGACCTCACTGCAGCTCCAACTTCCTTGTTGAGAGGAAGAGGAGGGGCAGAGGCTTCTCTTTGGTGACCAGGGACATGACCCGAGGGAATGGCCTGAAGTTGTGTCAGGGAGGTTTAGGTTGGATATTAGAAAATGGTTCTTCCCCCAGAGGGTGTTTGGGTACTGGATACTTCCCAGGGAAGTAGTCACAGCACCAGCCTGACAGAGCTCAAGAAGCATTTGGCCATCATTCTCGGACACGTGGTGTGACTCTTGAGGTGTCCTGTGCAGAGCCAGGAGCTGGACTCGACGATCCATGTGGGTCCCTTCCAATTCAGCATATTCTGTGATTCCTCCCCTT
>JANPWX010000362.1:1583478-1612779 GCA_024734555.1 Trochalopteron elliotii
GGGCGTCTGGGCGCCCTCCCTCCTCCGGCGCCTCGCCTCGGGGCCGGCCGGATATGGACGGACCCGACAAGTGGGAGCGCCTGAAGCCGCTGCAGCCGGACACGCTGCGCGTGAGTGAGGTACATGGCCCGCGGCGCGGGGAGGCGCTGCCAGTGCTTGGGCAGAGGGCGGGACGGCGCTGCAGCTGCCGCGGGAGCTTGTGAGGAGGCGGCCGAAAGCACGTCCTACGTCTCTGGGCGGGAAAGGTGCGGCGGGCCAGGCAGCGTGGGACCCGAAAGGAGCCTTGGGGTGCTTCCCTCCCTCGTGGCGTTGGGACGAGCTTCCTGGGAAAGGTGCTAGAATGCAAAGGGATGGAGCTAAATGCGTTGTAGCTAAGTACGAGAGAAAGGGACTACAGTGTGTTATCTCCTAACATTTGTGAGCATCTTACCTGTAGGTGCCACCATTACCTTTAGCAATGCTATGAAGTAGCTAGCAAAAAAGCCTATTTTGTAAAACTTTATTAAAAAAAGGTTACAATTTTTTTAGTTAACCCTTTTGAGCCACGCTTTTAATTTTGTGAAAGTTCTTTAAAGATATTACTTTTTTTTAAATTAATTTTGTCAGTTGGGCGAAAGATTACTTGGTAGTATTTTCTTAAAGCCATGAAAGAGTTCAAGTAAGTTTTTAGGTGGGAAATTGAAGTGATGATTGTAAGAAGCAACTGGTGTTTAGCACAGCTTTTTTATGTTGATATTTGGATGAGTTTACAATGGGTGATACTTTCCTGCATCAATTTCTTATGAACAGGGAGGTCAAAGATGTGGTAATCATTAACAGCCTTGCCTGTGGCGGCCACACATAGAGGGTGTGAATTACAGCTAGTGCGGGTAGCTCGGTTTGCAGGCAGCAGATGGGTGGGATCCCTGGACAAGGGGCCGTGAACTGCCCAACCCTTGGGTTAACACAAGGCAGGAAGACGGTGGCCCTGACCGGATGAGTGGATACTGAGGGACACAATAGAAGCCATGAACTGCCAACCCTTTGGATAAGGAAAGGGCACACAGATGATGGCACTGCCAAGGTGTGAAGAGACACACACGGGGAGACACAGAAGGAGCAGAGGACTCAGGGAGAAGGACAAGGTTTACCTGGGTAAACTATGAAGATATAAAACTTAGAGGTTCCTTTATTGTGTGTCCCTTTTTGGAGGTACCAGTTTGGGCTGTTTCTGTGTTGTTGCACCATGAATAAATTGCTTTATGGAGAGACATCTGAGACTCTGCAGTGGGAAGCCTGGGGTTGAACCAGTGAGGAAACATGGCCTGACTTGTGTGTGTGGTGTGTAGGGAGTCAGGTGGGGCCTCCCAATGGCTTACTGAGGCTGTCCATGATAAAGGGGCTTTGACCACAGCAGTGACAGCCTCTGTCACTGGGAGTGTGACTGCCAGAGAGTCTCATGAATGTCAGACTGGGAAGTTTTCTTGACAGTGGGATATTCAAGACCCTGAGCCTATTAGTAAGGAGGGCTAGTAGCAAAGTGCAGAACCAGCATTCCAGCTTACTCAGCCTTCAAGACTCCAGCTTATTCTGCCAAGAGTTAGTTGAGATTTTTGGGAAGGCAGCTTTGGAGGCTGGAGGAGCTGAAGAGATGGAGATCAGCAAGGAGAAACACATTTCATCATGAACTAAAGAACAAGGATAAGTAGTGCCTGGACGTGCAGATTTGATGCTTGGGAAGCCGAAGTTGTACTGTTGAAACTAGCAAGGAATGTCAAAGGTTACAATGTTGAAGAAATTTCTGTGTCTGACCATTCAAGAGCCAGGTTTGTCAGTCACTCTCACACCACCTGAGCTGGGACTCCCACACTCACAGGCAAGATCCCCTCACCAGATTGACCCCAAGCTCCCATAGCAGAGTCTCAGACATTTGGATCCTTAAAATAACTTAATCTTGGTACAACAGGTGAAGCAGGGACCCCAAACAAAGGAAACCTTGGGCTTGTATACCCTGTATTGGGTTTTTATGTCAGGTTTTGATAGAGGGTGGAGGGCTGCAGGGTGGCTTCTGTGAGTAGCTGCCAGAAGTTTCCCCCATGCCCTTCAGAGCTAATGCCAGGCAGCTCCAGGGTGGATCTGTCACTGGCCAAGGCAGAGTTAATCAGAGATACTAGTAGCCTCTGTGATAACATATTTAAGAAGGGAGAAAAGTTATTATACAGTCATAATTGAGCCAGAGAAGAGTGCAGTGAGAATATGTAAGAGGAAGAACTCTGCAGCCACCAAGGTGAGTGGAGAAAGAGGACGAGGACATGCTCCAGGTGCCAGAGCAGAGACTCTCCCTGCAGCCTGTGGTGCAGACCATGGTGAAACAGCTGCAGCCCATGCAGGACCATGGGGATGCAGAGATCCACCTGCAGCCCATGGAGGAGAGCCAGACAGGAGCAGGTGGATGCCTGAAAGGAGGGTGTGAACTTGAGGGAAGCCCACGCTGAAGCAGGATCCTAGCAGGGACCTGTGGGCCCATGGAGAGAGGAGCCTATGCTGGAGAAGGTTTCCTGGTGGGACTTGTGACCCTTGAGCCACGCTGGAGCAGGCTGTGCCTGAAGGACTGCACCCTGAGGAAAAATGATGCACATTGAAGCAGTTGGTGAACTATTGCTGTGGGATGGACTCGTATTGGAGAAGTTCGTGGGGGGCTTTTCTGTGGGAGAGAGCCCCACACTGAAATAGAGGAAGGACTCTCCTCCCTGAGCAGCAGCAGGAACATTTGATGAACTGGCATAACCCCCATTCCTGTCTCCCTGCACTGCTGGTTTGGAGGATGTAGAGCTTGGGAGGGGTGCAGGGAAGGTGTTTTCTTTAAATGTATTTTATTTGTCATTATTCTGCTGTGGTTTTATTGGTAATAAATTTAATTAATATTCCCAAGTTGAGTCTGTTTTGTCCATCATCAGGGAGTGATCTCTTCTGGTTCTTAGCTCAGCTCACAAACTTCTTGTTACATCTCTTCCCTGACCAGTTGTGGGGGGGAGTGATAGAGCAGCTTTGGTGGGTGCCTGGCAGGGTCTATCCTAGGGGCTGTCCTGTTGATAGGTGGAGGATTTGAGGTTTATGGGCTGGAGGAAGGGGTCATCTAACACCTCATAAACCCAGGAAGTTGAAAATCAAGCGTTAAAGCTGTGCCTTTACGCTGCAGTGGTACAGGCTGGGGAACCACCCTGATGAAAGGACCTGGGGATCCTCATGGACAGTGGGTTAAATGTACACCTGCACTGTGCCCTGACATTGAGGCTTATGAGGCTGTCTTAGCAGGAGAGCAGTAAATTGAGGGAAGTGATTCTTTTTCCTTACTTGACATGTATTAGATTGCCCTTGGAATGCTGTTCCTGATCTAGGCCCACTAGTACAAGAAGGCTGTGAAAAAACTCCTGAGAGAACTTGTAAAGCCACAGCAGCCCTTCAGTACAATCACAGCATATCCTGAGTTGGAAAGGACCCATGAGGATCCTCAAGTCCAACTCCTGTCCCAGCACAGTATCCAGAATCACAGACAGTATCCAGAATCACACCATGTTCCTGAGGGCATTGTCCAAGAGCTTCTTCAACTGTGGCAGGCTTGGTGCCATGATCACTTCCTTGGGGAGCCTGTTCCAGTCCCCAGCCACCCTCTGGGAGAAGAGCCATTTTTCCCAATATCTAACCCAAACTTCCCCTGACAAGTTTCATTCCATACATGCAAGCAAGTTAAGAACTTTAAAAGGTGGCCAGATATTTCACAGTTTTACATGATGGGTGACTGGAAGGAAATGACCATGAATTGCAATAAAAGAAGCAAGAGGTTGCAGCTTGCCTGAGCCTCAGCGAGTTCAATGCTGTTTCCTATTTTTGAAAACAGTGTGTTGTGCTGAGAATAAGGGCTGAAAATCCTGGCAGGAAGTAAAGAGCATTTATTCCTTCTGTCTAGTAGACACTTCTTCACAGTAATAGCTGTTGAATTGTCAGAACTGTGGTGGCTGTAACATCTAAAGTAGATTTGAGTATTTCTTATGAAGAAGTTCCCCCTGTAGATATGTTTTTGACTTTTTTTTTGACAGTTTTTTTTTTCCCTTTTTATTTCCCCAGGCACCAATGGTCGACCTGAATGTGTACAAGGACACAGAGCTTGTGAAAAGTAAGTTGCTATGTGTCATGTGTGAAAATTATTCTTGCAGTTTTTCATGCCTTTCTACAATGTGAGTCCATGCTGTAGACAAATGAAAAATTGTATTTAATATCTGCAGAGCTGGAAAAATGCTGAACACTGACTGAAATAACAGATGTGAAGCAATACATTCTTTATAGTTTGTCCTCTTCAGATCTGTTGCAAGTATACCTTCCCACTCCTACATACAAAATAATGCACAGGAAATGTGAGTTAGAGAAAACTGGAACAACATATTGGCAAATATTGGGTTTCAGCTGGTGTTAATAAATGTGGAAATAAACTTGAGTGAATTTCTGGGTGTTGGGACTTTCTATGTTTATTTTCTCACCAGGTGAATTGTTTCACACATTTCACAGGAGTACAGTCCTAACTGAGTTGTTGAACCTGTCATTTTGTGTTAAGGAGTGCAGGAACTTGCACCCATGGAATGAGTGTGATAGGTTATGAGTAAAAGTGCATATCTCATTCATCTTGGGAAAATACTGATGGCTGAAGTAGAATGTTGTCTAGGGAACTTTGTTTACACACACATCTTTTCTTGGAGCATTAGACTGGAATATTGCTCAGGGACACGTGTTGATCAGATTAAATACCTGGTTTGCTTTATGGCAGAAAAAACAAGTAACAGCAGAATTTGATAATCTTTATTGAGTGGCATCAAATGAGTGTGTGCATACCATGACTGTTTTGTGCCTCAGAAGGAGGTGCTGTTTTGTGCTTTTTGCATACATAAATAACATTCTCAAATTATTCATCAGTGACTTCTGCTGTTTCTGCAAATATATTGGTAATGGATACATATAGCACAGGTAGCTATAGATGTTTGTTGCATTAGTAAATCAAACAATGGAATGACCAGTTCTTTTGCCTGAGACCAAATAGTGCAAACAGAGTTTGTCTGCATAGTAAGTTCTTCAGTTCCAGGACAGGTTGGTCATGTCCAGCCTGAAGCCAAGCTGACTCCTGAGCCATGCCTAATGGTTACATGGGAGGTGTGGACCAAAAAGGTGTGAAAAAATATTCTAACAGTGTCATGGAGCAGAGCTAGAGCTGTGTTTCTCTGGCAGCACCTCAGCACTATCTGTAGCTGACCAAAGGTTTCATTGGTATTTGTTCAGTGATCTGATCTCAGGTCCTGTGGAACGTACAGTTACTCAGTGATTAATATCCATACTAGCAGTGTGGAGTCATGAATGTTGAAAGCACAAAAATGCATGTTTGCTATTTAGATGAAAACATTGCAAACAAATGAAGGTATGTGTAGTTAATAAGCTTCATACCATTGCAATGTCAGTATTAAAAACTGCAGTGCTTCCACACTTTTATCCTCATTTATTTTATTCTCACTTCATCACTATCCCTTTTTTTTAAGGAATACTTCATGCTCACCTAGTAGCTTACCCTAAATGTTCTACCAAAACTTTCCAGAAACTGTGGGTGTCAAAAGGCCTCGATTTGATGCATCCTTGGTGCTTTTGACACGAAGATTTATGGCACTTCTCAAGAAAGCTCCAGACGGTGTCCTTGATTTAAATGAAGTAGCAACAACACTTGGAGTGGGAAAACGAAGAGTGTATGACATCACCAATGTGTTGGATGGAATCCACTTGGTCCAGAAAAGATCTAAGAATCTTATCCAGTGGATGTGAGTTGGCTTTGAAACTTCTCATTTCTGAAACAGTAAATCCCAACAATGTTGAGTAATGTTTATAACTTCTAGAGTATCTTTAACCATATTAAATTACTTCTCACAGATAATATTTTACTTTCTGTATCCTTATGCTATGTGAATTACCTAATATGTTAACAAGTATCAAGTGCAGAAGTACACTGAAGCATATTTCAGCAGAATAAAGGAGTTCCTTACTGTTTTCTGTTAGTATACTTGGTGTTTAATAAACAGACTGTTATTTATACAAACATACTGGACAACTTTTCTATTTTTCTAGAGGTAACAATCTTGACCAAGTTGTTGGAAAAGCACCAGAGCAGCAAAACCTTAGAGATGAACTTTCTGACTTATCAGCCATGGAAGAAGCTCTGGATGAATTAATCAAGAATTGTGCTCATCAGATATTTGAACTAATAGATGACAAAGAAAATGCAAAATATCCTTTCAACTCTTGCATTATTTTAACACATGGTTTTGGTTGCACGTACTCATGTATCTGTGAGTAAGAAGTGTAGGCTGATACCAGAGGTATGCAGTACTGCTTGATAATGAGTTCTGTAATAGCAAACTTCTTGATTATTTTGTATTTGAGAATGCCAGTCGTGTGCCTTGCTTTGCAGTGTAATGGACAGTCTAGCCTGTCCTCAGAGGAGTGCTGCTTGTGTGACCTTTCCACTGCAGAGGAATGAAGTGGGGCAGTAGTGTTGGTACCCTGACCATCACCCTGTTCTCTCCATTTGAGTTGTCTCGGGGCAGGTCTTGACCTACCAGTGAGCTCAAGCTGCTCAGTAAGGTGACAGAGAGGACTCCGAATGGAGTTCCAGTGGCCTGTCACCAAGGAGAGACAATGGTATGTTGGTTGTGTCCTAATACTCTTCTCTCTTGAAAGAGATTCCAGTGCAGTTCTGACTTTCAGATGGGTTTTAACAATAGAAAAGAGACTTATTTTAATATATGCCATAAAGATTGAATTTTGGCTTTGGGTTACAATAGAATATTTTTTAGCTCCCTTGTTTGGCAGGATGTTAAGGTGTGTGTGCAGATGAAATATGCTTATTTTCTTTACACCATACTGGTTAAGAAAATAGGTTTATAGTGTCTCAGGGAATTATTTTCATGCTATTAAAAATAGAATGTAGTTTCTGAAGAACAGTATTCCCTCTGCTTCATAGACTTATGACATCTGTGAAAACTGTTTGGGTTTTTGTATCACGTTGAGTATATTTTTAAATTTTTTTTTTCCTTCCTAGAAATACAGAAAAGTATTTTTCTACCGTTAGCTGATGCTTCATTTTACAAAGCTAATATTAACCTCTACTGAATTGTTGATCAATTTTCTGAAGTTGGTATTCTGCCTCAACATACCTTGACATCACACTCTTTGCTTCTGCCCATTAACAAATTACTGTACAGATTCCTTGACCAATGTACACACTAGCTTATGTCACATACCAAGATATCCGAAGCATTCAGGCGTTTCAGGAACAGATTGTGATCGCAATCAAAGCTCCAGAGGAAACCAAATTGGAAATACCAGTTCCTAAAGACGTAAGTCTTACACATTTCTCCTAAAGGAACAAAAGTTCTCAAATTTGGTTTTTTTGCAGCAGCAGTCAGTAATTGACTACCAGTTTCTTTGTCATGCAGGTAGTGGTTGCTCATTGTTCTTGTGTTCCACTAAATAGTGCTGCAGGAATAATAGTCTTAGAAACTTACTTGCTGTAGTTTTCTTTTTGCCTCAATTATTAAGCCATAAATGTATCTGAGCATTAGTTACCTGGTTTTGCAATGTACACTATGGTTGGAAAAAGAAAACCTTTTGTCACTGTGGTAGATCATATCTGGAGGGATTTTTCATGGAGTGGGGCTGTGCCCTGTCCTCACCCCACAAGGCAACGTTCTCATCTCACAGAGGAGCCACACCTTTGCCCCTGCACCCAGCAGTGCTGCAGCTGCATAGTGGGGCCTGTGTACTGGGAACCCACTGCTGGTACTGCTCTAAGAGGGCAAATCCTGCAAGGCAGCCTAAGATAACAAACAGAACTTTAATCCCATTTTCTATTTTGCATGAGCATTTTTGATAATCTTCCCAATTGCGTAGTCATCAAAGTTGCCTTGCTGTGAGGACAGAGAGGTGGGGATCTCTTAGGAAAAGGAGATGAATCAGTAGAACCAAAAGATCTCCAGTAGTTTCCCTGGTCAAAGGAACTGTCTCGCATGCAGTGGAGATGAAAAAGGTACAATTCCAAATGTTTCCTGAAGCAGTAAAAAGGCAGACTTTAAGAGGTTGTACAATAGAACAGAATATTTTCTCCATTGTGCATTAAGATTTATTTGCTCTGTCTTGCAGTGTGATGTCTGCTGAAGGAAGGCAGTAGAAGCAATAGGGATTAGTTGCTTTACCATGTCGTAAAAGCAACGTGCTCCAGTTTGTTGTGTGATTTATGGCACTGTTTTGTCAAGTTTTTAAATTTGGTTACTCTTCCTAAGCATTTAGTAAGTCTTGGTCATATATCTGAAGGTCAGTAGAAAGACTAAACGTATACTTAAGTGCACATTCATCAGAAATGAAAGCTTGTTAGCTTAATTCTGCATAATAATTGTCCTACAAACATATGTAATAGTCATAATTTATGTGGAAGTAGTAACACAATTTTAAATAGTTATGTCATTTCTTTATTGGTTCTGTGCTTAATCTATTGTCTTTAAAATATGTGCAAAAATAGATAAAGAATGTGTAAGATCTGTTTTTGGGATTATATGCAAGTTGCTGTTTTACAGGATCACATAGAAGTACATGTGAAGAGCACAAAAGGACCCATTGATGTGTATCTATGTGAGGTGGAAAAAGAGAAGCCAGGTGCCAAAACTCCTGAAGACATGGATACTGTCACTAGTGAAAGTGAAACTGATACATCATTTTATCCTGATGAAGGTAACCTTCTCCTTTTACATTTTTATCCATGTGTAAGTTTTTTGGGTTTTTTAAGGTTGTTACATCATTCTGATGAAGCTGTAAGCTGTACTGTTGCACAAGTATGATTTTCATAGTGTGTGGGTGTGTAGGAAATGCCTGGAAGAGAAGTCCGTGCTGTTGTGTTACCTCACAGCAGCAGGAGGTCAGAGGGTCCGGCACAAGCGCAGAGAGCAGGGCACTCTTGTTCACTGGCCTTTTCCTTCCTTCACTCTCTACTGGTTTCCTGTGGGAGCTGCACTCCATGGATGTGTGTCGGCTCTCAGCTGCTGCACTGCAGAGTCCTGCTCAGCTGAGACTGTTGCCATGAGAGTCATGATGCTGTTCTAAATGAGACTGTGCTGCTGCTCATTCCTGCCCTAAGGGAGAGCAGACAGAAGAGGGGATGTAGTATTTTAATCTCCTAAAACAAGATTGGATGGAATAGAGACTCTGAAGAACCCTAGTGCTGCAGGATGTTGTGGCTTAAAAACAAATGGGGCAGGAATTGCAGTAGCTCAGAAGGCAAAGAGAGAAGTTATTTTTAGAGGTGCTGCTTTATAGGTGAAGGGAAGAGTTGTCTTTTTCGTCCTAGGCATTTTTTACTTCATTTTGCTTGTGAAATAACTGAGAATTGTATTTTCTACAATTAGAGTAATCATATTCCTTTTTTACTTTCCTTTTAAAGTAAGATCTCCGATGGAAGAGAAAAAACCATTTGAGATGCCAGATTAATTACAACACAAAAATCTAATACAGGATGTGTATATCTGTGTTATAGGGCTTTTCCAAAGCTGCTTGGATCTGCAAACTTCATAACCTGAAATGTTCTGAAGAACATTTTAAAGAACATTTTAAGAACTTCTTAAAACATGTTTTAAGAAGCCAGCAGTGGATTGGTTCAGTGCTTTCACAGGATTGCTTATCTTCCCAGGTCAAAAGACAACAGATTCTGGAGTTGCCATTTAGAAGTTTTGTTTTCTTAATTGCATGTGACCTACAGAACTTTGGGAAAAGAGTTTTTTTACCTTATAATTTTAATTGACAGAAAACATAGATACTCAATTACTTCCAAAAAGGAAGGTTGGAGAACTATTTCTGGAACAGTCCACAGTCTGTGTGAGAATGTATAAAATGAAGAATTGCACTTTTCGGTCCTGAGGCTGCACTACTAAGCAGGACTGTCGAATACGAGTGTAACAAAGAACTGGTGTATTGGAAGCCTTTGCTATAAAGAACAAGATGAAATATCCTGAGAATTATGCCTTATGCTATGTAGTTGCTGTTTGCATCCATCTCTACATGAACTATGGTATCAACACTGAAGTGAAATAATGGGGCTTTGTGTACATACTTGTATCATTTCTAGGTAGTTACTGATGTACATTTATTGAGATGGTTTGCATTTCTGCCTTTGTACAGCAAAGCAATAAAATAAGCTTACAAAACTATGAAATAGTCTAATGAAACATGTTGGGTTGCCTTTGCTGCAATTCACTGAGCAACTACAAACATTTTAAATCATGTGAAGATTTAAAATCTGTTTTACCTGATGCTGTCAGATAACATTTAGATCTGGATTTTGTGATGCCACAGTAGCGTAGCAATTTTCAGAAGAATGATTGATAACCACTTAAGTTGGTCCCTTCCAGTTTCTGGAGTTTACATACAGCAGAGCTTTAGCTGAGTATCGTGACATCTTTGTGACTCAGCTTGCAAAAATATGTAAAATACTTTAGGACTACATCTGTATTATCCATCTTTTGTATCCATAAAACAATGCTGTGGCATTTGGATACTGCATTTTCTAAGGGAGTGAACTTTCACTGTACAAATGCTGTCCTTAGGCTCACTTCATCCCAGTATCCAACTGTACACCAGAGGTTTTCGTAGGGGTGGGGTGGATTGGCAGGTTTGGTTTTAAATGGGAAGTCCAAGTCCTTGTTTTCCTGATGACACAGGAAATTATATATATATATATGACTATATATATGACAACTGTACATCTACTCACAAGTGAGAGCATCAAAGCTAATTAACCCCTGAATGTTCTAGCCAGCAACTCTACAGATACTTTAGACAGATACAGTGAAATTAAATGCCCTATGTTCTACAATACAAATAAGGTGGCACAGGTGACAGTGATGAGCCTAAATACACCTAAAGATTGAGAGTTAATTCAGTTTTCCACAAGGTTCCCTAATTCTGTAAAATGCATAGTAGTATACTATGCAAATTGGGGAAAAATGCCAAGTTCAAGCTTGTGTCGGAAAACAATCTGGAATTTTTATGTACGTCCTGCCAATCTCTGGCTCCAGAATACAGGACTTCAGTACAGGATACTATTTTTCTGCCTATGAAATTTAAACTACAGGCTGAACTGTAATAATAATAATAAATAAAAGCAAAGTAACTGAACAGTTACTTTAGAACTTTAGTTTACCATAGAACATGGTAAAAATGAGGAAGGTGCTCCTCCAGTG
The DNA here is from genome assembly GCA_024734555.1 of Trochalopteron elliotii. NCBI lineage: Eukaryota > Metazoa > Chordata > Aves > Passeriformes > Leiothrichidae > Trochalopteron > Trochalopteron elliotii. Next base: position 1,594,773 of record JANPWX010000362.1, read on the forward strand.
AAGCTGGGAGTGAGAGTTAAAACTGAGAAGGAATTTTTTTGCACAGGAAGATTGTTCTTTTCCTTCAGTGACTGGTATCTTTTCAGATGGCAAACTCTCTATTTGATGTTCTACATCACTGTTCTGCTTTGGTGGGTGGGGAAGTCTGTGCCAAAGAGAAGCTTTGATTCCCCCTATGGTTCAGCAACTCAGGACAATGTTTGCCATAAAATGTGTAAAAATTTCCAACACTAATAACTCATTCTGAATGCTGTATGTTGGGGTTGGTTTTTGTTACATGATCCTAGAATCCTAGAATGGTTAGGGTTGGAATGGACCTTAAAGATCATGTCATTCCACCCCCCCTGGTTTGGTCAGGGGCACCTTCCCCTACATCACAGAATTATTTAAGTTGGAAAGACCTTCAAGACCATCAGCTCCAACCTTTGACCAAACACCACAACGTCAACTAGACCATAGCACTGAGGGTCAGATGCAGTCATTCCTTGAACTCCCCCAGGGATGGTGACTCCACCACCTCCCTGGGCAGCCTGTCCCAGTGCTTCACAATTCTTCCAGTGGAAAAATTCTTCCTGATGTCCAACCTGAATCTCCCCTGGGGCAGCTTGAGGCCATTTCCTCTCATCCTGGTTGCTCAAAGCTCCATCCAGCCTGTCCTTGAACACTTCCAGAGGTGGTAAGGCATCCACAGCTTCTCTTGGGAACCTGTTCCAGTGCCTCTCCACCCTCATAACAAAGAATTTCTTGCTAATATTTAATCTAAACCTACCCTGTAACTCTTAGCCATTACCTACCTTATCTATAGAGTAAGGAAGTATATTTTTACAAATTAACCATCTTAAAAATGTTAGGAAGTCTGTCTTCAACAGTGGAACAATTCATATAAATGAAACTTTCGGATTTTCCATTTTGAACAAATCTCTAGTGACTGTTTTTCCTCACTTATTTGTACCGGTTTTCTAGCTGTATAATTAATTTTTTAGCCACACAATTGTCACAGTGAAATGGAAGAAGCTGTAATATGACAATTATACTATTATTATTTTATTAAATACATCTGTTGTTTTAATAGTGCACCTTCACTGGAACGAATGGACTTTTGAAGATTAAACCACTGCATTTACTACTTGGTTACATGCAGTATTGCCCATTGGTGATGCTGGAAAACAATGTACTGTATAAGCTCAGTGCACTAACTAGCTGAAAAGATTCAACTTGGACATGGAAAATTCCTGAGTGATGCTGGACTTACACAAGTTACAGGCTCACTTGTAAATGTGACAGGACCTTACTCTGAATTTGTATAATAATGATTGATTTTTTTCTGAGAGATTAATATTTTTGTTGAGTCTGTATCTGTCCATGTTCAGTACATTTGTATGTGAAGAAGCTCTCTTGGCTATTTGAGGACTCTAATAAATTAAAAGTTTCTAATACTCTTTTTGTCTTCCCTTCAATAAGAATGGGTAAGCATCTGAACACATTAATCAGCAATAGGAACAGCCAAGATCAATAATTATGAAATGCCTGGTTTTGCTGATTCTTACTGGAAAAAGTGCTGCAGGTTGCCAGTTCAGCCCTTACTGGTGTAGGAAATCACTTGTCAGAGTTTTCAGATGTGAACTACAGTTTTAAATAATGTGATTTTTAAAGAAGATAGAAGATTCCTGCAAATTACTGTCTGTTGGAAAGCATTTGAAAGCCAGCAATTTTTTTCATTTTGAATGATCTTTTTGGTGTGTGTGAAGAGCCTCATTTACAAGCATAATTAAACACTGATTTCACAAGTCACTTCAGCTCGTCCTTGTCAGTGGCAGAGTTCAGCTCCTGGCCAGGCCATGAGCTGCTCCTGGCGTGCTGGGGCTGGCTGCAAGCCCTAAACCCTGGTGTTCCATGATCCTGGGGCATGGGCTGGCCCTGGCACCCTACTGGGACCTCAGTGACTGCCGGAGGGTTTGTCCCCAACACCAATATGCCATTTTTGGTTCCACTTCTGATTTGCCTGGGGTAACATGTGAGAAGTGCCTTGAGGCTAAAAGCATATAAACTACACTTGGTTGTGTAGGTTATATAAATCTAGAGGAGGTTTCTCATTATTTAGAGATGTTTACTGAGGGACTGGGACACTTGTTTGTCAAAGAGCACGATCTGTGTTTGGGAGGAAATTTAATGATGTTTGCAGAGAAAGGGCAGCCTGGTTCCTTCCTTCCCTGCCACCCCCTGCAGGCAGACACTGGGTGATCTGAGGGCCTGGAGCTGGGCTCTCCAGACACCCACCATGTGGATGTGGGCTCATGGACGCTTCTCACCATGTGATCCATGAATGAGGTGGTGTTTGCAATTCCCTCTGGATTAAGGGATGGGGTTATAGAAGATGATCCTAGAAGCTGTAACAGCAAATTCAAAGATCCAAGCTCAGTACATTGCAACTCTTTTTTATTGACTTGTATTAGGCTACTGTGGAGGTGTGTGTCCCCCACCCTGGCCACACTGTGATCTCAGAAATGCTCGTTAGGCCTCAGCCTTGACAAACAGCAGCTGGCTGAGCTCCTCTTGAGCTTATCAGAAACTCTCTTCTCCCAGGAACTTTTGCTGCTGTCTAACAAGCCCCTGTGTTTTAATGAACAGCCTTGGAAGGTTATTTATGTTGCCTGAATAACAACCTAAGTGGAATAAAATTTTTGTTATCAAATTTTCAAAGAAAGTTACCAACCTGAATAGTGGCCAGGATGGAAAATTACTGTGACTAAAGCCAACTCTGTTGTGACCCTATAAACACCAGTCCAAAGTGAGACCCTTGGAGCTCTCCAGGACTGCAGTGGGCTGTGGCCAACATTTCCCTCTCAGGGCCAGAGAACTCTCAGGTTTGCTGTACTCAGAGGATTGCCAAACAATGGCAGATCCTGAGATACACCCATTCCTGAAGGCTCAACCAGTGAGAAGATGCAAAGACATGCAAAGTGATGGATGAACTTCCCTGAACTTGAGGGGAATTTTTCACATGCATCTACTTGCTACAGACTCTTCATGTCTGTCTGCATGCTGTGAGAGAATGAAATTTTAAGGGATAATGACTCAAAATATTGTCCATTTGTGGAGATGCCAGGGTGCTTTGTTGAAGCCTGGTTTGGAGGTGGAGGAGGTGAGGTTTTGGATATGCATTGGTTAACCTCTGATCTGATAAGACTGAGGGTGAATGGTGTGCTGAGACAGGAGACAGGTCCCATGGAGATGGGATGGTGTTTCCTGTCATGCTAAGGTGCTCTCCCTTGCACAAACCACTGGGTTGTGCACTCAGCAGCCCTTCTCCCCTCAGGAAAGTACTGGGACATTTACATGTGTGTGAGGGTGTTCATCTCTGCTGATGGGCCATAACTGACTCAGCTGCCAGTGTGATGGGCAGCAGTGTTGTCTTAGATGATGTCAAGGACTCCCAAAGTGTCCCATGATCCACATTATCCCATCCAGTGTGAAGCTCTCCAACCTGGGAAATGTATCTGGGCATTCCCATCTGAACCTGAGTGAATATAAAGTCAATAGATGTTTTGTTCTTCAAACTATCCCAGGGATTGTTCCCCACCACTTCTTCAGGTCTTCCCTCACTACCCCAAGGATCCAGCTTGCAATCACCACTTTGACCAAGACTGTGGAACATCCTAGTCTCATCACAGGGCCTATGGGTGGTGAGATCCTCACACTCTTGTCCTCTTTTCCTCCTTTCTTTTCCCCTGTACATGTCCTTGGGTGAGGTGGTTGTGCCTTCATATTGCAATGCTTTCATGTTGTTATATTCCTACAGATAATAACAACCAAAATGGAAATGGCTACACACCTGTTTTCCTTTGCAACCAAATTGTTCTACAATAAACCCTCCATGTGTATATTTACAAACACTGATCACTCAGTGCCATTTCACTCTAATCCACCCCAAGTGAGCTGTTAGCAAGAACCTGGGTTACCCTCACCTTTTGCAGTGGGCCATAACACACGTGAGTGTGAATATGACATAGCAAATGTACTAGGAATGTTCTCCTAGATTCTTAAGTAGTTTAAATTTGTAGTAAGTCAGGCCTGTAAATAAGTTGTGATATAGTAAATTCTATATGAATCTATTGCTAAATTGTTTAGCTTCAGTTATCAGTTAGGTACTGTTAAGTGTTAAGATGAGGTCTTGTTAAGTTTTGTTAAGATTAAGTGCTGTTGGGCCTTTAGGGATAAACTCTTGGTGAAGTCCAGCCTCTGTTTCACTCTGAGGTCTACTATGAACCTTGTGGCTCTACAGGAAGATCTTCTGTATTCCTTTTTATCCTTATCTTTTCCTGTCCTTTTCCCCCGTCTCCCTCCAGACTCCATGAGATATTTTTGGGTTTATTTTTGTTTGGATTGATTGATTTTAGATTTTTGTTTGCTTTTTCTTCATCAGTTTTTACCATCTAGTAAGTAGTAGAGTGAACCTTGTCAGCAAACTTTGTTGTGCTGTCACTTTTATATTAAACCTGTGTTTGCTGAGTCACTTTGCCAGTGATTCTTTAAGCAATCTTAAAACACTCATTCATGGCATATTTCAGAGCATCCTTCAAAAAGGAAACTTGACACTTCAAGAGAAAACTTCATGATTATAAAAATTTGCAAGCTATTCAGTTAAACAGTTACCTATTTAGCTATTCATCTAAACAGTTTTCAGTCTCTTGTAGATCCTGAGGCAAATCCTGCACAGAACTGTTTTTAGACAATGCAATATTCTTTCTCAGACAGATAAACAATTTTGATGTTACAGCTGTCATTTTCTAAGCAATTTTTCCCCCCATTTATAACCATAAAAATGTCCCAAGCAGGTTATAACCATAATTATTGCTTCTCTAACATGTAGCCCAGGCACATATGAAAAAATGAAACAAGAACTGATAAAATTCTTGCAAATTAGGAAGGTGTCAGATCAGATATAAAGTTTCATAAAGCTCAGAAATGGAAAGGCTGTTCTTATATATATTTTAACTACAAGACAAAACAATTATTAAGAGGCTTGCTGGCTCCCAGACCTAGGATAACATTTGTGTGCACAAACTGTGATCTTGACATTAAAAGAGTTAAATTCCAAATCTGAAAATAAAAGTTATCTGTCAGAAGAAAAGTTCAAAGTGCAGTAAAAACATTTCAGAATTTATATGGATAACAAAGTCTTAAAGGGGATTCTACTAAATATTGCAAGTGGCAAAATTTTAGTGTGGCATCTGCAATGAGGGAAGGCATTAATGCTATTTTGAAAAGGACACATGGTCAGTATATCTCACGTTGTTCTTGGTAAGATCCACCCTTGCAAACTATGAGACTGTCTTCTGCCATTCGCATCTGCTAAGTTGTACTCTGCTCTTGTTCTGGAGTGTCCAGAAAATAAATTGTATGTAGAATGAATGAATGAACCAACAAATGAATGGATTCACTCCCATTTTCCCGGGATGAGAATCATGAATCTTCAGACCATTTCTTCCTGACCATACTGCAGCTACTTGCGTGTTTTGAACAACACTCGACACTGCTGCTAGCTGGGCATTCAAGGGTCAAATCGAGCTTCCCAGAAGTTGGTTGTGATCTTTTCACAATCCCTAAAACACCTATAAAAACAGGACAATATCCACACAGTGCCTCCATCCTATATACTAAGGAAGGTTGCACAAAATTCAGTCAGGAGCTGAGAACTGTGATTTACTTGACAATGCTACTCCCTGCAGATCGTCAAAGAACCTTTTTACCAAGCAACGTTCTCATCATCAATGCCAGTAATACTTTGTGTAATAAACAATTTCTCACCAAAAAAAAAAAAAATCTCCCTAGTTTTAGAAACAGCTTCAACATTAACTCCCCAGCAATGTGTGTGAGCCTTCAGGTTGACAAGACTGACAAGAAGCTGTTGGAGATGATTTCTCTATTTATTCAGCTGAAAACAAACACATTTGAAATTATGCAATATTATCCTATCCTGGGAGAATATTAATGAGGGAAATATAGAGATATAGGATTAATTCTTCTGTGATTAGAGGTTCAAATAAAGTAAAGTAAAAACAAAATATTTGGAAAACATTAGCATTGCCTTTCTTTTGAGATTAAAAACCCCCCTTAATTGCAGATTCATCTTAACTGAATAAAGAGATAAAAACAAATTGCCAAAATTGACACATTGACTGTCAGTCTCTATGCAGAGATTAGTAGTTTTGACTTGTGTGGAAAGTATCAAAAACACTGACAACCCTGAGCCAACGAGCAGCACAAGAGGCAAATGTGGATTAATGTGTATTTATTGATTAATTATGTGTTTCTCCTGGTCTGAAATACTCTAAACTGTACAAAAAATTTACTGCAGGTGGAAGCACTGGAATCTTACTTCTTTCAAAAAGGATTCAAATTTGTGACATTAGATGATGATTAGACTCTTTAAAACAAGTATATATAATCAAGATATACTTTATTCCCAGTCTGTAAAATACTGTTCCTTTATACATGAAGAAAGCATAAACTGCTTGGAAAGAAGGGATTGAAAGGTTGACCACATATTGTCTGTATTCTATGTATGTGTCTCTGAGGATCAGTTGCCTGGAAATGAAAACAAGACAACAGCAATTGTTTACATAGATGTTGCCTAAAAACTTCTCAGGCATTTATGCTCTCTCTGCTGACTCGATGCCAATTGTCCATCTCTTAAATTGACACATGGAGCTATTTTTGGGGTGTAAGGAGGGAAGTCTGCAAAGCAGCATTTATGATTTGAAGTGAAAATGATTCAGAGCTAAAGGGAAAAAAAATCTCCCTACTGCAACTTAAAAAGTTTTTTACCACCTTTGACACCAAAACCTGATCAGGATGGTGATGTGTGCTCACTCAATTGCTTCCAATCAGTTTAACAAAATTGAGGTTCAACTAGAAATAGTCATTCAGCCACGTGCTCTATTGACAGCAAATGGTGGCTTTGAAATGGGCCTGAGTTCAGCTTGAAGTATAATTTACTTAATTGTTGGTTTTTCTTTTTTAAATAGGTAATTCTTATTTAAAAGTAATAATGGATTAATAATGGTAATACTGGTAATACAGGTGAATTACTGAGATACAGAGCTACCATTATCAGAAGGATCAGATCTGTAGTTTCTGTTTCCATACAGAGAAAATCCCAGTGTGGGCAGTCCTTTAAGGACAGTTGTACTTACGTATAAACACATATCTCCTTTCAACACCACATCCTGCTGCTGTCAGGCAGCTTGCTGCCTCTGGAACAAATCATTCCTCTGTGCTGTGCCCATTTGCAAAAAGAGGGGACTGTCTTGATCGCCCTGGCAAACTGTGATCATTTCTGCTCTGCAGTGACTCCTGAGACTGTGCCAGTTTCCCCAGGATCTTCCACAGGATGCTTGTCCAGCACCAGGAAGGGCAGTCCCAGACTTGCTGTGTTCCATGAAGTAATCACAGTGGGGCAGCATCCTTTCTGAAGACAGGACTGGAGACCTCTCCACTATCTTTAAAGATGCTATCCCAGGGCTCTCATTTTTGCCGCATGTCCTTTTACAAAAAGCAAAATAAATTCAATGTTTCAAACACATAAACATAATTAGCATCTTATTGACAATTTCAGTTGAGAAGCCTAAGTGTACAGATGTACAAAAAAGTGTTTCTTATGTTTATTTTACATATACTTTTGTTTTTTGGGGTTATTTTCCCCCTTGGTATTCTATCGGTCTTGTATTAAAGAGACAAGAAGATCTGAAACATTTAATTAATATTCAAGTATAACTTGCCTTTTTTCAATGATGACAAAATCGTTCTCTCTCTAGGCTAAATAAACTGACATTTAAAAAAACTTAGAGACAGGATTAATCCTTTCCTCATATCACCTCCCAGTGCATCTGTTTTTTGCAGTGGCCAGTGAAATAGGTTCAGCCTTCCAGTAACAAGGCTGTGTGAAGCAAACACTCTAAACACCCTGAGCTGGTGCAGAGTTTCCAGGGAAACTTTGGTGAAATGGAAAAAGGGAGAAATTATCTGCCAGTTCTTATCTGTGTGTATCAGACAGTTCCCCAGCCCCAGAGAGGACTCAACTTCACGGAGTTGGGTCCACTCACATCTGCCACGGTGAGCCCAGGGATTCCAGAGCTGCTCCCGGCGTCCTGGAGGCTGCGGGGCCACTAGAGGGATGTCTACAACCATCCTTCCACGGCTCCTGAAGCACCAAACCACCATTCACATTCCTGACCAGCTGTGAATCACACATGGCATCAAACAGTCCTTGGAAATGCTGCAACAGACGCATCAGAGAGCTGCTTGCTGTGGCCTAGCGAGAGTATTTGGACACTACCAGTTGGAAAGATGAGATGCTATGCTGGAGTGCTACAAGGTCAAGAGAGCTGACCAGAAATCACAGTTATGGGTTCACAATGGTTTAGGTTACAAAGGACCCTGACAATAATCTAATTCCAACAGCCCTTGTTCTGGTTGAATAGTTTTAACACTATTAAAAACTACATCTAGTTATATCCTTTTTTTCCTTCATTTGTTTCCAATAGTTCAGCTTGCGTATAGTGCAATGGCATCATCTATTTAAACTATCAACAAGCTAGCATGAGGCTCACTGCAAGAAGTATTTTATTTTTTTATTAGTTTAAATTAGTTGACTAGAAAAGCATGAAAATGTAATAGAGTTCCCTCTTCTACAGGGATCAACTGCTGGAACTGATAGGATGAAAGGGGCTGCAGAAAAAAGGAGAATATGAGTAAACTGAAGAAATAAGCATTAGTTGTAAGTGTTATAAAACAGCTTGTGCACTCCAGAACAGCATAAGTAAGGACCCCTAATTTACTACCCTGGCTGGGCAGATGGGTCAAACTGTTACATTTAATTACATTTACTAATTTTAAAAAAAAAGTTTTAATTTATGTGGAAAAGAAGCATCGTGGATTTTAACAGAGGTAATAGTTAGAGTTGGATTATTTATATATTTAATAGTTAATTCCCTGGAAAATGTGGTTTCAGTCATGTCTAAACTATTTGCTTCAAATTTGCTGAATAGTTTTGGCTGGAAAAAATACAAAGAAGGGGATAAACTGTGTTGGAGCAAAGTCCCCAGTCACCCAACAGCCCAATGATCAGAGCATTTACCAAGGTAGCAGAGACTCCTTAACAGAGCCTCTGTTGAGGTGGACTGTGCTGAATCCTTCCTGTGACCACTTTGATTTTGTCCCAGTTGTGAGGGATGGGGACACACCTCCCAAAGGAGCAGGCTGGTTCCCAGAGTAGGAAGCTGTGATTCTCATGCTCCCTGTCGCTGACCCAACAAACTTGCTGCCTTTGTGCAGGTCAGCAGCTTCAATGTGAGGAAGAATTTCCCCTTTATCCTGCTTCATGGATACCGAGTCCTTGGACAGCTTTCTAAGAAGTAGAATTCTCCTTCAAGTTCCCGTGGACAAAAGTACGATTTCCTCATCCTAAGTATATCCATGCTATGACATTCTTTCAACCATCCAAAACAAATATTCTACATCAGATTAAAACTTAACATTTAATGGTTCACTCAAAGAAATAACCTTCAGGTTGTTTTCTTTCAGCAAGGAAAAGCAGACAGCTTGGTTATGCCCAAACTGTGCTGATTTTTATTACATTTACTGCAGTTCTTGAACAAAAATGCAACTTTCACCAAATCTTTAACTGATTATGAAATAGTTTGATAACCTTCATCCAGACTACCCTATGCTTCTACAAACCCTTATGTCTGCAACCACATAAGAACTGAAAAATTACATTGAGAGCTCCCAACTCCAGTCCCTGTGGTGTCAGACACCACATCTTACAGCCCTTTCAAAGTGCACTGATACACTGCAGGTAGGTATTTTCTGGCTGCTGTTACTTGGATGAAGGTTGTACTAACTCTGCATCATCAGTAGCCAGAAACAGTCTTATTTCCCATCTAAGCTTATTCATGGCCAGTTTATTCACATATGCTCTTCTGCCAGTATTGTTCTGTAATGTACAGCTCTTAAACTCCTTGGTTGCTGTCTTTGGTGTATCTTTATGCACCACCATATTCTCATTCATCTCTCTGCTGGATCTAGAAAACTGAGTTATTCAAGTCACCTCACATAAACCAGGCTGCTTTGTTCCTTTATCTCTGCCAATATTCCCATTTTCAGTTCCTCTTCTCCAATCAGATGAACGGAACTGTTTATGTCCCAATGTTTTCACTTTATCTTGCCCTATCTCATTTGAGTATCTTTGTTAAAATTTGTTAAATAATACCACTTATACTTTTTAATTCCACATTTTCATTAGGTAACGTAAGCCTGAAGTATTTCTCCTCAGCTATTTCCAAGTAGTAAGTTCCCACATTACATCAGAATTTCTTACTAGTACCCAAGGGCACTCCCTCTATAGATGGTACCATTTAATAATGTCCTGTTTCTATCATTCCCATCATTGAGCTGATCCAGATCTTCCAAGCAATATCCCAACCCTCAACTCTCTGTTGATGTGTTCTTCTGCAAACAACCAGCATCAGCAGCACAGGTCTGGATTTCATGCTGGTAAACAAAAAGGTTCCAATTTCAAGAAGTTAAACATGAGGCACCAGGACTGGTTTTTGTAGTTCCTACCCATCCAAATCTTCAAGAATTCATCTAATAACTACCTCCCTATTTCACCCCATAAGGTATTGCTATCCTACATGCAGTGAGTCCTTTTAATTTTGGAATAGCATGATATCCTTCAGATGTTTTATTCTCCTACAAAGAATGTACATTAAAACATCCCCTAATAATTCCCATTAACTTCAGCTTTCTCACATCAAAATCTTCCAAGTTTTCTTCCAATTTGGTTTCAATTACCTCTTCTGATACCTTAGTTTTTCTTATCCATGCAGTGTTTTGTTTTACTATTGTCCCCCTCCCCAAAGATTGGGGCAAAACTGAGATCATCTCTATGTCAGTCTCTTCACACAGTCATCCCGTTTACTATTAGACAGGCAAGTCTAGACAAACAGTGGTTAAACCTACTGTCTGTGTTGGGCAAAAGGACTGATAGAAAAGTCGTATTTTTTCCAGGCAGTAACAGATCTTTTCTTTTCTTTCTTTCTTTCTTTCTTTCTTTCTTTCTTTCTTTCTTTCTTTCTTTCTTTCTTTCTTTCTTTCTTTCTTTCTTTCTTTCTTTCTTTCTTTCTTTCTTTCTTTCTTTCTTTCTTTCTTTCTTTCTTTCTTTCTTTCTTTCTTTCTTTCTTTCTTTCTTTCTTTCTTTCTTTCTTTTCTTTCTTTTCTTTCTCTCTTTCTTTCTCTCTTTCTTTCTCTCTTTCTTTCTCTCTTTCTTTCCTTTTTCTTTCTTTCTTTCTTTCTTTCTTTCTTTCTTTCTTTCTTTCTTTCTTTCTTTCTTTCTTTCTCTCTCTCTCTTTCTTTCTTTCTTTTCTCCCTTTTTCTTTCTTTCTTTCTTTCTTTCTTTCTTTCTTTCTTTCTTTCTTTCTTTCTTTCTTTCTTTCTTTCTCTTTCTTTCTTCCTTCCTTCCTTCCTTCCTTCCTTCCTTCCTTCCTTCCTTCCTTCCTTCCTTCCTTCCTTCCTTTCTTTCTTTCTTTCTTTCTTTTCTTTCTTTTCTTTCTTTCTTTCTTTCTCTCTTTCTTTCCTTTCTTTCTTTCTTTCTTTCTTTCTTTCTTTCTTTCTTTCTTTCTTTCTTTCTTTCTTTCTTTCTTTCTTTCTTTCTTTCTTTCTTTCTTTCTCTCTCTCTCTTTCTTTCTTTCTTTTCTCCCTCTTTCTTTCTTTCTTTCTTTCTTTCTTTCTTTCTTTCTTTCTTTCTTTCTTTCTTTCTTTCTTTCTTTCTTTCTTTCTTTCTTTCTTTCCCTTCCTTCCTTCCTTCCTTCCTTCCCTCCCTCCTCCTTGACTCTGATGCTGTTTAAATACAAAATGATGTCATTTCTCAAAAACTGTAAACCCTTACATACAAAGCCATGTCTTCACTCGTGCACTCACGACTGTTCTTATTCGCATCTAACAGCCCTTGCAAGTTCCCTGAGAGCAGGCCAGGCACAGCAGCTGTAGTCGTTTACACCCCAGTATCAGCTGGACTGGCTTGGTTTCCCCACAGTTAACAGTAGCTAAGTCTTGATGAAAAGCAGATCACAGGAATGACAGTGCTAATGCAGAGACACATAATGTGGGTATTCAGAGACGCACACAGAACCTCTGCACTAATCATCTTTTTTTAGCTTGTTCTATCCAAGTCATCTTCTACTGGCATTTCCCCCTAATTGCAGAGAGCATTCAGTGCCTGGGGTTTTACTGTCGTTTTCCAAGCCAGTTCCTGCATACTTATGGCAAAAGGCCAGATCAAAAGACGATTGATTAGGTGGCTACAGTGGTTCTTACACCAAAATTCAAAATGACAATTCAAAAAAATATTCAATAGCTGTCTAACTGTGAAGGTCACTAAGTTTGCTATCTACCTCTCTGCCTCCATCCTGCTGAGTGCTCATTGAAAGGCTACATACAGAGTCTTTTCTTCTCGGCATCCCATTTCTTATTAATGCAGTTTTCTGCAAAACCACACACCAGCCTGCAAGATAGTGTCTAGGAACTTTATTTGGAGGTGTACTGTGCAACACGAATTGCCACAGGATGGAGAAAGGAAAACATGTACATAGGTTCTTGTTTTGCCTAAGAATTCTGAGTCGGATCAGGATGAACATGCTGGTTCAGATTATATCTTATCCAGGAAAACATGGGGCTTTGGCCACATTTCTCATAATTTCCATTCAGTGTCCAGTTGGGCCCCCTTTCTAACATGTCTGATTCTCCTCAGATTTTCTATAAGGAGCCTGTTTCCCCAATTCTGGATTTTGGGTTCCATTTTGAGAAGCTAATGTTTAAATGTTTGATCTTAAATACAGAATAAACTATCAGAAATGCTTTTGTTCTTGCAGGTATGTGTTCACTGGCAGAGATTGTTACAGGCATGCAAGTGACAGGTCCGAATCAATCTCTAGTCCCCTTGTCGAATTAAAAGGAGGCAGAGACAGCTTTGCAAAGCTCTGGCCAGCACTTCCAAAGGACCAGCAGCATTGTACTCCTGCATATTTCCAATATTTCAACCTTTATGATGCGTCATGCAAAGGAAGTGCTGGAGATAATGCTCACAGCAGAAGGAAGAGTGGCAGAAACCCTCCTCTGCTCCAAGGTATTGTGAGTTATAAACAGCCTACTGACAACATAACAGCAAGGATTTCATAAATCACAGCAGTCTCTCAAGCTGCTGTGACTTACACATATGGGCCAGAGCCATAAGCTTCACCTAAATGCACAAAGCAGCAAAGGAAAACTCGAGGTCACTTTGTCCTTACTCTCCAAGCTACACTCACTCCTGAGACTTACAGCAGAGGATCTGGCACATAGCCATCATGTAAGCATTTCAATTAACCTAGATTCACAGCTTCACTACTCTCTTCCCAATGCATCCAAGAAACTATGAAACTACTTTATTAACAAAAGCAATGTTATTTAGCTGGGGAGATTTATGTAAGCAATTAAGAGCCAGGCAGAGACCAAATCCTGCATTATCAGACACACCCAGGCATTATGCAGCCACTTTTGATTCACACCTCCTTTTCTTGACTCTGGTATTTGTGCTTAAGATACTGACTTGAACACAGCAACAGACAGTACCAACCAATAGTTCTGTATTTATCAGCTATATATGCTGTTAGAAAAAATGGGAAGCAGCTACCTGGCACACATCAGAGACAAACGTACACCCCTTCCCAAGCAGAACAGTAGATATAGGCATTTACCTACAAAGTTTACCAGATGAAGACATTTTCTTTAACATTTGCTTGATTAGTTTGGTTTGCATTTAATTATACAGACAGCTGAGTGGTTTTGTAATTTTATAGCTGGCCTTTGTTAGTAATTGATGTGGTAGTGTCAGTCTTACTGAGGCTGGTTTGGAAATGCATGGGGTTTGAAAAGCTGCTTGTATTTAAGCCTCTAGTTACAGTGCAAGAGATGAATTAAATGAAAGAATGTTAATGTTGGGGGTTTTTTTTGTGGACTTTACAGAACTGTACTATTTGTCCCACGACAACATTGGAATCAGTATATCAACGATGAAGATTGTGACTTTGCAAGTCCTTCAAAAACATAACTCCTATATACACAAGGAGTATATAGGACTTTCTTCCTGTCTGTTTTCATTAACTTAAATGAAGAAGAAGTTTATTTTTAATCCAGAAAAAATAATTTATTAACCCTTAGGCTGGTTGAACACTAGCATGTGAGAAAGTAAAATTAAAACAAACAAACAAAACCCACAATAAACTTATATTCCTTTTCATCCCTATTTCGTATTTATGAATCTAAAAGTAAAGAAACCCCTGTTCTAATGACGTAAATCTACATTATTTTCTGGAGGCAGAATTATGATCTTTAGCTATGCTCTCCAAAGTCTCAGGACCTCATTATCTAAAAAATTACTTCTTATCCTATTTCTATCACAACAACACTGATCCACGTCAGTGCAGTGTCCTGAGCGAGTGACAATAGTTATGCACCTTTGCCTGTAGCAGTCTGACATGGTTTAATTTTGGCAGCTTTTGAAGGCTGTTTGCTTGGACTACTGACAGGTGTTTTGTCCTTCTTACTGCTGTCACATTGGTTCTCATTTGGCATAGAGTTTATTCATGTCACTGGACAGAGATAGTCAATGATATCACTGGTAACTCACTTAGCTCTTCTATCTGTTCTCCCATATCCAAACACAAAAATGGACTAGATCCATGAGACCTAAACCTAAATTTAGGAGACCCTAGCTATTAGGAGAATCAACTCCCCTGTCAGTAGTGCTCTTATGTTCTTCAAATATTTGCAGAGTGGGAGCCTGAAAAGAGGATTTGCAAAAGCCTTACTTAGCCAGCAGCAAGTGCTAAAATCACAGCCCCTTCTCTTAAAACAGATGCACACATGGGTAGTTTGTCTCCTTTTGCTTCTTTTGCAATAATAGCATGCCTGAGGTCCAGAGCCAAATCCCTCTTCTCCCTGAACAGGCTTGAGCCGTATGGAATACCCTAAAGGAACAACCTGAAGCTAATGGCTTTTAACCAATAAGCCCCATTTACCAACTTCTTACAAATCTGTTGCTATAAATTTAGCCACTTCTGGAAATGGTCAATAGCAAATTTCCTACTGCCTTGGGACACCTAAAACATATTTGAACTTTAGATATCTAAAGAGTTATTAGCAGCATTTCAGGGAGCAGACAGAGAGATGACGGATCCAACTGGGCTTAAGGCTACAGAAGGCATGCTGGAAGCCTTGGACTTTGCCTTACAAAACATGATAAATAACACTTGACAATTCACTCCATGGGACTTCAAAACTAGCATACACAGAGTGAGTAGGAACAGTTCTTCCTTAGATGGTCATTGTAGGAATAGGTGATACCCTGAGAGATTTACACCACTGAAGGCAGAAAAGGTAGAGCTGTAAAAAAACCCACAGAAGGTGGTGTTATTTTTCCTCTAGGGCATGTTAAAAGTGTTTTTTGCAAACACTGAGAGAAGGATCTGACTTTCTGAGTACTATTTTTGTTACTTAGTCACTTATAACCAGCAATAAATCTTCTGCTGATGATTTTTGTTGAGGATTCGAGTCATACAAAGGAATTCAACTGACTACCGTTGTCAATTTGTCCCTGTAACAGAGTAAAACTTGTTTAGTCAGTAAACAGATATGTCCTGAAGGGTGGAAGAATAGATCTATTGGGCAAGAATTTCAAGAAGGTACTGTTTCTACACACTTGCTTTTGAAGTCACAATCACACTTTTTTTCCCACGTAAAAATGGCTGTTATGTTTATTTAAGGTTTTCTTTGTAACCTGTGTTTAGATAGCACCCTGAACAATGTCATTAAATCACACAAGCTAAAGATCGGTTTTTACAAAGCTTATAGATAAGAAAAATCGAAGAAAAGAGAAACACCTTGCTTACAGCCAGGAGGAAATGAAGAGCTTAGATCATCACATCACCTGGTGCCCAACTCCGAGCTCACTGAAATCACCCCCAAAATTGCTGTTCACAGTAACAGAACTTAGCACAAGCTCCTTATTGATCACTAGAGACTCCTCATGTTTGGTCTGTTGTCCAAACCTATTTTAAATCCTTTAAAAAAAGCAAAACATTTTTGATGTGCCACTTATAAAAATAAGCCAATGAAAAGACTGTAAGTGAAGAAATCATGTTTATTTTTGGTAATTTAGAGTTTTGAATCGTTGTTTTGCAAGGCTGTGTAACTTCATGGTGCAGCTAGTACCCACATATAATCCCAGTAGCAACACAACTCATTGTCACACTTCTTTTATCTCCTAGCAAAGTAAACTCCTCAAGGAGACTGTGTGTTTTTTTTTTTTGGTGGTGCTTCAGTTAAGCAAATCCTAATCTGTTTTGAAGATGAAGCAATCCTAAGATATAAATAACTAGTGCCTCTCCCAAACAGATTTCATCAATTCCTTCAGAAAACTCACAAACTCAATGTGGTTCACTGTAAAATGTGAGTTGTAACGCCCAATTTGACTTTTCAAAATGTTCATCTGTGTGCGTGTTTCTGTCAGGCTTGAGGATTTTGACTCATTGGACTGTAAAAGCAGAATCCAGTTCTGGGGTTTGGGTGGATATTCAGAGCAGACCTTCCCTCAAGCTGGGAGTTGTTCATTATCAGGGCCCTGACTCAGAATATCACTGAGAGTGATCTCGTTCAAAGCCATGCAAGTGACTCACATATTTACTTCTCTGACTCTCTCTCCTATTCCTTTAAAGTTAAAATATTGGGCCACTTTTGTGACATCAGCTCACTGCCATCCAGCTATCAGCTGAAAGTCAACACAGTAAAATGTTAACCTTTCCTCCCTGAGGACCCTCCACTTCAGCGAATGACACTTCCACAGTCTCTATTGTCCTGCACTATAACATCTGCCCAGCAGCCAGCCCCATCTCAGGTCTGCTGGAACCATAGTTTGGCCACAACCTCACATGCCATTCCATGGAGCATCCCTACCATCCAACTCCCCACCTTCATCCCTGTGGCCACAGCTCAGGCCCTCAGTGACACCTGCTGTAGCCTCTCTTGTCTGGGTCTGATAAACAGCATCCTGTCCCTTCAAAGTGCCCGCCGAGTGTGGCAAGGTGGCTGTACCCATCTCTAGCACAGTGTGGAGCCTCATCTTCCTCAGGGGGCACAAGGGTGGCCTGCACCTCCCCCAGCACAGCTCCTCACTGCCTAGTTCTCCATCCTCCCTCACATACATGTAGGATATACACACATGGAGTACTTCTGCTATGACAGAATTTGGATTGTTTGGCCTGGAAAAGAGAAGGCTTTGGGGTGACCTTATTGTGACTTGAAGAAAATTTATAGAAAAGACAGGGCAAGATTATTAACAAGAGCATGTAGTGACAAAACAAGGGGGAATGGTTCCAAATTCAAGGAGTGTAGGCTTAGGTTAGACATGTGGTGAAAAAATCTTTACCATGAGGGTGGCGAGGCACTGGAATACGTTGCCCAGGGAAACTGTGGATGCTCCATCCCTGATGTGGTATGGCCAGGCTGGATGGAGCCCTGAGCAATCTGGCCGAGTGAAAGGTGTCACTGCCCATGGCAGGGGGCTTGGAATTAGATGATATTTAAGGTCCTTTCCAACCGAAACCATGAATCTCTGATTAGTGCCGTGAGCACTGCTGCTCTATCTGAAACGCTGCTCGCCCATCTTCTCGAATATTTTTCGGTTTTTTTCCTGTGTGCTTGACGCCACGGGGGCAGGGTGAGGTCTCCTGTGCCAAAACGCACACAGCCCCGTCTCCGAGCGGCTGCTCTGCCGAGGCCCGGCACGGCCCCGCCGAGCTCAGAGCTGCAGCCGGGTGCCGAGCGAGCGCCGAACAATGCGCCGCTGGCAGCGGGGCCTTGTGGGTAGGGGAGGCGGCCTGCGCGGGGCCGGGGAGCGGGAGGCCGGGGC
>JANPWX010000362.1:1613126-1661420 GCA_024734555.1 Trochalopteron elliotii
AGGGCAAAGCAATTGAACTGCAAGGCTAGGCCCGCCGGGCGGCCCCGCGCAGTGCCCTCCGCGGGCCCGGCTCTAGGCGGGCCGGAGGATGAGCCAGCAGCCGGCGGGGAAGATGTCGGCGGCTCCCCTGGCGGCCGAGGCGCTGGAGCCGGCGGCGGGGATGCTCGAGGGCCGCCAGAGGAAGCTGGAGTCCATGATCCGCGACCCGCGCTCCCCGGTCAACGTGGAGAGCCTGCTGGTGAGGGGCGACCGCGCCCGGGGGGAGCGCTCGGCGGGGGAACAAAGAGAACGCTGCCCTCGCCTCAGGCGGGCGGGAGGGAACGGGAAGGAAGGAAAGGGCTCCCACGTCCTGAAAGTGCTGTCCTGGGGGAGGACGAAGGATCGTCTCCACGCCCCCGGCCGGGCCACCGGCAGCGGGGAGGTGGCGGGAGAGGCCCTCGCCCCCAGGACTGTGTTGAGCGAGGGGACGGGCACGGCGCTGTGAGAGGAGAGCGAGCGCTCTCCGATTAGCTAGATCTTATTTGGGGGAAAGTGAGAAACGTCCCTGGCGAGATCTCATCCAGGGAGAGGAAAGCGCCTTGTTTTCCCTCCCAGCATCGTTCACACCGTTCGCTTTCGCGCCTCGTAATCACAGCGTGTCCGTCCCCAAAGTACCTGCCTTTGTGTGCGCTGCCGAGCACCCATCGCTCACCTCCCGTGAAACGTCCCCTGGTGAAGCTGAGGTTGCTGTGTGATGTGGAAATAATTCAGGAAAAGGGGACACGCCTAAGGGAGAAATGTAACTCAGGGGTCCAGTAGGGTCACATTTATTTTTCGTTGGGGCAAATTGGTTCGTCTGTGTCCTGTTTCAAATAGCATTTTCCCGTGTGAGTGTATGAAATACAATTTACTTTAGTGAGAAATCTATGCCCTCGGGAAGAAGTGTGAAAAGGGTTAGATTTCCCCATTTAACCATCTGAACTCTAGAAAGGCAGCCAAGAGACAGATAATTATCATTATTGCTATCACTGCTGTTATCATTATTATCATTATTAGTATTATAATTATTAATATTTTAACTGAACTTTAGGGTCTTCAAATCTTATATTTCCAGTCTGCCCCAAGATTTCCAATGTGTCCCAATTATGAGGAGCAGAAAAAGGGAGAATAAATCCCAGTCCTTCTGAGAGTTGCCCAAGGCACTTACACTGGGTCTTTTTTTGTGCTTTCAAATGACTCAGTTCTGTTTGGCCAAAAATACAGGAACTGACTGAACAGAATGTATGCCTGTGCTGTGTGGAGAATATAGGAATTTCCTATAACATCTGAAAAATGTTCTTCCCGAGGCTGTGGTGCTGTGTTACTCCTCAGATGTTCAGGGGCATAATGACAGCCATAGTCGATGGAGGGGAGTGGGAAACAGGGCTACATATCTGACTGGATTCAGATAAGTTTTTGCCTAGGCCAAAGCAAAGAGAGCTGCCTCTGGGCTTCGCTCCCAGCATTTTCACTTTGGTATTTTGCTAGGAAAACTTTGACCTGTGGCCAAAAAAGAACAGTTAAAAATAGTACAGTCTGAAAAATGCATCAGGTTAATACTTAACCCCAGCAGACTTTTTCACACTCTGCTTTTATACTCAACAGCATGATTCTTTTATTCTCTCACCTCCCATGCCTTGGACATAGTTTGAGTACACTAAAATATGTTTATGTTTCTGAAGAGAATTCCTAGCTACAAAATTGAGACTGGGCTGCTTAGAGCTTGATTTTTTTGTTTGTTTGTTTTATATGCTAGCAATGTAGACTACTTCATGTAATACATTGAGAAAGCAAACCATGGGAGAGTATTAGTTGGATTGTAAATGAAATTTTTTTACAGTAAAGGTCATCACTGTTCTCTGCACTCTGTCTGTAAGTATTGTTTAAAAAACTAGCAGCAAGTAAAGTATAATGCTAGTCAGCCAAATGTCCTAGATTGTGCAGTCTACATATCTATGTATGAAATAAGGAACTATTTATTATTCAAATTTAGGAAATTTGCAACAGATTTCCTGTAAAAGTGCTTTTTTTTGGTCTCTGGTATTGCTTTATGCAGTTTGACATTAATTTTGCATTGGTGTGCTGCTGAATAGTCTGACTATGAAAACATCTTATTCATACTGAAAAATTTACTTGTTTACTAAACAGCTCACTTCCAGTGTAAATTATCAAAAGTGGAAATGTGTTTTCAGTTAAAAGTAGAAATACAGCAACATGAACTGAGAGTCAGGGAAAGCATCTTAAAAAGACTAGCTGGGATGCCACTACTTCATCCTCCAAAAATAACAGAACCAAAACTAAAAATGTGGAATGGAATTCAAAATGGAATTCATTTCCTTACAGTGTAAAAAGTCATAAACAGCTGCTATTCTGTATTTTGTGTGCATGCTTTATTTTTGGAAAGCCGTAAAAAACGAAAAAGTAGCTGTTAATCTATAACACATGGTGTAAATTTGAAAGATGTGAGAAGCTGAGGTAATAAGCTGTCTTTCTCTAGATAGCAATTCCACTGTCATCAAGAGATATTTTATTCAGTGGCTCGAAATGAAGAGACTTTCTTTGCGTACCTTCCTGACCACAGGATGGCTGACCACATCCATCTGTTTCTTCAGCAGGAGAAGCTATGAAGCCAAATGCATTGATTGATTATGTTCCTCCCATCCCCCTTCAGGGCTCAAGAGAGACTGTTAGATTTTCTAATGGGATTTTTGCTATCTTGTGTGCCTTAACACTTGTCATTAATGCCTGTGTTGAGCGTAATTATTTGTGTTTGATTAAAGCATATCTTCAAAAAAGACCTGTACATTCTCAATTCAGAGGCATTATGAGATGGAGAACTCTGCATTTAGTTTGTTCTCACAGGCAGTGATGAAGGCAAAATAGAACATCCCAGAAAACAACCAACCAACTGAAATGTGTGGCATGGTTATTACCACCCCTTTTCTGCTAAATAAAAAGAAATCATGGAGGACTTTCTACTCATTAGCATAGATCAGATGCACAGCCAGCACCTGGTGGGGTTCGTCTGGTTTTGGTCTGATAAAGGGATGAAAAAGGAATGCTGGAATTGTGTACTGGGTGCTGTGATAGGTGTCAGCAAAGACATCCACAAAGGGAAGTGGTATTGAAACCTCATTGAGGCCTTGGCTGGGTGCTCCTTCTCTCATTGTATTTTGTTGAAAGACTGCTGTTAGGTTACCTATGTTAAGATAAATAATTTTGATATCGTCACAGCTTTCTGTGGTACAGTGTTACTCTTTTTGGGCATGTAACAATGCATTAGTGGTTATGAAAACCTGTTTCCTGTATTACATTTAGATCACGCAGATTACTTTGTAAAGCTACCATATTTTTATTATTTGCTTTTCTGCTAGCTGTGTCATCCACTAATTTAATGAAGTGACATTTTTATGTGTACTGTATGTACACATGGATGATAGCACTTAATGGCATTTGACCTTTGGTGATCCATAAGAAACCCTTCTATAAATACATTCCTAGCAAATAGTTCCGAGTTGACAGCTAAATTTAAGGAGAG
This sequence comes from Trochalopteron elliotii, assembly GCA_024734555.1. Lineage (NCBI taxonomy): Eukaryota > Metazoa > Chordata > Aves > Passeriformes > Leiothrichidae > Trochalopteron > Trochalopteron elliotii. The sequence goes on from JANPWX010000362.1 coordinate 1,616,683, forward strand.
CTTAACTGTGCTTGAATACATTTGGGCATTTATGATTTTGCATATAAGCTCTATCTACAATATGAACTGAGTTATTCTTGATGGTATTTATTCCACATTGTGTAGGGGTGCATTGGCAAATGTTATCTGCTGTAAAACAAGACCAGATAGGTCACTGTGGGCTGTGTAAAACTAATCCAGACCTCCGCTTCCTTGCCGTGTGTAATTGTATCACTTCAGCACATGCTGAACTCAACTCTTAAGTTGTGTGGTGGTGATGAACAGCTCTGGTGAATCCTGCCATTCTCTTCCTGCAGTGCTTCACCTGGGCTGGGGCTGCTCGAGTGCAGTTGTCCAGAAAAAGGCGCTGGTGTTTGCCTTTGGACTCACTCATTCAGTGCAAACCTCAATATTTTAGTGTTAAGCTTGAAGTTTGATGTTACACTGGAGGTGTAAAATGTTGAGTATATTCTGCCTGTTCTGCTATGGTTGTGTCAGCTTTTGAAAGAAGGAGCTCATAAAACTGTTAATTAAGCAGTGCAGCAGTGAAATTGTGCACACAGCACTGAGCTATGCTGGAATGCAAGCATGGTGGACTGAGAAATGGAGAGATGATTAGCAGGAGAGTGCTCAAGTGTCTCAGAATACACATGCCTTAGAACCTGAAAAACCCAAACCCACAAAACAAAACTGAACTAATTTGCCATTTATTTCTTCATTTTAAATAAAGCTGACAGGTAAACTGTGTATTTACACTAGTTTGAACATGAATAGATGTTCATCTGCATGGATCGTTGCCATCAAGACCCTGGAATTTTACTCTTAATGAGAAATGGATTGGAGACACAGCTGTGACTCCCATGCTTTCAATAAGTGCATCTGTCCATAAAGATCTCATCAACTGAATAGATGCCAACCTTGTACCAAGAGTGTTAATTGAGCAGATCACTAGGCTGAGCTTTGTTAATTCAGGGTCTCCAGGTCATCATGGCTGATACAAGCTATCCCTTTGCAGGATTTTAGCCTTAGGAACTTTCTAAGTATTTCATATTTAATATGAAAGTTTTTTCACTTTCCTGAATGCATTGCCACGCATAATTTTGAATCAGCAAGAAAAATCTGTTGTGTTAATTTGAGCCAGCAAGTACAGGGAAGAGATGCAAATGTAACAGTTAGCAGGATCTGATCTAAAATTCATTGCCCACTAAGTAATTGGAAGGCCAGATGATTCTCTGTTCTTGAAGAAATAGCCTTTTCTTGTTTGTTGTATTTCCTGTGCTGTTATTTCTATCTTAGTTTCTAACTCTTTCTATAAATGTTCTATTTATGATCTGTAATTTTAGAGCATCTACTGCAGAGTTAAAAATTATGATCCTTAAGGAAACAGAATTGTCTTTTGTTCATTGTTCCCTTCTGATGGATTTATATATAGCAGTGTAGTTAGCTGGAAGAAGATAGTTCTATTTTTCTGGCAGTTTTATGTGTTTTTATATTCTCTCTTATTCTACACTAGGATTAAAGTGTTTCACTTCTGGTTTGAGAAAGCAAAAAGAACATTTTGCTCAGCTTCAGGTCTTTTTACTGCCACACGAGATGCATGCGGATTTTGTGTGTGTGTATTCACAATAGGCGTGTTCACTCCCAGTATTTCATCTCTGTTGATCAGATTGCAGAGTGTGTCATTAGTATCTTTTAATTGTGCAATCTTTGTAACAACTTAAGAGAAACATAAATATTCTTACACTATCGTATTAGCAGAGTTTTCTTCTGCTTTGTATGTGCAGGAATAAAAATTCAGGAACTGTTCACTTTTCCAAATACTACTCTCAGTTTCAGTTGGAATGTGTGCAAATGCTCATTAGAACCTGTTTTTTAAAGTACATTTTCAGTTCTAACTAATGGCAGAGCAGTGCCCAAGCATTTGGCTCTTTGTCTAGTAGTGCAATCCATAACAAAAGCTGCCTAATTTAAAAAGAAAGAAAAGTGCTACCTCAGTAGCCAGTCTCCACAGCAATCAGCTGATGATTTCTTGCCAGTGTTTGATCTACAAAATATGACTGGAATTGTATCGTTGTCACAGAGGAGCTCACTTTGGATTTTAAAGGTGAAAGTGACTGAAATTTGGTAGTAGAGTTTTATGTAATGGAAAATATAAAAAAATTAAATATGTGTATTTTTATAACTCATAAGCATGGAGGGTTTTGGAGGGAAGAATGCTATATTGTGTCCAAGGTTTCTTCTAAACTGTTACACTGAAATGCGGTGAATGTTTCTGGTAACAAATGTATTTAAAATACTTTTTTCTTGGTACATCCCCTTGGTTAAGAACAAGAATACAGTATTTATATTGGCAGACTTGGCTAGTAATAAACTTATTTTAATGAACTGCTCGCAATGTAAACGCAGGTTGAATGTAGCTCAGTTCCCCGGCCGTACCTGCCGTGTGTGTGCAGCTCCTGCCCCACGCGGTGCCCGGGGAGCGCCTGTGCCCGGCTGCTCCTGCTGCCCGAGGGCAGGTGGAGCATCGCCTGCATCCTTCACTGGCAAAATATGTTCATTACCTGCTAACAGAGTGTTAAATCAGTGATTGGGCCCCTAACGTGCAGAGGGGTTGGAATATTTGGAAGATTGTGATTTTGTGGATTTTGTCCAGATTTCGCTATGTTGGATAGTCACAGGCTGTAACAGGCTCTGTATGGACTTAGCTTTTTCTCTCTGTTTGTCTGCTACTGTTACAGCTATTGAGAGAGGGGCCTTTTTTTGTCTGTGAAGTGTCATGGCGTTTTGTTGTTGGATGGACACAGATTTCTTCATTGTCATGTGAAACATGCCTCCTGTTCAGTCTCTGCTTCATTTGTTGTAGGGTGTGGAAGGTGATAGATATGAGAAGAAAAACAATCTGGGTGCCACATGCAGTGGGTTTTTGATTATGCTTGTCTTCCATTAATTTTATTTCATGTAGAATGACTTGCCTAAGTCAAGTCTTTAGCAAAAAGTAACCAGTCACATACTTTGTGTTTTCCGTGTGTCCAGATGGAGACTAATGAATTATGATGTTAGTGTTCAGCATTGTTATTTTAATTCCATAGTCATTTCATCATTCATTTTTTGGGGGCATAGTGTTGTTCAGATAGTATAATAAAAAAAATGGTGTGCAGGAGAGTCTGAACCCTAATCTACTGCTAAAATTTTATGGCTTCATACAAATCTTTCTTAATTTCCAACTATATGAAATGGAGATGATGAAGCTTTATTTTTAAGATGTACTGGAGAATCATTTAATATTTAGAATAGACTTATGTGATTAAAAAATATGATCACAAGTAAGCTATGCCCAAGCATTTAATTCTGAACCTTGAGGATTCAGGTAATCAAGTGATTGTTCTATTACCTTTTGACTGTTCTAAATCATGGGTACTGATTTTATTAGTCTGTATTTAAAGTAGAGAATTACAGGATCCTACATAAAGCAAGATAAAGTTTGGATGACTCACCCAAACACAAGAATTTTCTTGTACATTTCTTCAGGAGGAAATAAAGAGGAGGTCACATACAGGCATGAAAGTAGGCTTGAACAACTATGAAAGAAGAAAAGTTAAGCTTTAGCAAATACTCCTGTTTTTTTTAATCTCAAAACAAATAATGTTGACTGTTACTGTCACCAAATAAATAACTAGAAGAAAAAAGCCCTGACTTTCACACTTTCTTCCAAATGCTATTTAAAGTTTAACTAAAATCTTGATTACTATTTAAAGGCTGTAACTCATCATTGTTCTTTGTCCATGTAACTGCTGTTAGAGGTTGCTGTCCAAAGTCTATATCTTAATTGTTTATTAAATATCAAACACGGTTCTCTCAACAGCACAGATTTACCCTAGTATAGAATATATAGAGAGAAGGGTCTTCAGGTGTTCTTTGGTAATTCCTTTTTATTGAATGAGCTCTGAATTTGAAATCTGCTTGTGTTTGTTGCTACTGTACAACTTGACTGACCCTTTTTATTTTTCTTTTGTTTGAAATGAAGAGTGCTGCATTGATAAATTCAGAGTACTGTGTATGTGCATACTTTAAAAGAGAAACAATAATAGCACGGGTTTTGGTTGAGAGGTATACAAACATTGGCTTGCCTGTGCTATGAAAATGTTGTATTTCATACAGAAAATAGTTTTAAACTGGTTTTCCTTGTGGTTTATGAAACTGGTTTGTTCTAGTCTGTTTTCAGTTTAGTGCTGATTATGTTAAGTGCGAGATTAGGGAGACAAGCCTTGTCATTTGTTGCATGTTTAGGACACAGATTTTTATTTGTAAATGACTTTTAGTGCCATCTGCTATATAGGAAAGGCTGTATTATGACAGGCTTGTAGAATGTGGAGCTAAACTCATTGGAAACAATCTGCAGTAAATAGATAAAAGGTATTATAGGATTACTTAATATTGGTTGCACCCCTTCTTGCACAATTTTATAACTATGCTTGACTTCTGAATTAGGGTATTTTTGTGGAATTTTAAACTTTTGTGATAAAATAAACATGAAGTCTCTCAATTTAGGAATAGAATTATTCCTTCTAATAGTTTAGGAAAACGGAGAAGAGCAGGAAATAATACCATGTTGGAAGCTGTTGGTTTAGTGAGTAATGAAAACCTTTCCAATGCCAGGGGAATGCATGCACAGTCTGTTTCCTTTAGGGAACATCTCAGGACCTCCTCCTCCAACAGTAAAATTAGCCCACTTAGGCATTAAGCCATAGTTTTTATTTCTTGGCCTGTTCAATTTAATGACCTCTTTAGGGTGTATAAACCTGGATAATAAAATACCTCCCCCCCCTTTTATTTTATGTTCTTTTATATAAAAAGTGACTGAGAACAACTGCTTGAATTACTCATCTGGCAAGGATTATTATTGTATTGCAGCTGCTGCTATTAATTTAAACATTATTCTATGTTAATTTTTTTTTCTCTGTGAGCACAAAATAATAATTCTGTTAAACTTAAGACTCATGTCCATGCTGGTATTGCAAGCACTTGAAATGAGCTATAGATCTGATAGGGAAAGCTGAAAATAGCTGCACTTTCAAAAAAAATCCCATTACTAAATTGTTACATTTTGTAAAGTAATTTTTTAGAATCACTTTCAAGTTCATTTTTCAGTATTAATTTAATTGTATGGAATGCACTTTTTTTTAAATTGTATTTTTAAGTTATTTTCCTTATTCCCCACTCATCATCTTCCCAGAACTGAAGGATTTATCTTGACTCTGGGAATGTGGCATTACTGCCAGTGAGGGTGGGAAGCAGCAGAACTCCGTTGTCAGAATTCTGCTGGTAAAACCTAAATGTAACAGCAAACAAGGCAGCCTGAACATTGTTTTGAATGCAGGTAGTGTTCTGTGTCAGGAATATTTTCAGCTTGTATTAAAAGAGAAGTAATAAATACACTAGTATAAGCTACATCTCCTGAAAAAATATTATGTTGGCAATTCCTTTTAATCATAGACATCTAGCTAGTTCACTGTTTTAGAAATGATTTCTGCTAGGATTATGGAGAAAACCTCTAAATATGGACACTGTGATGAAGAATGGTTCATGTGCGTAGAAGCCTGAAACAGTAGCACCATGAGGTGTGATTCATTTCATCTATTTTAATGGTTGGCTGCCTCTGAAGAAAGGCAATGTAAGTGTCAAAATAAACTATTTCAGTGCTCCCATTTTTTTAGAAGAAATACCAGTATTTGTTCCCACATGTGCCTTGCAGTGTTTCTCAAGTGTCAGAAATCCCAAATGTCCCCTCTCTACCTGTGAAAACATCTTTGGCAAATTTTGACAGATATAGAGTGGAAAATGTAACTTTAAAAATTTTGTAAGGTATGATGTCGTTCATGACTTTAAAAGCTTCTGGCTTTATTTTATATAACTCTACTGCAGAACTTTACTGAATTAGAAAATGAGAGACAGCACTGAGCCCAACTGCAGAGCTTATTTTATGTTTTCTGCGTAGAATGGACTGTATTGCTTATGCCATATTGCTGAAAGAATGTTTGGTATAGGTTGGGGAAAAGTACATATGGTGGTATGGTATTCATGTTTTGAAATCACACAGTCTAAATTTATGAGGGAAGATGTGCAGTGTGTCTTGCAGACAGATGGGAATTAATAAAATTGCAGTATACTTGCAATACAAATTCTTTTTTTTTTGTTAAATCAAAACCAAGTGAATGTACACTGAAGTTATTTCTATTTATCAGTGTTTTGCATCAAATGGATACTGAATGCCACAGAGGACAGGAATGGCTGTTTTGCCTTTTTGGAATATGCAGGAAGCATGACTGAGGAAAAGTCATACACACATTTTATTCCAAGGTAGAACTTTTTAGTTCTATTTTGATTTCAAGCTTATTCAGGCTGCCATGTAATGGGTTCCTTTCTTGGCACATGGGAATTGTTCTTGGGTTTATACACTAAATTTCTAATAATAGAAATAATTAGAAATTTCTAATAACTAAATACAGACTAAATTTCTGAATTGTGGAATTTGCGTTGGTTTTCCTGCCATTGTGCCTTGGTTTTTTTTCTCATGTGTGAAGTGTTAGCACTGTTGGATCAGTTGTCCTCTAAAATGGAAGTGGGGGAGAAACAAATGTGTTTGAAACTGTAATATCATAGGATCACTGATGCTGAAAGCACGTAAGGATTGTTAGAGAAGCACGACGTTATCTTCTTTGTGTTTGACTGCATGTAAAAAAGTAATGAAAAAGTCATTATTGTGGTAAAATGTCACTGTCATCTGTAAGTTTGTATCTAATAACAGTAACTTGGACTGTGTCAGGGTTCTCCTCTGTAGCTGGTGTGGTATTGCCCTGTCCCTAGTGAGAAATTCCTGGCCCAAGGTTGTCCAAAAACATCGCTGTGGTTACAGCAAGAGGACAGGAGGCCTCACACAGAGGTTCAGGTGCTGCTGTTGTTTCACAGAAAGATTCACAGAATACCCTTTCAAATCAGAATATTCTGTATATCCTTCTGTGAATCTGTGAATCTGTGATTTAAATCAAAACCAGCAGAATAATCAGCAATTTAGGTTTAAAATGGACTTTGTCAGTGCTCAGAGTGAATGATGGTCACATCTGTAGCAGCAAGTGAAACAAGAGCAGCACCAATTATGTTATTCCTGAGTTATTTCTGAAAACGCTGGTCTTTGAGCAAATTAACATATCCCTATTCAATAATCATTTTTTTGTATGTCTGAACTCCCTTTGATGGTGAGGTGTATGTAGCTAGTTGTATGCACATTTTTCATGTAGGGTAATAAAGAATGACAAGAAACTCAAATCATTCAGGGACCTGATTTTGTCTAGAATGGCCTGAAAAACTAGGGTCATGCTCTTACCTACTCAGTGTGCAGTAAAGCTGTTAAACTGTTTTTTGTTGATGTGAGGACTTTGTATTATTAAATTCTGCTGTAGCACAGAGTCAGTAGTGATCTCTGCTTGCTGTTAGGTAGTGCCACACTGTTGTGGCTGTCCTGTTTCCTGGTTAGGTCATGGTCGTGTGCTTTCCACCTGTGTGTATTCATATAGGATGTGTGCAGAAATACTCTCATAAGAGACCTGTGTAAATTTTTTTTCTTCCCCACAATCTTTAGCCAAGTGTATACACTTCTTCTGACCTTAATGGTTCTTGATGCATGAGTTTTTTCTTCAAATGTAAAAAATGTGATTCCTTGAGGAAGCATCTGACGCAGATGGCTCTTATGGGGATTAATCTGCTCAGGTCTTAGGCAAATATATTCTTTTCATATAAGAATCACTTGTTGCCAAAGCTGAAGGAAAATGTAGGAAACATCAGGTTATTGTGTGTGGGAAAACTGTTTTCCACTTATAAAACCATGAGGAATTTGAAATCTATTTTCTATTTTACTTTGCTTTCTCAAGTAATTTAGGATATTCACTTAGCCCTGAATTTCTTGCCGTATTTTTATGTAACAGTTGGGGTTTTTTTCATTCTTTGTATTCCAAAGATATATTTGCTCAAAAAAATGGAAAGTGATTATGGTGGAATAAACACAAGCTAAATAAACTGAAAAATATTCTTCTCTTTTAAAAAATCTCTGTTTTGCTACCATAATCTCAGCTGATATTTTTAATATCAGTTTTAAACAAATTCTGATAGGGTTTTAATTTAACTGTCTCAATGAAGGCAGTCCTGCGTATCTTCTGTTAAATGACAAAGTGAAAAGGCAGGATTTCATTGCCTGCAAATATGAAGATAATACCACTACCTTGCAGAGCTATTATCAATTGGAAAGAATATTTTATATCTGATTCAGATTTTACAGTGCCCAGGAGCCTTTGCTCATACTAACTTTACCTTGAAACGGCTGTGAGTTTGTCCTGCCATTCTGAAGATACAGGATGCTTCATTGTCAGGTTGACACCAAACTTCCTGAGGATGTGGGTTTTTTGTGAAGATCTCTGTCAGCCATAGACAAAGGTGGATGAAAAGATGGTTAGAATGCCCATGGGGATGAGGAAAGCCTGAAAATGCTGTAGGATGCTGTATCTGTTTCTGAATTACTTCTAAGAAGCAGAAAGAGATGAGATTTTGCAGACACAAACTCACTAAACAGGTGAGTACTGTGCTTGGGTCAGATAACTCTAGTCTGTAATGTGGATGTAAATGCAGCAGTAATTTACATATAACCTTAAATATTCTCAGGTAGTCTGTAATGCTCTAAAGGAAAATACAACAGAGAGAGTGGCCCTTTTATTTTGGAAAAGGTGGGAACAGCAGAGGACAGATGTTTTCTCAGATATATGTGGAAACTTAGGTTTTCTGCCTTAGGACTAGCACATTTAGAAGAGGAATAGACATGGTCTGTTCTGGTGGTCTGGATAATTGGAATAAGATTTTCTAGATTATTCTTCAATAGTCTAGATTTTGATTTTTTTTAAGGTATGTATATTTTTGTATTTTTTAAGAGCTTCCGTCATTAAGGGTAGTACAAATCATATTTTTATGTATTGAACAAAAATACATCTGTCTTGGAAGAATTTGTAAATGAACCAATAAAATTGTACGGTGTTCAATGAAGATACCAAGCAACTTTTAATATTAGAACAAGAAATGTTCAGAAATCTCAAGAACAGAAGTTTTTCAGTATGAGAAACTAAGCCTCAGTGATCTCAGAAACTTTTTAACCCCTGTCTTTCTCCTTTAGTAGTTATATGAATCCATTTAAAACAAAGGGCTAACACAAATAGTTTCACTATCAGTTAAAGCAGTAGCTCCACCTGCTTCCCTGAGGCACCACCTTGGTGATGACACAATATTTGTGCTGGTGTGTTGTGAATTGCCTTGGGTGCCTAACCTGGATTAAAACTAACCTGAATCATTTTCTCAGCTAATCCTGGCATATTTACAGAACGATTACCAACCATATTAAGTTTAACAAGGACAAGTGCTGAATTCTGTACCTGGGATGGGGCAACCCCAGTTGTGTGTATAGACTGGGGAATGAAACACCAGAGAGCAGTGCCATGGAAAGGGACCTGGGGGTCCTGGCTGGTGGCAAGCTGAACATGAGCCAGCAGTGCCCTGGCAGCCAGGAGGGCCAACCCTCTCCTGGGGATATCAGGCACAGCATTGCCAGCCAGGCAAGGGAGGGGATTGTCCTGCTCTGCTCTGCACTGGGGCAACCTCACCTCCAGTGCTGGGGGCAGGTTTGGGTACCACAGTATAAGAAGGACATTAAACTATGAAATGTGTCCAAAGGAGGGCAACAAAGATGGTGAAGGGCCTTGAGGGGAGGCCGTGTGAGGAGTGACTGAGGTCACTTGGTCTGTTCAACCTGGAGAGGAGACTGAGGGGAGACCTCACTGCAGTTACAACTTCTTCGTGAAGGGAAGAGGAAAGACACACACTGATCTTTTCACTCTCAAGGCCAGTGAAAGGACTTGAGGAAACAGTATGAAGCTGTGTCAGGAGAGGTTTAGGTTGGATATCAGGAAGATGTTTTTCATCCAGATGGTGGTTGGGCACTGGAACAGGCTCCCCAGGGAAATGGTCACAGCACTGGCCTGACAGAGCTCAAGGAGCATTTGAACAATTCTCTCAGGCACATGATGAGTTTTTTGGGGAGTCCTGTGCAGGGCCTAAAGTTGGACTCAGTGATCCTTGTGGGTCCCTTCCAACTCAGCATAATCTATGTGTCTATGAACTATCACAATAACATAGAAAACTCCAAACAACCCACAATCCTGAATGTCTCCAAGGCAAACTAAAAAATCCCCGGCATATCTCCTTTGTTCAGAGGGCTAGGTTCCAAGTGGATGGTGTATTTGTTGATTAAAATATGCAGCCTGCTTTTTCCAAATGCAGACCATCATCTGCTTGTCCTGCCACAGTGTTAGTGATGAAACTTTGAAGGGAGTGTGGGGCCAAGAAAGAAATTTTGTGTACTGCTCTGCAAATACTTCTTTCAGGTTGCAGAGAACTTCAGTTCAGCTAGAAGATGCTAATATAAACTTAGGAGAAAAGAGAATGAGAATAAAAGAATTAAATAAATTCTGCTATCACAATCAGTGGTAATATCACACTGTGTTTACTAGTCTGTGTACAGAGAAAATTGTAGAAACTGGAAAGGGCTTCTTTTCAAAAAAAACTAGTGAAAAGTCAATTCTGATTAGTACTTGCCTGTGTTTGATTAAGGTAATTTAAATGCATTTTTTGTGCTTTAGTCTATTGCTTTAATCTGTTCTTTTAGGAAAAAGCAGGAATCTGTGAGTAAACATGCTTGTTTTAAAGATAAATACTGGCTCATATTTTCTTCTGGAAATAGCATAATCCATCAACATAAAAAATGCCAAAATGACTAATTTCAGTTGTTAGCTGCCAGTGTTTAGCTAAAAGTTGTTCTTAGTGCCATGTTATTATTGCTCTGTCTCCAATATGTGGGTTCTGTTAGACCAACACAAAGCAGACTGATACCACTGCAGCCTGCTTTGATACCTGACTGAATTAAGTTATATAAATAGTGTTTTGACCTTACACTTATGCAGTTTTCTGATTTTATACTCTTACATCAGGGCAACATTGTCAACTACATCAGTAGTGTTAGCACTGAGACAAGGTTGTTTAAAAACAAAGGATATTTCAACCAGTGTCTGAACATTCTCACTGTAAAGAATTTCTCCTTGTGTCCATTATAAATCGGCCATCTTTGAATTTAAAAATGTTACCCCTTGTCTTGTCACTATAGAGGCTGCTAAAAGGTCTCAGTCTTTCCAGTTAGGCCCCTTTAAGTATTAAAAGGTCGTGGTAAGGTCTCCCTGAAGCTTCTTCTCCAGTCTGAACAAAACCGATTCTCTCAGTCTTTCCTCATGGGAGAAGTGCTCCATCCCTGTGGTCATCTTGGTGCCCTTCCTCTGAACTCGCTCCAACAGGTCCATGTCCTTCTTGTGCTGGATCCCAGGGCTGGATGCAGCCCTGCAGGTGGGGTCTCACCAGGACAGAGCAGAGGGGCAGAATCCCCTCCCTCCCCTGCTGCCCGCAGAGCTTTGGATGCAGCCCAGGACACGTTTGGCTTTCTGGGCTGCAGGAACACATGGCTGGGTCATGTCCAGCCTCTCACCCACAGCACCCCAAGTCCTTCTGCTCTCAGTTCCTTCATCCCCCAGCCTGCCTGGATTGTCCCTGCCCATGTCCTTGACTTGGCACTTGGCCTTGTGGAACTTCATAAGATTCACATGAAGAAGCAGGCCAATAGTTTACTGCAGTAACTGGAATTGGTATTGACATTTTGCCTGAAAATGTTAAAAAACTGTGTCAAATACAATTTATGGAGAGAACAGCCACTTGCAATGTCACCACAGTCAGTTTTACATTCAGTTTGTTTCCGATTTGTAGCCTGATATTAAGCAACTCAGACCTCTGTTTTGGTAACAAAACAGATTGAGGGTTGAAAAAAAATTTTTTTTCACCATTAGAGTGCAGGAACCATGAACAGGATGAATTTCTGTAGATACTGGATCTCCTGGTCAGATAAGCTAAAGACAATTTTCTTTCAGAGGAGTGGGGATCCCAGAGCATTGGCCAGTCCTGGGCATTGGCCAATTATTTTCATGCAATTTCCTTTTTTTGACAACACTTATGTCAAAAATCAAATACAGCTAATCAAAAATCTGTATTGTAATACTTGTTCAGATGTTGTCAAAATGTACATATATCATCCCTTCACAAAAAAAAAAAAAAAAATACAAATTTCTCCATCATAGTGGGAAGCTTCTTTGGCTGTTTGAATTCTTTCCCCCTAAATAAACAGATTGGATAGCCAGATATGGATTTTTGAAATTATTACTTAACAAATCATGAAAGTCCTAGAGAGATGCATTCCTGGAAGTCTTTTGAAAGACACTTCGGGGTGGGGGGAGTGTTTTTCAGAAATACTATTAGAGTGCAATTTTGCAAGCCTTTACATGCGTGTTTAGCTTAAAACATTTTAGTAAATACAATTAAGTGGGTAGGACTACTTATAAGGCCCAAAATTAGACATAAGGTTGTTTCAGTCCACAGGGCTGTGGATTGGGTGGTTGTTGCCAGGACTGTGTAATTTTTCCTTGTCATCTCTTTGATATGTAAGATACTTGTTGTACCCACTTCATTCTAATCTCTCTTCTCATCTTAGAGCAACATGGAGCCATTTCAGCTGAGGCTAACAAACGAAGTCTATTTCCTAATAAAAATATGCTCTGTTTAAGTGGATTCCTGACATCTAAGAGCTAATGTTTGAATGTGTGTTCTGTTAGCATGTAGTTCTGTGAGCTTAGTCATTACTGCTTTGAAGCCAAACAGTTTACTTTATGTGAAATTTAGTAGTGCATTCAGTAATGCGTTCAACTCATTTCTGTGGAATTCTGCCCCTTCTTTCTCAGGTATTTCATTGTGTTGTTGGATTGAGTTTTGTATGCTTTATGGAGGAATAATTGGAGGAAGAGGAAAGGGCAGATGTCTTGGCTCAGATGTCCCGGCTCCAAATGATGATTTTATTTTATTTTTTTCAGACTCCAGATGTTTTTTTCTGTTACTAGAATATCCAGGTGAAACTTGGGACATAACTGGAATATTTGCAACTGTGTCACTGTGATGAAAATCGCAGAATTAAAATTACTGGTTTATCACATCTTTAAATATGAACAGTTGATAGAACCTTTCTATTATTTTTCTAAAAGACTGTGTGAAAAACATTGAATGTTTTTCATGGTGCTGTCAGCTTTTCTTTGAGATAGTTGGTTGGAGGCTACAATGTTTCTTGTTGCATATATGTATATATGAGTGTGTGTATGTGTCTGTAATTGAAAGACAATATTTCTTTACTGAAAGTGAGTTTTGGCCAGGGATTTGTTTCATGTGCCTTACTTGAGTAGTTGTAAAAATGTGTTACTCTTAATTTCTGCTATGATTATCTAAATGTTGATTTTCTGAGTTTTCGACCATTTTGACAAATGGGAATATGTAACACTGGAAATAATAAGTATTTTTTAATAATTTTAGTGAGGAAATATATATACTACCTGTCTTTTCTTTCCCCTTAGTGTTTCAGTAAGTTTAATCAGGTGATACTGGCTGACAGATGTTTTCTCATGTTTATCTCATTTTGCCAAGCATTTTGTGAAATTTGCTTTGATTTTATACACACTTTGCTTATCTTGGTAAGCTGCACTGCTTCTACTAGACTAGTCTTTGAAAAGCAGTTTTGACCCAAATTGTCAAAAAATAACCAGCTATCATCTTTTTCTCCCCTTTTTCTCCAAATGCACACAGGTCATCTTATAAAGAATAAATATCTATCAAAAGTTTGGGATAAATTGTATTTCCTAAGCACATTTTGTTAGTGATTGTGGTAACTGCTAACCTATTTACTCTTTGTAAGAGAAACTTTCTGCAACAAACTCCAAATGTTGTTGAAAAAACACACTTCACTGTCAGGAAAGGCATTTAAAAAATGAGTTTGATATAAGTGAAGAAAACTGCAGTCTGTCTCAGACTGCAGCACTGGCTACCCCCAGAGCTGCAAGTTCTCTTTGTATTTAGAGTTTGGGGAGTTACATTTGCTTTTCCCTAAGTTGTTGTGCCATTTTCCTCAGCTGTGGTATTTGGAGATAAGTCCTTTAGGAAGAATGTAGCATCTGACCAGGAAAGAGGCAGCTTGTGCTGGAAAAGATGGTGAGCTTTTCTGTGGTCCTTAATTCTGTGGAATTTCATTGCCTAATTTTGAATCAATCTCTCAAAATCTTAGGCTTCCAAAGAGAGATGATAAAACTCATCTGTTTTGCAAATCTTCTTTGCTCAAGAGGAATGTAATTATACACCACAGTCTTCAGGTGAGAGATTTCACTGGTGTGGTGACACTGTAAGGGCCAGTTGATGTGTGCTCCTCAAGGAATGCTGAGATGGATTTGCAAAGTCGAATCTACTGCAGGAGCCAAAGGCAAATGTTTTTGAGACTGCTGGTCTGGCTATGGAGTAACACTGCAGTGTTTGGTACAGCAGGACTAGGCTCCAGGAATCTTCACGTCCATAAAATTGTATGGCAGCACTCCAGCAAAATTTAATATAAGTTGAATAAGTAAGGCTTATCTGCAGTATGGGATAGGAAGCTGAGGAGGAAAAACGTTGTTCAGATTTTTGCAGGGTGGATTTTTTTTTTTTTGAGGGTAGGGAGGAAAGAGATTTTCAAGTTGACAGTGCGGATACATGAAACTGAGCATAAACATTCTTTCAGACTACTTGATATAAATCCAAACAACACTTTTATGAGCGAGGTCATGACCATTGTCTTAAATAGAATGAGAAAGGAAAATTACTTGACGAGGTGAAGTGATGTTACTGTTTCTCTGTAGAGGACAATAGTTTGTGATTAATCTTTTCCCAAAATATGTCCTTACTGATACAGCTCTGTGTGTTTACAGCTGAAGGGGACCCTTGTACAGTATGTCAATATGATTGACTTAAAAATGGTCTTCCACCTTCTCACTCTCTCGAAATTTACAGCTCTATTTCCTAAGCAAAAAAAGTACTATTTGCATGTGTGAAGAATTTTTTATATAGTTATATAAATATTCACTGTTTTGACATTATGACTTTCTTTTTATGTTTGGCAGGAAGTGAAAAATGAACTTACTGGATTACTCTAAAATATGTAGGGAGTGTTTTGTTCTTGAGACATCTATCTGTCCATTTGGATGTGAACCATAACTCAGTGAAATTAGCAGAAACAAGGAAACATTTTCTGTGGATAAACTAATTGCTATTGATAGTATGCTTAGCATATTTTTCTTACAGAATTATGGAAGTATTTTCCATTCTGATTAGACTGATTAGTATGCCAAGAAAGAGTTCTAAAGATTCGATACAGCTTCTTTTCAAATGGCATTGTATTGGTGGAATTAAAAAAGCAAGTTCTTTACAGCTTTTTGTTGTTTTGTTTGCACTTTTCCCCCTCTCTGTTTTTCATGTTTGAATGAAATGACATTTTCTCAGGAGTAAATTCCCCATGCTTGGGACTGATCTGCCTTGGTTGCTATATTCTTTCTGCTGCCTTTTCACTGATTATTTTACTTCTCTGACCCTGCAGTGCGTAGGTTTAGGGAGCGAAATGGCCAAAAATGAAAAACAGCAGAAGACCTGTCCAGTTTAGCTCCCTAAACTGGCTTGCTCAGGGTGAGAAAGACATAACTGCTGAGGCAAAGGAGGGGTGGAGATTTTTGTTTAGGGGGATAGGTAGACTGGTTTAGACTGTCCTGGAACTTCATCCTCAGACCTTGAATAGATCACTTCTGTATGCAAACATTGGCTGCTTGACTGGTTAATCTGCAGCTCTGAAAATTACTGTGGGTTGCTGTAATTTATTTACTCATTGTTAGATGCCTGCAACACACAGCTTTGGAAGCAAATGTTAGTGTTAACCTGCTTTCGAAGTTTGTTTTGAGAAGAGTTGGGTGGAGTAAGTTCTTGAGACATCCATCCTGACTGCTGTGGTTATCACCAATAGCAAAGGCTCGAGCTTCCAATTTCTCTGTGGTTTGTGTTCAACTGCTTCTTAATAGGATCAACAATGTAATGGCTGTCCTTTGCAGTCTGGGGCAAATGAAAAGAAATGAGCTTCAAAAGGTTCTTTCACACTTGTCCTTGATACAACATGTATATTCAAATGCCATATAATGGCAATTATTTTATATAAAAATTACCAGTATTGGTCACTCTTAATGAAAAGTACAAGCTGTTCAGTAATTCCATCTCAGATCCCTTCCCATAGAGCTATTTTTGATCGCTTTTCTTCAGTGAATTGAAACAGAGCAATTACCAACATGTTTTACAGTTTCAACATTTCAACACTTGTTATTTGTGGAAGTCCTTCAGGCTTTGTTAGGAAATGTAGCAAAAGATGTAGCAAATAACTACTTCATCATGTCCAATGGTCATTCACTACAACAAGGCTTTTTCTCATTTTACCTTTAAGGCATCCTGTTTAAATGATTTTGACTCTAATATGTTTAGGCATGAGTTTCAGAGTTATTAACTTTATTTTTTAGAAGTGTAATTATAAAATACTTTTATACATTCTTTGTAGTTAGTGTTTGCAATATCTGTGACAATTTGTTTTGTGTAAGCCAGATATTTTGAGATGTTGAGACATGGAGGTAGGTGATGTAGGAGGCATAGAGTGGATAGAGTTTATTTATAAATCTTGTAGGTGCATTACTGTTAATGTCATGGAAGGAATGTATTAATGCTTTCATTTACAAAAACTTTTTAATGAAGGGCTTAATTGTCTGAAAGTTGTTATCTTGTTAAAGAGATGAAATGACATCACAGAGCTAAAACTAAAAGATTGGACAGATTTCTGTGTTAAGCTGTAAACTGCATTCCAAGAAATTACATAAAATAAATACTGTGAAGGTAAAGTTCCAACTTCATGCGGCCACCCAGGTACTCTGTTGATGAAACCCCAGTGGTTCATGCAGTGGTGTTTCCCTCCTTAGGACATGGTGCCAGGCTGGACCTTCTTCTGCTCCCCAGTCAAGTTTTAGAAGTGCTGTTAAATATTATTTCTGTCAAACAGTTGATAATTTACTGACAGCATTTTTCAATTATCTTGTCTACTTCTGTCAGATTCCACTATGCAGTCGTGCTCACTCAGAAACTCTCTTTGCAGCATATGGAAGTTAAATCTTTAGAACAGAGTTACAACCTAAATTGTGCAGTAAATTTAATACTTTTGCAGATAATGCTGCCACGGTATCATTTCATACAACAGATCTACAGAACCTCTTTCTAAATGGTTATTGATAGTAGTTATTTGGAATTCCTCTGCTTTGGTTATGGTGGTGGACTGCCATTGTTTAGCTGTGAAGTAGAATTGGAGTATTTTTTTTTTTTTTTGCCATTGAGCAGACTGAAAACCAGCAAACCTTCAGAGAACAATGTAAAGAAGGCACTAAGGTCAGAGAAAAACTGGTGTCCTCCCAAGGTCTGTAGGTGCATCTAGAGGAAAAATTACCAGCTGAACTGTTGTAATCTAAAGAGAAGAATTCTGAAAAGTATTATTTAAAAGCTTGACTTTGGTGTAAAAAAGTCTGTAATATTTAAACTGAAAAGTTTGTGGTGTTTTCAGTCTGAAGGTTTGAAAAAGTTTTTTACTGTGTGATCTGATGAGAAGAATAGCAAGAATTGTTGCAGATCTCTTCACATGTAATGAAGAAAAATATATTAATTGTATGAAATAATGTCATGGCAACCTGGACTGTGTAGGTAAGATGAGTTTAAAGAGCTGCAGATGTGCTGGCTGAGTAAGACATTGCAACTCTGAAGAAGAGTGGTCAACAGTACAGCTGTGGTCAAACGTCTCGTATTGAGAGCAGTTAATGACAAATCATGAAAATAATGCAAGATCAGTTTTGAGAAAATGAAATTTTGTCTGGGAATCCAGCTGATATGGAGCTATATCAAGGAAAGAAACCCAAAGAAGAAAGGATCAGGAGATAAGAGGAGCACAGGAGCATGGCTTTGTTAAAAATCTGCTTCTGACATTGTATTACTGGCTCAGCTAAAGCACCACTTTTTAAAAAGCCTTAAAATTAAGATAAGACAGTTCCGCTGACTTCTGTAGAAACAAAATGGATCTTGACTGAAGTGCTGTATTGCAGCACAAAGAAGTTTTTAGCTTTCCTCCTTATTTCTGTAGCATAAAGAGTTGGTGCAGCTTGGTTTTCAAGTGGAAGTTGTGAAAGCATTTACTTCATTTTCCTGCCTGCTGTGCAGAATGGCTTACATCTGCATTTATGGGGACAGTACTTCATGTTCCTCTGAGCTGTCCAAAAAATAACAGCATAAATTTCCATTGATCCTGGGTCTTCTATCATGCTTTAAAATGTGCATTCAGTCCATTTCTGTACAGGGAAGGACCTTTTAGTGAAGCATGACATGTCAGCAGGAAGGTCATGCAGCTGGACAGCAGCTGTGTCATAGGGCTTTTGGAGGGGTTGATGGAGGTCTCTGTATGCATCCTCCTTTTTGACTTGGTGAGAAAATTTAAGAGGAAAGAGTTGGTTTACTAAGATCATGACTGGTTGGAAGAATGTGCATAATTACAGCATGTCATAGTTATGCAGTCAGTCAGAAAGAGTTTTCATAGAGCATCATGATTTACTTTGTCACAGCTACACTGAATGTTGCTTTAATGTTTTCTATTGTAAATGTCATTGTTTGGATAAATTGCAAGTCTTAATGTTGTTAAAAATTCATACTTTTCACACAAACGTTCACATGGTAGCTCATGCAGATGGTTCTGTGTTATGTACCACCTTAAATTTGAGGCTGATCAGGAAATTAAATAACTTCCCGTTTAATCATGTACTTACTGTAGGATAGTATTTGAGCAGCTGTTCTCAGGGGTGGGCAGGTGCCCTGTTCTGCTTTCATTCAGCTGCTTCCTGTGGTGAGTGGAAGATTTTTAAAATGAATTAAAGTATGATGATAATTTCTTAAATATTTTAGAAGATGAAAATGTCATATTGTAAACTGTGCACATACAATCTTAATTGAGATAACTGAGGGGGTTGAAATCAATATATAGCAAAGCATGGGTGCAAATTTATAGGTGGTTTCAGAACTTGGGAGACTTTAGGAAATGTCAGCTCAGAATGATTTCTACATACTTATCGCTAATTTTCCCATAGTAGATTTTTTCCTAGCACTTTTTTTAAATACAGAAAATCTAATATTGTGCTTGCAGCAGGTTTCATATTTAAAATATTTCTGCTTGACAAAGGGAGTGAGTTAAAGTTTTAATTAGCTTTTTAATTATTCTCGGTAATTGATTATCACAACTGTAAATGTAAAATTGATCTGCAAAACAGTGCATCCTAGCAAAAAAACCTGATTTCTGGTACACTGCATTTTGGTAAGGAAGGGTAATGTTTGTACAGCTAGAATGGAATTCCATGTCTCAGATAAGGATAAGGCCGTTGCTCTGAGGGCAGCAATGGCTTTCATATGGAGCTGAAGAACAGTCTCCTAGTTTTGAAAATGTCTGTGGTGCTGTCTTGGGAATGTGAGTTTTTTCTTGCCTTTTATAATTTTGAGGCAAAGAGAAGTTGCCATGATGTAGCAGTGAAGAGCCAGCAAATACTGGTTACTGGTAGGGAAGCAGCTCTGAAGGCTTCTTGGCATAGAGGGGGAATTCTGGTTCTTATTTGTGAATGTGTAAAGGGACTTAAAGCCCCCGCTCCCGACCATGGCTGTAGGTGAGGACAGGACCAGAGTGACTGTGTCCTGCCCTGGCCACCATTGCTGCTCTGCTCTCAGCAATGCACCATGGGCCTAGAAAAGGGATGGTAAGGCAGCATTTTTATTAAACTGATCCTGTTTCCCAACAAAGCATGTTAATTGTTTAGCTGAGTGTTGTGTTTGCAGAATGGATGAGATGTGAGCTGTGACATTGAAAATTCATGAGTGAAAATTCATAAGCAGGAGGAGGAGGGAACTGCATCACTAATGTGGTGTCATTGTGCACCAGAAGTCTCCACCTAGAATTATGTCTGCATTTCGATTTGCAATGGGAAGTGCAAGTAACTGTTGTTGAGATCATCCACCTTTTGGTTTGCAGTGCAGGATTAAGATTGAGCTGGACTCTGGGCATGGTCCTCACTGCTGGTATTGCTCAGAAACAGCTACAGCCAGAAGATACAGCTCTATGGTCTGCATGAGGCTCAGCCACTGCTTTGGGTGTCTGCACAGGAAAGACTTCATTAGCTTGTTGTAGAATATCTTTCCCTGGGAACCCAGGGCACTTGTGATCCTGAAATGAGGGCTGTCCTCTTGGCAGAAGACTGTACTCTTGGAGTTGAATTTTTTCTTTCACCTGTACCCATTTTCTGTTGATGTTGTTTGACCTGTACCCTATTTAGCCTGTGCTGTCTACCTGAAAGGCTATTACCATTTGTCTGTGCTGTCACATGGGGGGTGCTGGCATCCCCCACTCTCGCTTTGTAAGCCTACTGGATTGCTTTCATTGAACCATTAAGGCTGGAAAAGATCCTTAAGATCATCAAGTCCAATCACTAACCTAACATCAAAAAACCAAAAAACTTAACATTTTCAGATTACTTCCCCCAACATTATTCCCATGGATGTAATGTGGGGAATTCTGGAAACAATTTACAAATAATGAATCATATTCTGTGTTGATGTACATGTACTGGTGAATGACCTGAATGTCATTTATTTTACTGGCTCAACAAGAGACCAAGGCACATGGTTCTTTCGCTTGTTGATATTGGGAAGGACTCAGATAAGAGACTGTCAAATCTGATTTAATTTATGATGCTTTGTGAACTATTTTTTTACATATGAATGTAGGAGTACCTGCAAAAAAAACAACATCATCCTTTTACTAAAGAAATTTATGAATAAAGATTGTAAAAGTCTAAAATTAATTCTAGAATTTTGACACTAGTTCTAGAATTCTAGCGCTAGTTTGTGTTAGTAGGATTTTAGAATTTTACAGGAAAGAATTTTTGAAATAATTGGCTTCAGTTTCTTCAACATTATCAGTCAGTGGTGTAGCTAGGGAGTTAAATTTCCATTTAATTAATTTGCTTCCTTTTAAAAAGAATTTAATACTGAATTTATCATATATTTTAGTAGTAATCAGAATTAAAGTCAGTGCAGAAACTTTGGTTTATAATTGGAATTAAGCCATTCAGATTGAAAAAGCCATAATAATTTTAACTGCTCCTTTCTTCCTTTTGCCCAAGTCTAAGTGATAATATTTAGAATTCCTTTCAAAATGTGTTTGGAATGATGTTTGACATTTTCCTCTGTAATCCTTTTCTATCCTTTCATCTTTTTAACTGTTGACCACCTTTCTTGTCTGCATTATGTCTGCTAAAACTCTGGCTCTTTTTTTCTGGTCATTTTAATACTAACTTGGATTTTCAGTATCATGATTTACTGTAAAAACATGTCTGTGGATTTTCTTTCTTCCAAATCCTTTGCATGAGCAAATGTGATCTTGTTTTCATGTCAAACTTTCAGCAATATTTAATGATTAATAGTAGGCCTTAAATGTCTTCTAATTCAATGACCACAGTGTCTCCTAGCCTGTCTAACACTTGTTGCCTGTCCTTTGTAGAAGTTTTATGTTGCTGCTATTAGGCAAATACAGTCATATGTGCTTTTCAAACAGGTTTCCATGACAGGTTTGTTATTAAGATGTATTAAAGTAACTGTGGGATCGAACAGAATCGTGGGGATTAGCTGCATATTAATAAATTTTCACCAATAGTTGTTGTGGTAGTAACTGTAATTCAGAGTTTCTGAAAAGTGCATGTAGACATGGGTGACTTGAGCACATAATGAAGTTAGGTGTATGCTTTCGAAGAACTGAAATTATATTTTCAGATCAATGAGTCAGCATAAAGGATTACTGCTTCTAGGAGTTCTATTTTGGTATGTAACTAAAGTATTTCCACTGAGAGTGATGGCATTCTGAGTGAAGAGATGGGTTAAATATAGAATTGCATACTGCGTAGTATAGGGTGATATCAGAATTTAGAAATAAGTATTAGAAGTTGCATGGTGGGTCATTGCACCTCTAAGTGGTGAAAATTAAAATGGGATCTTCTTATCTCTCACCTGTGTACCTCCATCTTCTTGATTTGTGTAAGGAAGTTAGGAACCAGGAACTCTCTTGAAGAGTAAAAGACAGTAAAGGTGCATATTGACTTCAAAATGTGGTTTGGATGTGCGTTTGGATGAGATTTTTTCTTGAGAGGTCAGAGGTTTGTATGTCCCTCTGAAAATCACATTCTTCATGGATAAAAGGACAAGTGTGCATACTGAGAGCAAAACCTTTGATTTTACTTCATCCATAATGAACAGAAGAGTGAGTTTACAATAGCTCAGGAATAACATCTGTACTGTGGAAAAAAAGTATATTTGCTCTAATTTCAGGGTTTTGCAATAGAGCTTGTGTTAGTAGAGATGAGTCTTTTTTTTGAATTGGATTTGAAAACAATAATTTCCTTGGTAAAATTGTGCAATTAACACTAATTTCAAAATTCAGATACTGAGAATTGAGATGTCTGGGGAAAAAAGACACTAGAGTTCTCTTAAAGATAAATCTTATATTTAAAGTATGGCTATTAGCTATTACTTGAAATTATTTTCACTTTTAGCAGTAAAAGTCTAAGGAACTTCATTATGATTTTAACTCTCTTCTAAGAGAACTACAGTTTCCTTTGCTAATGTGATGTGATTCTTTTTCACAAATGCAAACAAAAAGATCTTATATACATAAGCACACCCAATTGTTTGATTTGCACCTACAGCTGTAACATTGGGAAGAGGAATGTTCTGGGAACTCGTTATGCAAATGCCAGACCAAGTGTCCCATTTTATTTCAGAGTTACCATCTAGAGTATTACCACAACAAATGGCCTTTTTAAACGAGAATGAGGTTTAACTAACTGTAAAATTGATAATCAGTCATCGTATTTCAGAACTGCAGTGTGAGGGTTTTTACATTGTCTGTGCAGTAATGAAAGTCAAGTTCCTAGAACATTGAATGTACCTGTAAGTAGTTTTTAAGCTACCCAAGAGAAACTTTAAGTACTGAATTCTATTGGGTTTTTTTTTCACTGAGCAAGAGATGAAGTTGCATGGAAAGAGTGCACAAAGTATTGCACAGCCACCCATTCCATGCTGGATTGTCATGTTGAAGGGGAAGTGAAATAAGGTTGGGCAGTCAATATTTGTTATATTTTATCCTGTAAGTTTTGATAGTGTTTTCATTCTAATATGTCTGTATGTGTATGCAGTTGTACTGCCACTCAGCATGACTTTAAAACATTACTAAATGGTAATTTTGTTGTTGTTGTATATTTCAGAGATTAGAAAAATTGTTTTATTGCACAGAGCTGATACTGTTTCTGCAAGCTTGTAGCCTGCTTTCTAGCAGTAGCATTTGATTTGGCTGTTGCCAGAGCTGGCATTTGAATCCAGCCTCTGTTTTCTCACATTTCACAGAATTATTTAGATTGGAAAAGACCTCCAAGATCATCAGAGTCCAACCTTTGACCAATCACCACCTCATCAACAAATTACCCCTCCAGCCCCGTATTTCAAGGCTCCTCTTGCAGGTTGGGAGGATGAGGCAAGATACAATGTACTGCTGTTTCCAGGATGGTTTATCTTTAGTATCTGTTGTTGAAGCTTTTCTTTTTCCATGTATACTTTTGAGTTTGGCATGATGTGCTCTTTTGTCCAGAGCATGTAATACTTAAGCTGAAAGAAACTTGTCTTACTTCCATATGATTATTTGTAGGGATTAAAGCAGCTTGTGTGAGCATGAAGACAGTTTCCCAAAGTAACAGCATGAAAGTGGATCACTAGATTGAATTAGGAGTTTTTCTAGCCTGACTATGCTGTTCCCAGCAGTATTCAATAGCTCAGAAGTGTCTGGGACAGAGTGCAGAAGAAGGACTCTGCCTGTTCCATTCCTCTCTCCCTGCTTGGGGAGATGGGGCAACTCAGGGAATCTCCAAGGTAGATGTGGTGGTTTTCTGTCTGACAGCCCTTGACAGCTTTATCTCCCTTGAATCAAATAGCCTTCAGCCCAATGTAAACTCCCTGGCAGCAGAAACATCCCGTGGCAATAAGTTCTATGATGTGAATAAGCCCTTCCCTTCTGTTTTAAGTGTCTTGCATGCTGGCTTCATTTGCCTTCCATGTTCCTATTAATGGAGATCCAGCTAGCCAGGAAGTCTGAGTCACCAAATACGTAGGAGACCAGGTTCCAGTTGAATGCCTGTGATACTGTCTGATGTTGTCTCTGCTTATTTCAATTTGTGCTTATCCATCAGGCATCTCTTATCTTAGATTTGACTGCAATACAAAACAAAACAGTCCTGATCTTCCACAGACAGGCCCTGGTCCATGATAGATGACACTGTGATAATACAATTCACGATGAAATATTGTTTCAAAAATATCCTGTCAGCTCTTCTAACAGCAATGTCTGGCCAAATAATTTGTGGTATTTCTGGAGATGTACATGGCACCCTGTCAGTAAGTGAGCTCTGGTTGAAGCTATTTCCAGAATTGAATACAAATACCCATCATAGGATAATTTAGGATGCAAGGGACCTGTGGAGGTCTTCTGGTCCAAACTGCTGATGTGCTCGTTATCAGCTTCAATTAGATGATGTTTAAGAATTTCATTTGGAAAATACCTAAATGTGGAGATGCCATATCCTCTGGGCATCCTGTTCCAACATTTGACAGTGGTGGAGAAAATGTTTCCATATTGCCAATTTCAGTTTCCCATATAGCAACCTGTGTCTGTTACCTCGTCATACTCCTCTGCTATGGGACTCACTGCTGACCTGTGACCAGCTTTTTGTTCACCAGGATCCTCGGATCCTTTCCCCAAAACCACTGTCTAGCCAGCAAGTGCCAGCCTCCCCTGGTGTGTGGTGGCATTCCATCACACATGTGGGAGTCTGTGTGTGTCACTGAACTGCATGAGGCCCCTCTCAGCCCATATCCCCCAGCCTTTCTGGGTCCCTCTGAATAGCAGCTGAATGGTCTCTCTGAATGCAGTGTATCAGCCACTGCCCCAGCTGTGTTATCCATGAGGTTGCTGAAGGTACACTGTGTCCTAGCTTTTGGGTCATTAGTAAAAACAACCAGTATTGGTCCCAGTATTGCTCCCATTATTAGTCCCTGGGGAATGCCAGTGGTCAGCAGGTGCCAAGTTGGACTTGATTCTGCTGATACAATGGTACTTTGAGCCGGATGGTCCAGCCAGGTTTCCACCCAAGTGATTGTTTGTGTACCCAAGTGGCCCATACAATTACTGCAGGAATCTGTTGAATACCTTGCTGAAGTCTAGATAAACAACACTGCTCACTCTTTGGGCACCAAAACAGTCATCTCGTTAGAGAAGACAAGTGATTATATACAATTTACTTCTGACCAATTTATTCAGTTATCTTATTCTCCATTTAATTGATAATGATATCCAGGGGCCTGAACTTAATTGGAATTTTGGCCTGCTTTTCTGCAGGTCCTCCTTGTTCAACATGGGCAGAAAACTTGTCCTTTTCCGCTTATCAGGAGACTCCCCCAGCTGTTGTGACCTTTCAGAAGTGGTAGAGAGCAGCCTGGTAAAGGTGTTAACTGGTTCCTTCATGCCCCTCAGATGAATCCTGTGAGGATGCCTGAGGTGGAGCTCTGTATGTCCCAGAGAACAAGAGCAGAAGAGGCATGAAGTGCCCATTTTCTGTCCCCAGGTCTCCTGCTCTACCAAGACAGTGTGCCCCCATTGGCTTTCTTTAGTTGCTGATCTATTCCTAGAAGCTTTTGTTCTTGTCCTTCACACCCTTTCAGTGTGAGAGACTCTGTGTGTATGTGTGTATATTTTGGTTTTCTAGGGACAGAAATACTAAATCCCAGTTTAAGAGAAACAGGTTTAATCACAGTCATTCTGTGTGTCATGCTCCAAGTCATGCTCTTGCATGGCACGGGATTTTATACACTATCCAAAGTGACAGAATATGTTTATTATGGTCGTACATGACATTTGAATATCTCACAGAGACTGATAAGGTGATGTTTTTCTTGACTGAGGCAAAACTGAGGTGCTGTGTACAAACACAAGTGTTTATTGCTTATATTTGTCTCTTCAAGCTACAATAGTTTAGAGTTTTTTCTTGAGTGTCTTAATATTACGTAATGTTTATTTTTAAATACAGTTCCTTCTGCTATAACTTGCAATTAGCATTAAAAGCTTCTGCAAACTGATTCATAAGGCAGAGGATATAACAACACCCACTGAGTGGAATTTATGGTTAGATAAACAGATCAGAAATCAAGAGCTGTTATTTTCCCAGATTTGTGGTCAACTGTGATAGAAATTTTAAATTTTGTAATGAATTCACATGCTAGCAGCTTCTAAAACAAGGTTCTGCAGTTCTTTCATGTCTTTTAAACTTTACATAACTAGTTTTTAGTGACTAAAGAAATGAAAGTTCCTCCATGACAAAACTAATTTATTGATGAAGTAGTTGAAAAACTCCTTCAGAAGAAATTTTTTGTTCTCTTCTGTGGCCCTTTGCATCACCTCCTCTTGAATTAAAGAAGCCCAGAGATCTTGATAAAGGCTACCCACAGCTCTGGGGAGCAGTTGTTTGCAATGTGACGGTCCTAACTAATCTTGTGAGAGAAATAGCTAATTAATATAGATTTGTGCCCAAAACAAACTTCTTGCTGAGGAACTTGTAAAATGAGTAGTTACAGCAGCAGATTGCAATAGGCTTTCACTTTACCAGACTTGCTGAAGTAGGTCTTTCAAAATTTGCAGATAGCAAGTTCCTGTCAACACTTATTTTCTACTGCTTTACTTCATACTTTTTTACAGTAAAGAAATTCCTTATTCAAGGACTGTCTTTATCTTTGCAAGGACAGAAGTTTTTGGACTCATTGATACAAAACCTGATTTTAATGTTGCTGACCTGCCATATGCTCAGGTCAAAAGTAATTGTGGCATCACAGAATAACTCAGCTTTGAAGACCTCCGGAGGTCATGTAGGTTCAACCCCTGCTCCAAGTGGCTGCTTAATGTCTGTCCTGAGTGTGAATCCAGTCTCTTTTATACAGAGCAGCCAGTCATGTGGTGGGACAGGGTTTCTTTTTCTCCCTGTTTTGGAGGGGCAGTTTTGTAACACTTTTAGTTGGGCTTGTCAGGAGATACAAACTTTGTTACAGTCCTAGAGGCTGAGGCTATTGACCTCTTAAATATTTTTTTGTTTTTGAAGTTGATGAGAAAAATTTCAGTTTTTGATAATACCTCATCGTCATGGATTTTGCAAATGATGGAACTATTACTTTAGTCAGTCCCTGGAAGAATGTATATAGAGTTCCAGCAGAAAACATCCAGAAAAATTCCTGTTCTGCTTCAAAATCTAGAATGTTCCATTAGTAGTCTTGACACAGGAATTGGAATTGAAGTGTTATTTCTGTTATTTTATATATTTAAACATTTTAAATATTTGTGTATTTTAACATATTTACATGCAGGTTTTTCCATACTCCATCTAAATTCTGTACTCCAGAGGTGGATGTGATTTTGATTACCTCAGTTTTATTCCTCACTTTAACTGGAAATCTGGGCTCATGGAATTATGGTGGAGTACAGCACTTACATTTCAAGAAATATGTGGTGCAGCTGATTGGAATATGCTGCTGACATCAAATTTGAAGTTAGGCAGGAGATAACATGATGGGCAGGCCATTATTTATGTGGTTAGAAGTGCTCTAAAGAGTGATTTAAAACAGTTGCTGATATTTTTAGTACAGGGACATTTTATATTTTGTTCTGAATCAGTGACTACAAAAAAAACCAAGTCCTTTTATAACTTCTAATTAATCATGCTTTTAAGAGAGGAGAGTGTTAGGTTTTTTCTTGATTTTTTTTTCAAGCCATATTGTTTGCAGCTCCAGTTACTGAGATAGTTACAATTTTTTTGGTAGTTACAATTTTTGTTATTTACCCTAAAATAAGTGTCTTTTTTAGTTAGTAGATTGTCTACTTGCATCTTGTTTACCTATGACTGCTAAACAGATTAGTAAGAATACATATTATAATACAACCATCAGCATTACATGAAGGCATTTATAGGAAATACATTTATCCAAAAACAAGTTCACAGTGGAGTTGAAGGGTGAGTGATTCTGATGGTGTAACACACAATGGATGGTTGTTGACAGTAGCTTCACAGACTGAACTGAGGTCAAAAAGACAAATAGAATAATTTTCATGATGGAGAAGTGGGATTCTTAGTTAACATGGAACAAGGATGGCCTTGTGGTCAAACCATGATTTTAAGAATAGGCTGTACATCTGTCTCCATCCTAGAGCACAGATGAGCCTCCTGACCTTTATCTGTGCTCCTGATGTTACCTCTTAGTCCAGCAGCTGTAGCCTTTGGAAGCCCTTTTTGGGAAAAGAGGAATGAGTAAAATGCTGTGTGTTGCATTTGGATTTTCTTGAAACGGTAGGTAATTCCATTCTTTCAGGATGTCAGAGAAGCAATTCCAGGCATGGGTTTGTTTTTTGTGCATTTGTGGATAGTCTTTTTGCAGTTCTAGTACTTGGACTGTTTTGCTTGATTGCTTGGGCAAACTTCATCTGAGCTGGTGCATAAATGACTGAGGGAAAGTGACACTCAAAATTACCACTCTTGCCCTCTTGTTAAGG
This sequence comes from Trochalopteron elliotii, assembly GCA_024734555.1. Lineage (NCBI taxonomy): Eukaryota > Metazoa > Chordata > Aves > Passeriformes > Leiothrichidae > Trochalopteron > Trochalopteron elliotii. The sequence continues at coordinate 1,645,475 of JANPWX010000362.1, forward strand.
AGCAAAGATTGCTAATAAAGGCCTCGGAGGTTTACAATGAATAGGAAATTATCTCTAGTATCATTTTATCAGGTTTGCAGTTCTGGGCTTTGGTGCACATTGATGTTTGAAAGCAGTGTGAATTCTAAAATCAAAAGTAGCTAAAGAACCTGGATATGTGCAGTGACTTCAGATGAAAGCAGATTATGTGGAAGTACTGAATGTTCCATGGTTACAGTGATAATCAGCAACACATGCAAAACCAGTTTTATTTTATTAAAGCTTAAAGAGAAAACAGCAACAACCAATTTGGAGGAAAAAAATGCATTTTTGTAATGGTTAAGTTTTTGGGGTTTTTTAAGTGAATAATATTAACCTGTATTTTCAGAGCTTCTGGTTTACTCCTTTTTCTTTGGCTTGATTTATTGCCTTTGTGTATTTCTTACAGTAATTTGTGAAGAGATTTTAGGTAGGCTTGGAAGGAATTTTAGAGATCAGTGCTAAAGGATCCACAGCTGGACCTACTGTAATAAATATTTCTCTAGCTTGTGAATCTCTTGTGAAGGTGATTTCTCAACTCCTTGAGGAGCTGCATTATGTCATCTTATCACTACTGCTATTTAGAGCTTTTTTCCCTAATCTGCTGCCTAACTTTTGTGCCTAATTCAGCTAATTTTTTATGCTGTTTTTGGGGAATTTGAGGAGTTGTCTATCATCAGCATTGCTCATAACTGCCTTTTATGTTCTGAGAGAACTTGTCCTGTCTCCTTAGACTAACCTTTTTAAAGACTAAAGTGTCTCATCCTGACAGCCCATTTTAGCACAAATTGCTTATCATTTCCCTGCTCTTGTTAACTTCCCTTCAGTTCTTTTTCAGCTTGTCTTTTGCAGTCCTCTGTATAGGGATTCACAGAACTGGACACAGTATTCTGGCTTAAGCTGTATCAATATCAGTGAATGATTTTTGTTCTTTATTTACAAAAGAATCTCAGTTCTCTGTGAGGTCTTATCCAATGGGCCTCCTGTTTATGCATCTTAGACTGGACTTCTAGTCTGCTATAATCCCGTGTCATTTTCCATGATCTTCCTGCTTGGTCATTATTTCAATTTTTATATTCTGTGCATTTAACTTCTCTGAAAAGCATATGTTACTGGAGATTTTTTCCCCCCTTTTTGTGCTTTGAGTTGCATCTGACTGTATTTTTTTCATGTTTTTTTCCCTTCTTTTTGAGGTAATCTTGAATGCAGTAAAAAACCAGTGCTCAAAACTCCAAGCTTGGTCTCATGAATTTATTTATTTTATTTTTAGTTCTTAATAGATCTGTTTCTAATTCTGTTGCTTTATTGTGGCAGCGAAAATATTCTGTAGAACTGAAACAGGACAAACTCAATGGAATTTCTTTTTGACACACTTTCCAAGTCCTGATGATTACCAAACTCCTAATTATTATCTTTTGGACCTTTTCTCCATGATTTCCTATACCATATTTTTTTACTTTGCTAATGTAAATAGTGAGTCTCGCCTTTTATTCCTATCTTAAGATGCTTTGTTTTATTGATTACTCCCTATTATCTGCCAGAAATCTTTTATATGGCACTATTTTATCTTTGAGAAGAATACAAAATACCTTAAACCCTGGATCTCACATGTTAATCTTCTTTGTGTTTGCAAGATGATTAATGTCTTGTTCTAACTCCCCATTGCCAGATACTCTGATCTCTAGTTTGGAAAACCCTATGCCCTTTAATGGGAGTGCTTTGATTTATCCTTTTCAGTCCTGCTGACCTCTCCTGTTCTGAGTTTTCAATGTAACTTGATTAGGACAGTCTCCTTAAATACTGTGAGTGAATTTCAGTGGATCTTGCTGTCCTCAGCACATTTCTTCATGTATATAATGATTTTCCTTAGGATTTGTTTTCATTCTTATCCCAGAAAGCATGGAAAACTTAAACCTTCTGTGCATTCTTTGTTTTTTGTAACTCCTATTGAATTTTTTTTGATCATTCTTAATATAAAGTATCTTCCATTATTTTCTCTTGTCTCCTGTAAACTACAACTCATTATACCCCTTTTGCTTTCCTGATCATTATTTATATGTTTATATTTACTGTTATATAGTGGTGTTCCTTGAGGTCCATCTTGTTGCATCTTGAACAATTTTGTGATTATACTTTTGCAAGTATTTAGGAGGAAGCTGCATTTGGGCTGTTACCATCCTCTCATTATCATTACACTTTCACACTGTGCCTTTCAAATACCAGGGAAAATGTATAAAACATTAAAATATACACATAAGATGCAGCACATAAGAGGACATGTCTTGAGGAGTATTGCTTGTATGATGAAGAAAAATTTGCCTGTATTTGATAGCAGACAACGTTAAAACCATTTCAGTATTTGTTTACCTTCATGTACAGAAATCAGACTGTAAGGCTGTTGTTAAGTATTTACATACTCATTTGTGGACAGTAGCTGCTTTTAGGTTTCAAAACTGTACATACTCAATACTGTAAAAAAAAAAAATCTGTTAATTAATGTAAAACTGTTAAAGAACTAGAATAGCAAGACCTCCCACCAGTAAATGTTGGCTGCATTATCATGGCCCAGATTAATCCTTCACATACTGATTACTAATGCTTAAATAAGGGAAAAGTAAATTGCAACATATCCTAGAGATCACTGAGCAGGACAGGCTTGGGAAAAGGCTGTATTTGCCTTGCATATGACCTTTCAGTTGTTTTTCTTATTGTGTGCTGTTACTGAGCTGTTCACCTTGCATACAAATGTAGCTTCTGTGTTATGGAAAGAAGTAACTGCTCAGGAAAGACCAGAATTATTTAAGGGTCCCACTGGCATATGGAAGAACATAGTGGAGTCCTGGGGAAGACTCATTAGATGCTCACTTCCTGTGTTCATAGATTTGGGAAGTTCTTCCTTTGAAAGCATTTAGGTCCAGTTAGAAAAATGTAATATGATGTTACAAGACTTTTCTATCCTTGCTTTTTGCTGCAGCATATTATATTAAATTTTATTTGACGATTTGGAAGAGGAAAGGAATATTGTTTTGTTTTTCTTATAAATAATGATTTAGTGAAATTTTCATAGCATCTCATGGATGTAGGTTGGAAAGGAACCCTGAAAGATAATCTATTCCAACCCCTTGTCCGTGGGCAGGGGCATCTTTCACTAGATCTGGCTTTTTTGTTTATTGTAGGATTATGAATTGTTTTCTGAACTAACTGATACCTTTTCTGTTCAGTCATCCACTGTTTGGCCTGGTGTTTTATTTTTTTCACATCATTTAAGTGAGGAATCAATCAAAATAGCCAAAGTTGTTTTCAACAGCCAGTGGAGTTTACATGCACATATCCATGTTAGACAGGTTCAGAGAGTTACTTTAACATCAGAAACTCTTTATCAGCACAGAATGGTTTCATTTGGTGAGAGCTTCTGTGGGATTGCCTGGAATTAATATTAAGCTCATTATTGAGAAACTACTAGTATTTTTCCCTATTACTGACTTTTCTGTCAGAGAAGAATATAAACATTTAGTTCCTGTATTTCATGAACTTTTCTTGCCTGTTTTTTCTTTGGTTCACTCAGATTGGTAAACAGGGCAAACTGCTTGCTGGAAAAGCCAAGCTACATGTTGTCCACGAAGGGCGACTGCTGTCAGAGTGGCCAGGAACTCTGCTCCTCTGTCCTCCTACCCTCTCTAGTAGGAGGGTGTCACAAAATCTATCAAGTTCGGACTTTTCTCTTGGAAACCATTTCAGCATGTTTGCCATCAGCAGAGGGCTTTTGATGGGGGCAGATCTGTCTCTGCCAGTGATGCATTTGCTTGGAAGCTGCTATTTTTGGCCTGTTAGCTCTTGAGTCTTTTGTAAGAGCAGAAAGCGGAAGTGAGCAGTGAAATGCCTTTAATAGCACATCTCTTGGTTGAAGTGACTTATCTCTGAGGCCTAGACAGAGGAGACGTCATTTCCTGGATTACTTCTCTTCAATCCCAGTTGTCTGCTTTACTGCATAATTTTTTGACCCAGCTTCTTAATTGTGGTGAATTTTTCTGTTCAGTGGTATAAACTAGGTGTGTCAATGAAAATGCAAAGCTTTAAGAAAACAACTTTTGGCAAAATGCTAGTGTGCAGGACAGGTTTTTCATAAATTACATGTATGAACTTGAAATCTCTTATGATACGAAGTTGAAATTTTGTTTAAAGCTTAAAATCTTAAAATCTTGTCTTTGAAAGAGTATGATAATAAGATTTGTTCACAGGGCTAAAACAAATTTGACACAATTTCTATTCCTTATGATGACAATACTGATACCTCTCTTTGACACCAGCTGTATCTGGCTGTGTTCTAGAGTTAGGACACTTCCAAAGAGCTGAAATAGTCAGTTGTGCTGTTCTGAAATTTTCTTTCATTAATAACTACTTGTGAAAATTTTTACCTGGGGCCCCTGAAAAAGAGGCAAAAAGAGCTAATTAAAAATTAGCTGCAATGTGGTTCTCAGTTTGTATAGACCACAAAAAGCCATGGAATCAGAATGACACAGGGGAAAAAAAAGTGACATCTGAAATTATAATATACAGTTCAGCTTAAATTGGAACTTATGATTGATTTGAACCTTCTAATCCAACTTCACTAAAATTTTTGTTGGTGATAATTGTTCTTTCCCCTGATGTTTTGCGTAAGATAGAAGCCAAGTACACTGTAAATGGGTCTCTTGGTCAACCACTAAAATATTTTCACATGAAAAGACATCAGGTGACCTCACCTCTGTTCCCCTTTGAAATAGGAAGAACAAAAATACGCCTTGCTGATTTTTGTTAGCACAAACTGCTTTTACATCTCCCTTAAAATATCAACCCAGTTGTTAGTGATCATGAGAGTATTTTCCCAGTAGCACTGAAAGAAAAATGTTGGATTTCGGTGTAGACTGCCATCTAATCAGAATTGATACTTCATTGAGCTCGGTAAAATCCTAAAAGGTGGCCCAGCTGTTCCCATCAGGGCATTCAGCATGGTCCTTCTCTACCTGTCACAGAGTGAGGATCCATATTTCTGCAGACACACTGTGCTGCAGAATAAGATGCCCTTTCTTAAAGTGGTGTTTGCCAAATCAAGAGTAGTATGGATTGTATTATGCTATTTTGCAGGGAGTCATCTCAAATTAGTATTTTCTGTTGGATTTGTCCAGATTATTGGGCATTACCTGTGCAATTCATGTAGTGACTAGTCCATAAGTATATAACAATTTTGTTACTTTGGTTTGGTTTTATTCTATCTTCTGTAAAAGTGTCATATAAATCAGGAATAGGTAGTAAGTCTTCTCTTCCTCTGAAAGATGAGTATGTTGTCCTGGTGCATCACTCCTTTCTCCTTAATGTGTCTTGCAGCAACTGTGATGGCCAAGGCTGAAATAATTCCTAAATTTACTGTTACTAAAACAACTACTGTGCCTTCTTAACTGACTTTCTGTTTGCTTCTTTACACTGTCTTATGCTTCTTTCTGGTAGGAAGTTCTGAAACTTGGTGTGTAAGGTGGTCATAACAGTTACAGTTAGAGTCAAGAGTAAAATTCCACCTTTTCTGTGCAGCAGTGGAAATATTATACATGTCACAGAATGTTTAAGGTTGGCAAAGACCCCTTGATATTGTCTAGTCCAACACCCTGCTCACTACAGGGTCAACCAAAACAGGTTGCCCAGGACCATGTCCTGTCAGATTTTGAATATCTCCACTGGGGGAGACTTCACAGCCTCTGTGGGCAATTTGTTCCAGTACTTGACCACTCACAGGAAAAAAGTGTGGTGTTCAAATAGAATTTTGTGTGGTTTACCGTATTTCCATTGTCTCTTGTCCTGTCAATGAACAGTGCCTTTCCTTCAGTCCTTCCCATCAGGTACTTACAGACACTGATGAACTCCCCTGCCCTGAGTCTTCTCCTCTCAGGCTGCAGAGTCACAGCTCTTTGAGCCTCTTCTCCTTGGAGAAATGCATCAGTGCCTTAATCTTAGCGGCCCTTTGCTGGACTCACTCCAGTAGATCCCTTCCTGTGATGGTTTGGGTGACCAGGAATGAACACTGCACTCCAGGTGGGACCTCATCAGTGCAGAGTAGAGAGGAGCCTGTTGTCCACCAGGACTTTCAGGTGCTTCTTTGCAAAGCTGCTTTCCTGCTTGTCAGGCCACATCCCATTCCTGGTACCTGGGGTTTTTCCTCTGCAGCACCAGGACGTGGCTTTTCCCCTCACTGACCTTTGTGAAATCCTTCTCTGACCAGAGAAGTGCCCGTGCAGGGGTGCCCTGCTGGTGACTGGCTCCAGCTGGACTATGTGCCACTGATCAGTCTTCTGGGCTGAGTCTTTCAACCAGCTTTTAATCGTTTGTCTAACCCAAACTCCATCAGCAGCTCTGTGACACTTTCCAAGACATTTTTCATTTGTTTCGAGGTAATAAATAAATTAATTAATTAAATAAAGAAATTCTCTTCATTTTGAAAATGGTCTTAACCATTAATGTGTTTTGTGCTGTAAACTGATATTGCCACAGATGAGGTGGTCTTAGTTTTGTATGAGCTTATTTAGGACAAAATGGCATTCAAAATGTATTTAATACTCTTAGGCTTTGCTTTGAATCCCTCCAGATATGTTATTAAAATGAATATTAGTAATTTTAGTAATATTTGCAATAAATTATACCTTCCCAGATATATTCATAAAAATTATAAAATCAGCAGGTTGTTAGCTATAGCCTCAGTTATTAAGAAGACTGAAAAGCTATCTAGTTCTGTTGGCTGCCTATTAATAAACATGATGTGGTCTCTGACTTAAATCTCTGTGATGCCCTGTCAAGGCTCAAAAACCTGAAAAAGCAGTCTCAGGATTTTGTTCTTGGGGCAATGAATAAAGCTGCCAGTTCAGGCTGAACACTGGAGCCACTGACAATGATTGGTGTCTCAGACTCCTCTTAGTATCTGAAAATAATTTTTAGTTTTATTTGTCCCTGTGTAACTGGAAAAGTCTCTGTGTTTGAAGAGTAATTTTCCAGGTTGCAGAAAGGTGGAATTCAATAAAGTCTTGTAACAGGCATTTGAAATACTATTTTTAGTTCAGTTTTGGTGATCTCATCACTTGCCATTTTAAGAGTCTCAATTGTTTTCTTGTGAGGCATTGATAATGGGTAGCAGAACGGCATGTGGAGTTCTGGCTCGTCCTCTGTTGAGTCACTTAGAGAAGGTATTCTAGTCTTGTGAGCCTGAATTAAATGGTGAATTGTCTTCTTAAGTTTAGATCACGTCTTGCTTCCAAGAAAAATGTGTGGCTGGTTTTTGAATGTCCAAAATGAGAAGGTAGAGAAACTTTGATCAAAGCTATAATATGGATATACAAACATAACGTCTTTGCAGGAAAAATGTAACAGAAGTAAGAAAAATGGATTGACTGAACTCAGTATCTTAAATCAGTGTTTAATGAGTAAGATTACTTACTGATTGAGATTAAAACTACTACTCCATTTTAAGTCCCAGTGCCACTAATCAGTGATAATATAGCTGTACTGTTTATAGAACTTGGAGCCAGTCACTGTGTGTTGGCTCCTCTGCTGGTTTATAAACATACTTGAGAGCTTGTTTGATTTGCCTACTAGGAATGTAATGCATGCTTGAATAATATATAATCAGTCTCAGTGCAGCAATTTTAGGGAAGTTGTTAATTAAGATTTTAGAACGCAATTAACTTATTTTTATTTTTTTTTCAGGATGGCTTGAATTCTTTGGTCCTTGATCTGGATTATCCAGCGCTGAGGAAAAACAAGAACATTGATAATTTTTTAAATAGATGTAAGTTGCAAGTAGCCCTTAAACAATGACATTGTTGTGATCTCAATCATAAGAACTTGAGTGGTCAGAAATGCATTTCCCATGGTTATTCTGTTAACTTTTATAACTCTGAGTTTCAGAAAGCTTTGGAGGACCATTTATTACAGAGAGAAATTTCATTTTAGGGAGTTGTTATATTGTGAAAATATGTTGGAAAATGCCAGATTTTTATTTTCCTAAATACAGTTGGAAAAATCCTTTTATGTTATTTTCTTATCTTACATATGTGTAACTACATAACTTGCTAAGTATATCCTAGTTATTATTCTTCAGGAATTCATTGCACTAAATGTCAACATTGTTTATATAGTCGTATTTAACAGAGAAGTCTTCTGTGGGTTTTTAAAACTAAATTGTTGTACCTTAAAATCTGTTGGTTCATTTTGAATCTTTGCATAAATGTTTGTGATTCTCCCCAAATTAATTGTAGACAGGATTTTGGAGTTTATTAAGCATATGATTCTACATCAGAGTAGCTGTATTTTGTGGTTTTGAAGTGTTTTCTATTCATGTATGTAAGCTGAATCTTTTTTCTTGTAAAAATAGCAGATTATTTGTTTTAAAATGTAATTTGCAGTGAGTAAGTCTTTTTGGAATAACTATGCTTTGTAGTGAGCTTATTTTGAGACGTATTTTTTTAAAAAGAACTTCTCTATTGCATAGGTTGAGGTTAGGTTACTGCAGATGCAGTCTTATCAGCAACTCCTTTTAAACTCCTTACTGGTAAGAGCTGTATGTGTCTGCCCTCTTTTGCCCTGGGACTCCTTGGAATATCCACTCACACTCCTCACTTAAATAGTGGCTGCTCTAATAATTTGTGGTGAGTTCTTTAGAATTCAGTGCTTCTCCATGAGGTTTGGCAGAGCCCCGTAGGTGGACATACAGCTTTTACAGTTGCCAATAAATCTCATTTGGAGAAATCACTTCAAATGCAGTAAACAAGAAAGAGCAGTTTAGGACATAGAGGCATACCTTGAGATTGTTTTCAGTTTGAGTTCAAAGGAATTCAAGCAGATATTTATGAAGGAAAGGGTCTTGTAACAGCATTTTAAGTATCTTTGTTATTTGAAACTGGGCATTATATGTGTAAAGTGAGGGGAAAGCCCTATGAAAATGATGTAAATAACATCAGAAACTTCTATGAGCTGGCCATATGGGCTTTTACTTACTAGTTTTGCAGTGGAACAAAATTAGAAGCCTCTCTCTGATCAGAAGACTAGTGTCTTTTGACTATTAGAAATAGTAACTGTGGGAAAACAATTTAACCTCAAGAACAGGCTGGGGTTTTGTTTGTTATTTGATTGGTTGGTTTTTGTTTGTTTCCTTGTTTGTTTTCTGCCCCTGAACATTCTGGCTGTCTGTCTCTCTTTTTTCAAAGGCTGTTGCTCCTTCTCCTCCTCTAGGTTCTCTCTCATTGTTATAGTAAATATTTTTAAGTATCTTATGTGACCTAGAGGCTACCAGTAATGTCAGAAACATGAAAATATACTTTTATTCACAATTTTATTACTGCCTTTTTGTTGTTAAATCAGCTGGCAGTATACAGTTGAAATAGCCAGATACTAGTTAAAAGAATTTTGAGATGTGTTGCAAATAAAATCACAGTAATTAATAAAGAGTTTTCGAGGGTGTACTTCATCCTTACCTGTTGAACTTTAAAAAATGCAACACCTGACTAATTTGGCCAACATACCGTGTCACAGTGCAGCTTTCTTAAGGATCATGCATGTAACTTCTCTCTTGTTTCTGTACTGACTGGGAGAGCATAAAAACAGTGCTGCATATCTTCTGGGATTTTCACTTTGGGAAAAAAATAAATTGTGAAATGAGAATTTTGTAAACATTAGAGGCTGGTAATATTTTGATATTGCAAAAGAAATAATCAATCCTGCCACAACGATTCATTTCAAAGTCCTTTGTGACTCAGGTGGTTGTACGGTTTGTTATATACCACACAGGGGAACTGAGCAGAATTAATGCAGGGAGTCGGGTGGTTCATTTTTCTTTTTATTAAAACTAGTCAGGCAAAAGAAAAGCAAAGACCAGTTTCTGATTTTCATTTTACTTCACTGATACTTGTACTAGCATGAAATGAGTCACTCAGGTGCAGGAAAAAACAGGACAACAGCTGGGTTTTTATTGACATTGCCATTTTATGCAGTTTAAAATTGCTAAACTCATAGCTCAGATCTTCTTGGAAACTGTTCTGAGGGTAGCAAGTTTCACTGTAAAGTGTGTGGCACGTGGTTGCTGAAGCCTCTTGCCACCTTGGGCTTGGAAGAAGAGTTAGGAACTGTATTGAGCATTTATGGAACTGTAAGTTGTTGCTTTCTTAGGGTAAGGAACAGTGAGTTCCTGTCTCCTGTGATTTTTCTCAGCATCTGAAGAACTGTTGCAAATGCCCAGCTGAGAACTGCTGTCAAAAGGTTCTGACAAAGTCTGCTGAGCAGTCTGTGCTGGGGGCCTGGAGCCTGCATCCCTCCCTAAGGCTTCTTGAGGAAAATGGAGAGGTGGCAGGGCCTCCTGTGAGTTACACTGTGCTGCACAGTGAGGCAGCTAAAGCAGAGTCACTGCAGTTATTTTCATCCATATTACACAAGTCCGCAGAAATTGTGGAGAACACTAAATAGTCATCACACTTTCAGTCAGTTTAATCATTTAATTCTTCCACAATAACACTTTGAGAAAGGAATTTTTTTTTTCCCACCACATACCCAGGGGTTTGCATATACCCTACTTCAAACCTACGTCAAGTCATTACTATTCAGGTTAATGTTTTATTAATAGCTTATTTTAATTTAAAAATGAAATAGCTTGCACTTCACTGAGGCATTCATTTATGTTCAGCGCAACTCATAATTGCAAGCTGAAACTCAAATGTTTCAGCTATTTCACAAAGGCAATTTATTAATTGTCCATACCATAGGAGTTTGCTGTATTCTGTTTCTGTGACCACTTTGCAGAAGCAGCCTCTTCACTTGTTTATTATGAAAGAAATTCTTTAATTGCCTGCTTTGCCTTACTATTCTGGTTTCTTACCACTTTCTCTGAGGTATTGAACCAAAGTTGAGCCTGTGTTTGTTAGAAGAGGCAGATTAAATATCTCACATAATACAACCATTCCTTTTCAGTCTTTTCTTTCCTTTTCTTTTGCTTTAATCAACTGTTGGGATTCTGATTTAAATTGCTGTGTTTTTTAGAGTATTCATGGAACAGAAAAGCGTAATGCAATATTTAATTCCCAAAACAATGAGAGGAATCTCATAGTCCTCTGAGAGCAAAGACTAATTTGCTTATTTTAGAAAAGAAGGCTGAGTTTTTCAGCATGGACTTGGTGTAACAAATCTCTTGGTCTTTTCCTCTTCTGTCATCCATGCAAAGACAATAGGTTGAGTAAATTCTTCCAAGTCAATTTTTCTGCCGTGTAAGATTTGCCAAGTGTTGAATCACGACTTAGTTGCTTGTGCCTGTTTTGGTGGTCTCCCATTCAGATGCAACTTAGTCTTAAATAGTTAAATAAAAGGTTTAAGCAGTAATTGAAAACATTTAATCATTTATAATCTTATCATCATGAATAGAAGGGCACGAAAAATGGATTTTGAAGAAATCCGAACAGCATTACAGAGAGTGGTGCCATCAACAGGCCTGGTACAACCCAGAAGTCTTAACTCCCTAAATGGATCAGTGATTTTCTATACATTATTCAGCCTCACTCAAGAGTTGTCATCTTGTGTTGTTAAAATGATTTGCTGATGTTATGTAGGTTGGCAGACTTGTAGAGTGTAGTGACACTGGATGTGTTTACAGTAGAATGGACTTCTGTAGAGATGTGGCACCTGTGCACCAGTTTTTCTAGACTCCCTGAATAAACTCCCTGGAAAGTTCCTTTGGCCATTTTCCTCTCCAGACAGACACTGCTTACTTTGAAGATGTATCTGTTAAGATTAATTTCTTGCAAAATCAACAGTTCTGGTTCCTTCCCTTGCATTTTGTTATGTCATTTGAAGTTGCTGAATCCTGCCCAGCCGTGTGGTTACCAAAAGAACGTGTTATCCGGTGTGGTGTGAGTGCCTTTCCAGGGCTGCAGCTCTGTGTGCTCTGGGCTTCCTGTCAGCAGCACTCATGAAGTATCAGATGCCAACAAGAATCTTAGAAATTTAGTGCACTACAGAACTTCCACTGAGTTAAGGAGCTAATTGCTCCTCTGGTTTTCTCTTGGCTTCTCTAAGGCAGCTCCCTGCCAGGTCTTTGCACTCGCCTCGGCAGGTTGGGCTCCAGTTCCATTCTTAATGACATTGTTCTGGTAAGGAGTAGGGATGGGAGAGGTATCAAATAACCAACTTTCCCAAGCAGAGCGTGGAAGCCACGGTGTGTAAGACAAAATGTCTTAGATGTATAAACAAGTTATATATCAGTGTCATTTAGCCACATTCCCTTTTGGGTACTTGGTAGATACAAAGCAATTCAGCCTGCCATCAGGCTTATTTTCATTACATTAGGGATGTGTTCTCTGTAAGCCAGAGGGCTGCTGCTTTCTGTTTCCCTGTGTTCTGCTCTTCTCCATCTATGCAAGAGAGCATACTTCTCATGTTCCCCTTTCATTTCTCTGAGGGAGGAAGCATTACCCTGTCTGGAGCTCTGCCCTGTAATTCCTCCTGATCCTGCAAGGTCTCCAGCAGCTTCTTCTTCACACACCTTTGAGCAGACACTGTGGATGCACCCCTAATTACTTCGGTCTTTCTGTTGTGCTTTCTGTTTGGTTTTGTTCAGCTGTGGGATTGCAGCACTTTCTGGCTGTGCTTCAGTTTAACTTCTGGCTGGACTTCTGCCTAGGGCAGCAACTTTTGACTCAATGTACTCCATAGCAGCACACATTGACTGACTGTGTCTGATCTGTGGGGTAAAATTGCACTCCCTTGCAATTTTATTCATCATGTATACACTCCCCAGAACTGCTTGATACACATTCTTTTTTTTTAAAGAAAATAGCCTGCATATGAACTTTTTTTTTTACCCTAAGGCAGAAAGATTTGGGTTTTTCCTTCTCCCCTATCCCCCTTTACTCTCCTAGACAGGTATTTTTTCCATTTTCACAAGCATTTGCAATCTTCGGCCACATTCTTGCCACCAGCTGTCAGTGACTGATCCAAACACTCTGCCCTTTTCTGAAAGGGAAACTTCATTTATTTAAAAGCTATAGTGCCATTTTTTCAAATAGTAAATCAAAAGCTGTCTTTAAAGACTCCTTGTATCTAGCATTCCTGTTCCTTCCTGTGTTAAAGAAGAAAACTGAGTCATAGGTGATGGTATTCTCATGTTTTAGGACTTCCACTCAAATGTCACAATATTTCTATTAGATTCCATTGCATCCTGCAGCTGGGGAGTCCATCTGATGCCTTCCTTTAAACATAACATTTTTCTTCTGCTGAGCTTTGTGCTGTTGCAAATTCATGAGACACGTGCATACAAATAGTAAAATTTTCAAACTCGTCTGTGTGAAATCTGAAAATTCAGACCACTGTAAGAAGGCTGCTGTTGGAAAGGTCTCCTGCACCCTGAATTAGATCGTGTTATGTGATACATGAACTAAATCTTAAAATCCAGTATGTTGCAATTATGATGTGGCTTCAGGGTTGATCTAAGCTTGCCTTCTTGCATCCCAGCTTTTTGTTTCAGGTTAGTTCCATGCATTGATTATCTGTTTCATATCTGTCAGATTTTATGCCAAAATAGGCAATCCATGTGTGTAACTGATACTTTTGCAACACTTGCATCCCTATGTGGTATTATTATTAACTGAGATTATTAAATTTTAGTTAAAGGAATTAGGAGGAGTGACCTCATTGCTCTCTAAAGAGAGGGAAAGTGGAGAGAGAGGGGCTGAGCTCTTCTTCCTGGGATGCAGTGACAGGACATATGGGCATGGTCCAAAGCTGCACCAGGGGAGGTTCAGACAAGACGTCATGAAGCATTTCTTTCTCCATTCTCAGCATTTCACAGGGATGATAAAACTAGTAACTCCTCGGTTATTTCATATGTCTTTGGGTTTTTCATTGCTTGTTTGCATTATGTAATGCTTGAAGAGTTTCACTGGAGCTGTAGTAACTTTGTTGATAGTTTCTACCCTCTACAGAAGTATTCCTGTGAGTTTCTTCTCAGAAACTGAGCTGCTTAAAACTACACACTACTTTTTCAATGTGTTTAGATCCCTGCTCATTTCACATATTTGAAAACATTGAAACATGCCAGAAACATTTAAAAAACCTCATGTCATTCCCATGTCTCATGAGATGTAACATTGTATTCAAACATGTAACTGCACATTTTCTTGTGACTTGAAGTTTGCTGATACTCTTTCTCTTACTGCTGCTTCCTGTAAATTTGTATTTATCCTCCTGTCTATTGCCAGGGCTTGTGATCTGCAGTTAACTTCCAAACTGCATTCCCTTTGCAATCTGCAAAATTAAGTCATATTATTAACAAAAATAATAAACTTGATGTGGGCACAGTTGTTTTCGTATGCTTTTGGTCTAGGCCTTCATCACTCAACATACAAACAGCATCACAATTCTCTTAACTCCTCTTCCTGTTGACACACTGAATTACTTTGGTCCTATTAGTTCACTGAACGTAGCAGATTTGTTTACTTTTGGAGATTTTAATTGCCTCTGTCCTTACAAGACAAGTTTTCTAGCAGATCATTCCCTCATTGTAACATTAATATCTCCCCTTCCCTGTCACATCCAGTCTTTTCCTCAGAAGAAGAAACTTACAGTTGCACTTTTGTGTTCCACAGGTTAGGAAGGATCTCTGGAGGCCACCTGGTCCAACTCTGCTAAAAGTCAGACCAGTTTTGATGTTATATCACATTGTTCAGGTTCTTGTGCAGTTGAATTTTGAGAATTTCCAAAGATGGAGGTTTTTCAACCCCACTTGACAGTCTGCACCTTTGCCCAATTCTTACTATTCTTTTCTTACAAAATAGGAGTTCTGGTATTTCATCTTGTCTCATGACTCTGACTCTTGTCCTTTCACTTTCTACCTTTTAGAGGTAAAATCTCATTTTAACTTCTGTTCAGGCCAACCATTTATCCATCCCTAACCTGAACAGTTTCAGTTCTCTCAGCTTCTCTTGAGCATCATGGGAGCATCTTGGTTGTCTTCCATGGAGCTAGGGAATGTTTGGTATTTTTTGTGTACAGAGGACCCCAAAGTTAGTCACAATATTCCATAATATATGGTTTCACAAATGACAGATAGGAGAGGAAATCTGCATCCCTCAACCTACTGTCTGGACATTTACCAACACATACTTGCACATAGTCAGTGTGAAGGCTGGCTGCTCATCTTCTCTGCTTGGCTTGTTGTCCACCAGGGCTGTCAGGTCCTCTTTCTCATGGTGCCTTCTAGATGATGAGTGTATCCTATTCTTTTGTGTGGTGCTGTTCCATCCCAGCTACCAGACTCTGCACTTGCTGTTTCCTGTCTGCCCATTACTCATCCTGTCTGAGTTACTCATAGAAGCCACCCTGCCCTCCAGTCTGTCAGCTCTGAACTTAAAACCACTGGCTGGGACTCCAGCAACTTTCCCACTTGCCTGGTAGTTCCTCTGTGCCATCCATGTCAGCCTGGTTTGGCTACAAAAACACTTTGAGATGCTGTGTTGGAAGTTATGCTGCAGTCTAGGAAATGTACTGCTTTCCCTTTGTCCACCAAGACAGACATCTCATTATTGAAGGAAATCAGGTTAGTCAAACACAGTTTGTCCTTTTTAGATTCATTATGGCTGTTCTTATCCTTCCATGTGCATCATCTGCTTGGAAAGAGATTCCTGAAGGATTTGGCTCCATGATCATCTTGGGCAGTGTGGTCAGGCTGATGTTCCACCCTGTAGCCTCCTTGTTGCCCTTTTAGAACATGGACATGACATTTGCACTTTAGCAGTCATCACCTTCCCAAGTTGCCATGAGCTTTCAAAGGTGGTAAAGAACAGCCTGGTAATGGTCTTGACTGTTTTTTTCAGCACACTTGGATGATCCTGTATTGTCTCAAGACCTGGTATATGCCAAATTTGCTTCACTG
>JANPWX010000362.1:1661819-1776948 GCA_024734555.1 Trochalopteron elliotii
GGCAGACTGGCTCCTTGCATTCCTCCTCGATTTCTAGCTAACTAGAACAGACTGTTCTTGTGCTATGAACATGTCGTCTTTGAAGATCAGCCCACTTCTCTGCCCTTCACAGCAGCTTTTCACAGGATCCTGCCAGGGAGTTTTCCAAATGAGCCATAGTCTGTTCTCCTGAAGTCCAAGGTCTGCTATTTTCCTTCTTCAGGTCTGTTTGAGTGCTAAATTCCACCACCTCACAGTTGATTCTGCCGAGTCTGCCACAGACTTTGCCTTCCTGAGCCAGTCCATTCTTGTTTGTGAGTAATAAATCAGAGTGCCTCCCTGATTTGGCTTATTGCTTGTTTGGAAGAAAAGAAGTGTTCCTGATGGTCAGGCATCTCCTGGATTGGTTGTAGCCTGTCAGGCTGCTCTTCATGAATATGTAGGAATGGTTAAGCTATTTACTAGATGTTCTTATCATTAACTCCCTTAGACCATGTCATCTTTAATGTCATACTGGATTAACTGTATTTCTGTTCCTTTTCTCCCCTGTATTCAGATCTGAGATCCTCTTTCATGCCTTTCCAGGGATAAAATTCCATGGTATTTGACCCTAAACAGGGATCTCACAATATAAACCTCTACCCCTCTCTGAATATAAGCATCCACAGCTTTTCGTACAATTTCATGCTCTTCCCTGTAGATTTCTTGCTCCAGCAACCTGTTTTGCTTTGTACTGTTCTTCCTCTAGTGTGTGTAGGGGCTTGTCATGCCTCAGATTACCTCCAGTATTATGGATTCCATTCTCTGATTCCATTATCTTTTGTCCTCATAATAAGAATAGATTTTAAAAATGTGTTTAGCCAGGAATGCGTTCATAGCATGCTTTTTTTACAAAATTAAAGAGTCTAGGACCTTGTGTGGTTTTAGAATTGTCAGAGATCAGAATTTCACTGTTTTCCCTTTTACAGATTCCACAACTGCTGATAAGACACATATTGACAGGCAGGGCTTATCTGCAGAATGCTGAACAGAGCGTTGTAGACATCATTTTCAGAAGTGTAGAACTCCACATGTGGTGAAGACCAAAAAAGCACTTTGAGAGGGCCAGCAGTTACACACACATGAATCAATGTTTCATATGGAATGGATGAGTGGATGTGCCAGATGTTGGTGTGATGTGCAGTTGTACATGAAGGTTACTGAGTCACATTCCTTGCCATGTGAATGCTGTGGAACCCTCCAGGTGTGTTGGAGCAGGTTGCACCTGCAGTGCTTTTTGTGTACCACGTACTCCACCTCAGCATTACCAGTGGAGTGTCAGTGGAGCCTGGGAGTGCAGCGGGTAGCAAGGAATGATTGAAAATTCCAGATAGGCATCTCTTGCTCTCTCTTCTTTACCAGAGTCTTCCCATAAGCTTGTGAGTGATTATCTGAGGTGTGAAATAAGAGTCAGCAAAATATGAAAGACATTTCAGTTGTTACAGCTAAAGGTGTAGAGGGTTAATGGTTTCCAAACAGTAATGAAAGGGGATATTAATAGTAACTACAGATTTCAAGAATTACCAAGAAGGTTCTAAACATTTGAATTAAAATAGTTTATTTTTACTCTAAATGAATAGCTGAAATTCTTATTCTGTTAATATATGCATTATCACAGCTTCTGTTTGATTTGTTTTAGATGAGAAGATTGTGGAAAAAATCCGAGCTTTACAAATGAAAGCTGAAGACTATGATGTTGTTAAGGTGATTGGAAGAGGGGCTTTTGGAGAAGTGCAGCTGGTAAGAATGTAATGATGAAATGTTTAGACAGATTAACAGCTTTAGGCAAAACCTTCCTCAATCTTCATGTTTTATATTTAAAAATTCATTCTTAAAAAGAACAATTGTTATTTTTGTTGTATTGAGAGATTGTTTCTGTGCATAATAAACAGTAAATCTGAGTTTAAAATATGATGGGTAGGAAGGAAAGAACTCAGAGATGTTTTCTATTTTTTGATCAAAATCAAAAAGGCAGTTCATGGCAATTCCAAATCTTTTTTTGGCCACAAGTATCACTGTATAATAATATTTGAAACCTTCTACAAAAAGCAGGTGAACACTGTGACAGAAGATTGTTGTTTTGTTCCTACAGTTGTGATGCTTGCATTGTATTTTAAGTGACATGACTCACAAGATTTTTAAAGGCTCCTTTTCTTAACATTGTCCACTTGATATTGTATCCAATATAATATGTAAAGTATGAATGGGATTACTTTTAAAATTTCTATTGCAGAGAAATTCTGTTATTACAAAATGGTAATCAAACTACAAAAAGTAACTTAGTGTATCACTTGTAGTCTGATTTTAATTTAAATTTGATTTTTCCAGGATTTTCAAGTCCTACTATCTGAAAAGTGGCACAAAAATGTGAACATATGTATAAGATGGATTGATATATCAGTTTTGAAATAAGCGTTGGATGTAAGTGCCAGATAGAATCTAGAATGCAAACATTAGGGACAAGTTATCATGAGCTAACAGATAACTGTGCACCAGCTGATCCATGGTGATTTTCTGTATGAGTATTTTTAGAGGAAGAGAATTATAAAGCAAGTCAATGGAAAGGGGGGCAACTAATTTGCTACAATTGAAGCTTGTTATCTTGTTACCATGAGGTAACAATAATTACCCTTTTGCTTGTCCTTTTTGACCTGGAACTGGCATTTTACTGCTCTGTGGTAATTTTGCCCTAGGAAGCTGGGTTTATCTTGTAAACCATTTTGGAAAATATAAAGATGTGTTGGCATTTTGTTGAGGAATGTGGTAAGATCTAAGCTGTGAAGGGCTTATAAGAGGTACACAGTGTATGTATGATGGCAATAAATTTATGATCCATTTATAAAATTCTTTGTATTTTCCATATTAGTGTGGCTGAAATCTGTTAGAACTGGAAAAAAACCCCTCTGACTAGCCTAATATTATTTTCATGACTCATGGGTAATTTGCAAATTTAGATGTGATTAGTGTAGATGATAGCAACATCTAATCAACAGTTTTTATTCATCTGTGTCATTTTTTAAGACAACTTCATCGAAGTCTAGTAACATGAGAATGTAGCACCCTCCCTCCCTATTTCTCTCAGGGTCATTTGCACTTGTTTTTTGTCCAGAAGAGTGCATGAAATATGGAGTGGAGTAGTTCCAAAAAATCCTCATTTCCTAGCAAGACTTTAAAGAATTATTATTTATATTTACATGATTTTATATCCTTCTCGGCAAGAAATTAAAAACAAAGCCAAAACCTTAAGCAGAACCTTGCTTTTTTGTGAAGAGGCTACTGCAGGGTGTTTGAAAGAAAGAAGTCTACTCCATGTCTTTTCAATGACAGTCACATCAAATGGTTTATTTTAAAGTCTTCTATTAGACATTTGTATCTTCACATTAATCCACATGGAGCAGTGAATAGAGACACTCCTTACACACTGGCTTGTGAAGTCAGTGAAAAATCAAGTTGTAAGGTGCAGAGTTACTTGTCCATTTGTTGAGGGGATAGGAGACAAAAAGAGCAAGTTTCAATAACAGAAGTACATGTGCCATTTTTAGATGTCACACTCACATATTTTCTGGAAGCACCCAAGAGAATTATATTTTTGATGTGCTTCAAGAATGAAAATACATTGTTTTCATATGTGTGTTTCTTAAGAACAGAAAGGTTTTTCTAAATTATTTTTATTTTCTTTTTAACATTGCATTTCAGATAGAAGGTCCTGATTTGTTCATTAATTCACCATATCATACACAATTTAAATTTTTAAGAAGAGATGCTTTTTTGTAGTGTACATGCTGTGGTTCGGCACTTTGAGGGATCTGAAGACAAATTTTATTTTTCATTTGCCTGACCATTAAAATGTAGTGACAAAATGCCTGGTAACCTGGTCATACAGTGATGGGGTTTGGGTTGCATTGCTGTCATGGGGTTTTTATGTTTGTTTGTTTGTTTTGGTTTTGGTTTTTTGGTTTTGTTTGGGGATTTTTTGGGTTTTTTTGTGGGTTTTTTTTTAATCTTTAATAAGCCCTTCAAAAAAGCAAGAATCCTTGGTATTGTAAAGAAACTTCTGTGTGTTCATATAGAGCTCTTCTGTACTTCATGTCCATTTAAAAGAACACGTTTTCTGGAGAGTAAAAATACAAGTAGAAATCATAATGTTCTGCAGTCTTACAGCTGAAAAGCAGTGGGCTAGTAGATACAACTGCAGATCTGAACTAATATTAGCTTGTGATGTGGACAAACATACCTCAGTTTTTTGCCTCACAAGGTATGGTACAAGTTTAAACTATTGAACTAAGCTCTATCTATTTTCTACTCCATTCAAAATGTTAACACCACTGTTGCAGATGATGGATTTGCGGTAATGAAAATATTTTGCAACACTTTCTGTGATCAAAATAGAAATTTACTTCAGTGGGGATTAAATACAGAAAGAACCATAAATAAAACATGATAAAGTACATGAGTTAAATTAATGAATGTTGTGGTATCAGTATGTGTTATTGTGCATAAGAATTGTAGCACAAACATTTATTATATGTTTCTAATGATTATATTAGTATGCTCATTTTTTGGCTTGTAGTATTTGCAGCATAAAATAGTCAGCTATGACCTCTTTCATTTTGTTTTCCCTTAGTCTTCTGCTCCAGTATAGCATTTTCTTGCTAAAGAAGTGATGTGAAGCAATCAGTTTTCCAGATTCTGTCAAGAAAGTGAAACACATTCCCTGATGTTGTGTCTTAGAGCTAGATTTTCTTTAAAAGGCTTGATTTTTCCTCTTCCTCCCCCCTCTAAAAAATTTAAGAAATAGTCCAGTTAAAGAGAGATCAGATGACTCTGGTCTGAGCATCTGACTGTGGTGGAGAAACAATTTCCTTATAAATCCAGAAGTATTAAATGCCACACTTGTGCTCTGGTCTCTGGTTTTGCTGGGTCTGTAGGGATGGGGAAAGTGAATAAAATGATTGCCAGCTGCCAGATCACTTCTTCTCTTACGCAGTGCCGTGAATAAAAGTGACTGGTGTCTAGGGCAGACAGAAAAATTGAATTATGGTGCGTAATAGGTTACTTCTGGTTTATGCAGAAACAGTTATTTATGAAAGCACATCCTGAGTTCCTCTTGTTTGTTTTCACTGGTGGAAAATCATCTTGATTTGAAATTTATCCTTAGTTCCTTCTCCCAGATCTAGCCCTGAAGGACTGTCATGTTGCAGTGACACAGCAGACTGACCTGCTCATGTGCTGGAAGAGAAAACTAAAGCAAAGTTAACACTTCCTTGTGTTTGGGTGCTGCAGGATGGTCTGGGTGACAGTCTTTACTGTCTGATTTCTTAGTGTTGCAAACCAGTGGTTGTCATGGCCTGTATAAACAGATGCTGGTTTATTTTTCTTCATTAAGTGCTTTGTTTATTAGGTTTAATTCCCCATCCACTGCTGATGTACAGTTCTGATGTAAAGCAGATAAAGCAGTCATGTTTTATTGCCTGAAAATTTGTCAGGATGTGAACTTTGGTACCCTATCTGTAGTCATTTCTTATGGCTTTATTAAGTATTTTAGGATACCTGTAGTTACTTCAAGCCTTAGAGTTCATTTCAAAACTCCACTCTAGGATTGTCATCTTTTTCAAAATCATAAAAGAGACCATTCGTACCATTACCAATACTATATATTAAATCTGATAACTTCAAATGGATGTGTTATTTTCTTTGCCTACAGATTGTCTTCCCATGTGAATGCTGGAGAAATTATGGATGCATTTTGTTTATTGAAAGTATTAGATTGTTGAAGCACAATAGAATGAAATTCTTTTTTCTTAATGCATTTTCATCAGTTAAACAAGGCCATGTTACTCAGTGCTAATGGCATGAAGGGATTTTCCTACCTATTTTGAGAGTTACTCTGGTGAGATACAGTTTAAATTTGGCAGTTCATTTTAACAGTTGGAAGAAATTGAAACATCATGACAGTTTAATGCGTGAATAATCTGCTGTATGAGCCAATATCTGTATGTACAAATATAGCTCTGAGTAAAGAGCACAGTGACTGGCAGCTCAAAAGGCTGTCTCCAGGGGCCATGGTGCTGATAAAAGGAGGAATGTCAGCGGTAGGTCTGCTCACCTGCAAGGTGTGCCAAGACACACTCAGTCTCTGGGTGTGCCAGTATACTTGTTATTGCTTTGCTTTTGTACAGAGAAAGAGCCTATCTTGAAATTTTCTCAAGAAATCATTTAGACAATAACCCATTGACACTATTTAGAGAGGTGTACAGACTGATTTTGGGCCCCCACCTCTCTTAATTTTGCCTCTCCGTTCAGACTGTGCTGACTTCGAAGAATTTTTTTCTCCAAGTCATGGGAGACAGTTGTTTTTCTCCATGCAGGCAGCTACTCTAACTGCACATAGGCAAGAGTACACAGCGCCTTTAGGAATTGTAAACTACTAAATACATTGCAGAGCTTCTGTGTGAAGTGTCCCAGAAAATGCATCTTCAATTAAACAATATCTTTTTGAGGTTTATGGTCTTTGTGTTTCTTCTGGTTTTGGGCAGGATTACAGAAGCTCTACTTAAGAGAGTACAGTTTGTGGTGTAACACCAAGTCTTTGTAAATAATCCCATGTGGGATTAGTAAGTGGGAAGAAGTTAGTTTTCAAAATGCTGTTTTAAGACACCTTCACTAACTGACTAATTAATGCCCTAAAATATGCTGATAGAGTTGTTAATGCACATAGCTACCATGTTTCTGTTCTGGTGTTAGGTTGGAGGTTTTTTTAATCTAATTGTAGAGAAGGTTGTTTGTTAGTGTTACACTATGCAAGATACTAATAATAAAACCTTTGCACCTGTATCTTGAAGGCAAAAAGCCCCAATTTCAAGAGCAGCAACTCCTTAGATAAGCCTCTTTCTGTCCATGTTCTTGCTTTTTCCAATATTACCCTTTCCATCTGATGCTTCTTCTATTCCTTCAGCAATATTAATTTTTACATCTGCTCAGGATGCTCTCAAATCTGTAGACCAAATAGGTGCCTCTCTGAAGCTTTACTCTGCAGATGTCATGGACCTGCATCTACAGCTCTTCAGAAAAGCCTACTAAATATTCTTTCAAGTAACATACTTAAACTCAGATATTGTGCAAAACTAAGAAGATAGGAGATCTGCTTTATTTACTAGATGTGAGAGGTTTTAGATGCACCAGAAAATCATAACTTCAGTTTCTGGTGTATTTCACAATTTTCGTGAATCAATTTCACAAACTAGTCCACTGAATTTTTTATTTTAACAGGAAAAAATACATAGAAACTTAAGGTCCTGATGGCTCAGACTTCTTACAGCTGGATACTTCTCACCTTGATTTCTGTAAGAAACACTCAAGAATGTTAAAAACCTGTTCCTTTAATGGTTTTTTCATAAAATAAGATGTCTCATGATTATTAGCTGAGTAATGACTGCAGTGTGCAATTTAAGGATTTGGTTTCTTGTCTGCATTCAGATAACATTTTAAACATTTTTGTATTTTGTAATAAAAGCTTTAATTCCAGTTTTCCAACAAGATTTATTGTATTAATTTTGCACCATTTAAAGTGAATTCAAGAACTTTTTAGGAAAATAAATAGGACCAATCATGTTTTGGTGTAAAATAAAAATTGGCAGAGGCTGAAGCAGACTGCTTGCCCAGTTTCTAACGTGAATGAATTCAATGGCTAGACAGTGTTCAGAATAAGAAAATAAAAGCAGAGTTAGACTTTATTTCCTGCTATGGTGGGGTTTTTTTAGCAGCTGGGAAACTTTTCTTTTTAGGTTTGGAAGTTCTCAAATCCTTACTGTGTAGAAAGTTGGGTGTATGAAGACCTGGAGGCATCACATCCCAGAAAGCAGTTTGCACGTAGCAGAAACGTACTATGCTTGTACTCAGGTTTTTAATAAGGCATTTTAAAAAGGTTGATTCTCTTCTTTCTCCACCAACAGGTTCGCCATAAAATGACACAGAAGGTTTATGCAATGAAGCTGCTTAGTAAATTTGAAATGATCAAGAGATCAGATTCAGCTTTTTTCTGGGAAGAAAGAGATATTATGGCCTTCGCCAACAGCCCGTGGGTGGTTCAGGTAAGGAAGATGTGTAAAAGTAAAATAATAACAACAACAGCAATAGTAATGATGCTGATGCCATAAATACTTCCCAGTCTTGAGCTGGTTTTGAATTTACATTGAAACTCAGATCAAGATTTAGGTTCAGATTTTTACTTTTAAAAAAACCATTTTTGCAGCAATTTCGCTAATTTTTGTATATTTGGCTGTGTTAAAAAGTAGATTAATTTGCATTTTAGTCACTACAAATGCATCATAAAACAGAATTAAATAGATTTTTGAAATGCCTACATAATTATTTGGAATAAAAAGGAAGATATCTTTCCAACTCTTAAAAATTCTGTATAGGAATGTAGAAACAAATGTGATTGGTATTTCCAGTCTTTCCTCATGATACAGTCAGTTGATCACAGGCAGTTGGTTTTAAGAGTGCTTTAAATAGTCACTCCATGTAACTGCAGTTTGATATATGGATGAGTGTGCAGTCCTGGTCTCCTGCAAGACAAGGGGCTGTAGCAGTGGTTTCCTTGATACCATCTTCTCGTAGTGGTCAGTTCTGAGCATCAGCACTCAGCATGTCAGAGTAATGGAGAGTTGAGTCTTCATCTGCTCTTGAACACCATCACTCACAGCTGTCTCCTGACTTGTGTCATCAAAGTGCTGTAATGTGAATTATGCCTTTGGGAACAATCAGTACTGATTATTGCCATTTGTTGTAAGTGGTAAATTGCACCAGTTAACAAAAGGAGTAGTGAAAGCGTGTGCTTGGAGAAATTGTTAGTCCTTAATTTTTTTTAAGTAATTAATTTAAATGCTCTCATATGTATTGCCATGCTTCTGTATATTTAATAAGACTGGCTTTAAGCTTTCCATATATTTTTCATAACACTTTACCTCATATACAAAGATGTTTTGCTCTTTGAGCATGTTCTGTGCTCTTGCCTATATTCAGCAGAAATACTTAAATAGATGATTTTTTTATTTAGTTCTTTGTCCTAGTAACAGTAATTGTCAGGAACTATTTTTCACATGCAGTTGAAAGTAACGAGAAATGCATGACGTGGATTTTCAAAGGAAACTGTCACAGGATATGAATGTTTGTATGCATTTGTAAATAGTAAATGAACTAAAGTGTAGTTGCAATTGTGTCTTCTATGATTAAGTGTATTAGTGTGATATATTTAGGTGATGTGGTCCAGTGGGGTAGGACATTGAGCTGGTTTGAAGAAAATGTAGGTCCTGTTCTGATCTAGAAACTGGGACAGATCACACTGCTTCTCTCTGCCTAGTTTTTAATGTAAAAAACAAATGGAAAAAGAGCTCTAGATAGCTTTAATTTTTCTTAATGAAAACCCTTGCGGGCAATAACAAAAGTGCTGTATAAAGACATAGTGCTGTTATTTATTATTGTATTAATATCTCTGTATATGACAAAATACATTCTTTTGAATCTTCATTTGGATTTTAATGACCCAATGCATTATTGTACTATATATTGCATATATTATCCATTTGTACAAACAAATACAGTGCAACATATATGTATTAAAATATATATTTCTAATCTAGGTCTTCAGTCACTAGTTATACAAGTAATTTTAATCTGAAGGTAGAATCTCCATAATAATATATCTGCCTTTCATGGTTCCTCATCCTCCACAGTCTCCCTGATTCTGACTTTGTCCTTTCTACACATCCTGTTTTTCAATTGCCTTTTAATTTTGTGTGTGTAATTTAAAGATGTGAATTATTTTAGTTTTTCAGGTAAGGTAAATATTCCGTGAGAAAAAAGGTGGGACTTTCAGAGACTTCTTCACAACAGTCATTGAACATTTGATAGTAATGCTTTTTGCTGGACTGGGCTGTTTTCAGAACTGGTTATCACCGACTGGAATCTCTAAAACTTCAGCAGTCTAGGTCTGAAATACATTTTAAAGAGATGGAACTTACTTTCACTATCATGCCAGTAGGAAACATACTCACTGCAACTTATACCAGACCAGTGTTTTATTGTTAAGGACGGTTTGTTTTTATTGTGTTACAGTTGTCTTCAGGAACATTTTGTTTTTATTTCTTATTTCAATATGTGTTGATTTAGACAAAGTCAGCAGTGACTTTGCAAACATGTACAGGGATAAGGAATTTATAATATAGGAAATCTGGAAACAGTTTAAGATCCTGCTCACTGTTGAACTATTTTCAATTAAGAACATGATGGTCCCTGTTGCAGATTTGATACTTTGCATTTTGACTCAGTGATACTTCTTAATGTCAACAAACGTGGGGAGGGATGGATGGATGGATGGATGGATGGATGGATGGATGGATGGATGGATGGATGGATGGATGGATGGATGGATGGATGGATGGATGGATGCCTATAGTATTAAAATAACCAGGAAATATTTTTTACTTCCTCAAAAATTATAATGAGGGAGTTCTGAAATTTAGTGAATTTCAAGGTACTCTCATAATTAATAGAAAAATGTATATTTTATCCATATTAAAAATAATCTTGAAAACATATTCTCAGGTTTAATGAAACTTCAAGATAAAGGGCTTTATTCTTTTCCCTAACTGTCTGAAAAGTAACTACATTTTTTTCCTTTCCTTTTTTTTTAATGTTGCAGCTATTTTGTGCCTTTCAAGATGACAAATATTTATACATGGTAATGGAATACATGCCAGGTGGAGATCTTGTAAACCTTATGAGCAATTACGATGTGCCTGAGAAATGGGCCAAGTTCTACACAGCTGAAGTTGTTCTTGCTCTTGATGCAATTCACTCCATGGGCTTGATACACAGAGATGTGAAGCCTGACAATATGCTTTTAGATAAGCATGGGCATCTGAAGCTGGCAGATTTTGGCACTTGCATGAAAATGGATGAAGTAAGTATGCAACTGAATAATTTACCATCTGTTAAACTGTAATTCTAAATTACTTTCATAGCTAAGGTTATTTTCTTATGAAGTATAATACCCAAAGGAATATTCATCAAATTATCTACTTGGTTAGAAAGCTGTTTCTTGTTTCCTACTTTTAAATATAAGAGTACTTTAGATAATGTAACCTTTTCTGTTATAAACTGTTCTCTCACACGGAAGAAGGATGTAAACTTACTCTTTGCTATTTTTGAAAGCATCTGCGTTTATGAATTTCTGAGGTACGTTTTTTTTTGCCAAATGTTTGAAAAGCTTGCAAGATAACTCTTAGTTTCAACATTAATAACCTTGGAACAGTTCATAAGCTGACATTTTTTTATAAATAAAATTATTTTATAGGCAAGACACATTCCGTGTGTTTTTTTTTCCTGTATCTAATTGTTCTCATAGCATCCTCTAGTGGTCATTCAAATGAGGTCACAGTACGGCAGCAGTGGTATGTGATATGTTGATCAAAATCTGTTTGTTATTTGTCAGGATGCCAAGATGTCAATTAAAATTACTTAATTGTCCAGATTTAGCCATGTACAGCCAACTACAGTTTTCTACTGAGTTTGTATAAGAGTATTTTTAACAGGATACTTTATATTATTAAAAAACTTGAAAATAAAACTACTTTTTGTAGTTTGCACTCTTAGAATCTTGCCTGACAGACAGTGTTATGCTGTAATTTACAGAATATACTCTTCCTATGAAAAACTATAACTTTTCTTCCTATGGAAAACTATAACAGATTATAACATATACAAAAAAATTGTATATGAATGTGCATTATGATTTACCTGATCTTTGAAAGTTTTCTGTTAAGCTTGCTTGCTTTTATGTTTTGGGGTTTTTTCTGTATTGTTTAGGCAGTGCTTGATATAATTTCTGTTATCTACTTAATTTGCATTTGCATCATTAATGCATTAAGTTAATATCTCTTCAGCAGTATCCAGAAGTACTGTGTCTGTTTAGGGTAGGTTTTTTCACATGATAATATATTAACTTCATCATTGTCCAACTGCAGCTCTTTATTGAAATTCACTCTATTCAGTTTTGTTGATGTTGTAGTTGTTAGTGTAAAGGCAGAGATATTATTTACCTCCATTTTGTTGATTTACTTGGCTGTATTTTAGGGGACAGCATTTACATTAATTGAAAAAATCAAAAGTAGTCTTGGTCTCTTAGTCTATTTTAAAGGACTGAATTTTAATTCAGTCCTTAAAAATGCTAATAATTGTTTTGAGTCAGTAGATTGTGTTGTGTTAAGGGAATCTGTTGTTTGTTGGAAGTGACAACAAAAAAGCATCAAAAAAGCTCACAGTATAAATCTACCAAAAATAAGGTGATTCTCTGTGCTGTTTTAGGGACTCCAGAAATGGTGGATCTACACCTTTTACTTTTTTTCTTTTTTTGCTGCTATTGTTAAAAGAATGGAATAGTAAAATGTGCATGATGGTACTGTAAATGTGAGAAATGCATCTGTGTTTCTCGTAAAAAGTTACAGAGCTCCATTTTAGACTGGGAATCATCAATGGACCAGTGATCTCCTAGAGAAGTTAATTTTTTTAAAGATTACATTTTCAGTTTTTTGTGTTTCTCAGACTCAGTGGAATGGCAAAAATTTTTTCTACAGGAAGCTTTAGAAGTTGAGAGGTTCTGGATTGTCTCCAAATCTCATGCTACTTCTTAAAAAATATGAACACATCCCAGCTGTGTAAATATAATATTGGTGTTGGCAGACTGATTTGTAGAAAATATATGCTTACCCAATACTTACTTATTTTTTTGGATTTGGATCTCTTTTAGCAGTTATGAGCATTAGCATCTTCCTTGTGCTGGTGAGAGCCCAGGAAAATTTTGCTGCAATTTGTTGAGAGATTTTTCTGACCTTTGCTGTTCAGTGTTTGCTTAAGTCAGCCAGGCCAGGCCAGAACAGACACTTGCAGCAGAGTTTCTCCTTATCATTTTCTGAAAAGAGTTGCTAAGTGTTTTAGTGATCTTTTTCAGCATAAAAGGAACTGTTCTGTTTATGTAACTCAGTTGTTGTAATTAGGGGTTTGTGGTGTTGTTTTTCATCACTTGTTTTGTTTTTTTTTTTAATTAGTCTTTTTTAAAATCTGCAACAAAGTGAGTATTTCTGTTGTTGAATAAAGAATGGAGTTAGACTAAAAAATTTAGTAGGAATCGTGGTTCTCTTTTTTGGTATTTAGGTATGATAAGGTAGACCAAGGCAGGGTTCACTAATCTCTGTCTAATCCTCAGGTGTTGTGTAAGAAACTAAACAGCAGTTGGCTTTGATAGGTACTGTAGGGCTACGAGCTCCCAGTATGGCCGTGCACAGCACTGTCCTGTGCTGACTGAGCTTTCAGCAGAGCACAGATTCACAGAGTATCTGTTGAAAAAGATGTGACCAAAAGAAGGGATGTTCACTCTTGGGTTTATTGCCTCACTCCAGGCAGTTCAGCTGAAAGAAGCAGTGTGTTCCTCTCTGGAACTCAGTTTCTTTCCCACTGAAGCTTGTCCAGTGAAGAGAGCTCTGCTGGATCCTTCCTGCCTCAGTGCATTGTCTGCTGTTAACACCTGATATGTGCAGTCCTCGTGGTTCCACACAAACACCTTCCAGCTCTTGTTTGCTGGAAGGAACTTCCTCAGGGAGTGAAAGCCTGATTGTCAGCCTTGCTTGA
Organism: Trochalopteron elliotii; assembly: GCA_024734555.1. Classification (NCBI taxonomy): domain Eukaryota; kingdom Metazoa; phylum Chordata; class Aves; order Passeriformes; family Leiothrichidae; genus Trochalopteron; species Trochalopteron elliotii. Next base: position 1,675,524 of record JANPWX010000362.1, read on the forward strand.
AGACAGCAAGTCCTTCAGGTTTGATGGAGATCCTCCTGAAGATGAAACCTGAATTGCTTTGTCTTCAGCAATATAATAATGCTGAATGATGCTGGGAAACACTACAGGAGCCTCACCTCCAAGTTGTCAGGAGCTGTAAGATCATTGCTGGACGGCCAGTTTTTTAAAACTGTGCACTTTACATCTCTCACATAAATGCAGGAGATGAGTTCCAAGGTCCACCTTGATCTTTTGAGATGATGGGAAAAGTTTCAGGCCTGAGACTCCCAACAGGAAGCTTTAGATGGTAACTGTTACAGTAAGTGTGCTACTCAGGCATAAATAGAGGCTTAGTGTTTGAAACACAGGAGTAACACCTTGCCCAGAGGAAACAGCACCATTTAATTCTCTTCAGAATGTAGGGACTGCCAAGGTGCTCTGTACTGGACAGAGAGCATGTCCCTGTTTACTCAGCTTTTATGCCAGAGATCACAGTCTGACTGTGGTATTAAAGGTACCCAGTACTAAAAAATACATACACAACAACACCCAAGTTCTTTGAAAGAAGAAGTGTATAAATGAGCAGAACAGAAGTCTGGGAATGTTATATTCAGGTAATAATGGGCCAAACTCCCCAGGGACATGGTAGAATCCCCATTTTGTGATGCTGTCCCACAGGGTTCTAAACAATCTTGTATCAGGTCCTTTTCCTATGACCGGTTGAGTCAGATGATCTTTCGGGTCCCTTCCAAGCCAGTCTGTTCTGTGATCTGCAAATGCATTTCTAGGTTAATTCCTGAGACAGAAGGTAGAGAGTTTTATGAGGTATAAGTACAGCCAACTCCATGTGCTTCAGAGAGCTATGGTCCATTGAACCTGGTGTTAGCATGCAAGGGCTTCTTTTATTATAGAATTTTATTTTTTCTTTTAACTGTTCAATTCTTTGGCATGTTGTCTGAAAACTTAAACTGTATTGCATGGAATTCTTTACCATCTGTGACGTTGTTAAAAAGACTTTCCTTGTTGCTGCATACCAGCTATCAGACTTGTGTTGGTCTGGCTGGGTTTTGGCACAGCCTTTGCTTTGTTTGTTTAGGACATCAGAAAATATCAACGTGTGTAACATATTAGAAAGTATTCTTGCTTTGGTGTATTAATTATAGAGGGAAGGGAAATAGGGTGTTATTATGTGTGCTTAGGTGTCAAGGTGGAGAGGCTGTGACTGAAGCTGCAGACTTCAGAGAACTCTTTCAGAACTGTTTTGGTGACTTTGTTTTTAAAGAGTCTCCTTACCCAGGGAGGGATTCATGTGGCTTCAACCAGACTTGACTGAGCAAAAATTCAGACTTTTCCTTTTTGTAATTTTACGTTTGGATAAGGAAGAGATAGATACACACCAGTACTGGAGCCTCATTAAGTTGCCAGAGTCCTACTTGGATGAGCAGAACCACATAACTCTAGAGCAATTCCTCCTGTGCTCGAAGCAAAGAGAGGCTTAGGCTTCAGAGAAGATATGCAGGTTAGTGCACAGAGTGCTGTGACAAGCAGGATATTCAAGTAGAGGTTCCTTGCCCTGTGCTAGATCCATTTTCAAATGCTCTCAACTTTAGATTTCTGGAGTCTACTGAGCTTTAGTTTATTTTGCAGTGTTAAAATGTGTTTGCCTGTATTTTTCTTTGTCCAATGAATGCAATAGGTCTTTTGGAAAGAGCTAGCTTCATTTTCTTATCCCAGTATGAATAAGTTATGTGCTATCTCATCCAGTATAGAGCACAAAAGTTTACCTGCTCTTCATTCTGGAACTGAGAAGTTAAAATTTTTTTAGGTTTCAGTTTTAGCATGGAGTCATAAAAGATAGGCATTTTCCAGGAGGACATTTTAAGTACTCCATAGGTCTCTACTGTGTTTAGTCATCCCTTCAGTTTTTGCCTGCTGATTCGTGACTTTCTGGATTCTGTTTTAGTACAGAAATAAAAACTTTTCACAGTTCATATTGTGTATGAGAAAAAAATATTGTAATGGGGTGTCTAAATTTTGTGTATCAGTACAATTCCCAAAATGAAATGTTTATCGTATTTTCTTTAAATATGTGTTTTGAACTTAGTTGTTGCTACTAATATTCTGTATTAATATTCAGAATTAATACGTATTGCCATTCATGCTGATGGCAAAATGCATGAAAAACCTTTGTAAAACAATTTAGATAAAACATCAGATTAGGAAATAGAATAAAAGATGAGTGGATTTTTGATACTTCTCTAACTTCATCCAGGATTTCATTTCATTCATCCATCTGGTCTCTCAGGAGTGAATTCAGTGAATTTCATTAGAAGAAACAAGACTTATAACTCTGAATGATGGCAGAGCTGATAGATGCTTCTGCGTCACTTAGTCCCTACATTTTTAGTTTCTCAGTGTGAAGAAGAGGATGAAAAATCATTTCATTGATACAACTCTGATAATATGTTAATTAAAAAAATATTTTCTTTATAAAGAAACCTTTGCTATTTTTTAAAAATAGCTTCTCCTTTTATTCTTCTTCCTATCTTTAAACCAAAACTAGGTGTATCCATAAAAATTTACCAATAACTTGATTTATTGGCTGAATTAGACAAGGTTGTTATGTATCTGCTTTGTAGGGCCTAGAATTCATAACTTGTCAAAATTATTCTAAAGTTTGTCCCTGAATTCGATGAGAAAAGGAGCAGTCTGATACAGTGTGTACCTTCATATTAAGACCAATGGTAAAAATTAAATTGGTGAATTTTGAGATGAAGTCAAGAGAAATGAGAGTAGGCGGGGTAAGCACATTACCACGAAATGTCATTTCAATCCATATTGCTTCTTGAATTATAAATAGTCTTTAAAACACACTCCTCAAACCAAGTATGTTAGGGTATATTTTTTATAGTTTTCTGTCGTGCCAACAGAGGAATTGGCTAAAGAGGTGCTCAGAAGCCCCTTGAACTGAGCTGCTTGTGTTGTCACTGTTGCACAGACAGGGATGGTGCGCTGCGACACGGCCGTGGGGACTCCTGACTACATCTCGCCCGAAGTGCTGAAATCCCAGGGGGGCGATGGTTACTATGGACGGGAATGTGACTGGTGGTCTGTGGGGGTGTTCCTTTTTGAGATGTTAGTTGGTAAGTAATGATTTCTTCTGCTAATGAGATTATCATTGACTCTTCCCTGTGCCTTTAGCTGCACTTTGCTGTGTGAAGGCTGCTCGTACCTCACTAACAGCTCCTGACTTTTGGCTGATGCTTCACTGCTGTTCTCTTTGCTCTCTGTCACTCTGGCGCTGCAACAGCTGTTTGCGTGCTTGCTCAGTGATTAGTTCCCTGACTCGGTTCAGCTTAAAACTAATTCTTAGAATAGTTTTAACTGGGGTCAGCTACCTCACCACATTTGTGCTACCTCAGGCAGGATTGAGTTTGCAGGGACACAAGAAATGAGACCGGCATGGCAAGAGCAGGAGCGTCTTTTTTTTTTCCTCCTTCTTTTCCACAGCACATCAATGTCTTCTGTTAGGTCAAAGTGTGGAAGTATGGCTCGATTCTTTCTTTTGTGCTTGAGTCAGGATTTTCTAGTAAAATGCACTGGACTGCTATGGCAACAAACATAGATTATAATCTGTTAAGGAGATGAGTCATCTGCATCTTAAAATATAGTGAGGATCAGTATGATAGCCTGGTAGCAAAATACTGATTATGGAAGGATGGAATTGAGCATACAATTATTAAAAGTTCCAATCAGCATTTTCTGGGAATATTGCAGATTGGATGTTTCTGGTATCCTGAGCCAGGAAAGACACTTAAACTTATGATGCGATTACTATTTCCAATTCTTTCAGAATTACAACATTTTGACTTTAAGAATGTGTTGTTTATAGTTAATAGTGTCTCATGAACAATTTTAGCAGTAAATAAAATTATTCAGTTCTTAAAATATTGGGCATACTGTCCAGAATGTTTCCTCAGCATTTAAGAGCCTCTTTTTTCCCTCCTGGTATCTAGAAGGAAAATATTACCTAATTTCTCTATATCCCACATATTGGTAGAAGTTATTGTTTTTGTCTGTGCTTGTATATCAGATTCTGGCTATGGTCTTCTAAAACTTTGCACTTCAAAGAAAGCACAGACACTGTTTTGTTATTCTGGTTTTAATAAAGCTGCAGAAATCATGAAAATGGTAATTTTGTTATGAAAATGAGAATTTTATTGTGTGCTTAACTAAACCATTAAATGTTGGTCACAGGATGAATCCTAACGTTAGTTCAGTGACTTAAGATAGTTTTGAGGTGTGGCCAAAATCAAAGCTGTTTCCAAGACAGAGAACAATTGAGAAAAAGAAGGAAGTTTGGGAAAGAGGGAGGCAGCAGCAAATACCAGCGATTGCCTGCAATGCACTGGTATGGCAACCTGGTAAATTTACTAAAATATATGTTCAAGCTGGTGTGTACTAATTTCTTATTTTGCTATAAAATGACAGAAAGAGACAAAAGTTAGGATTGTTCTTTTGAAAGCAGAATGGCTGTTGTCTATTGGTCTGTTTGTACACTTTTTCATGTTCCTGGCTTTTGAAATGCTCAGTTCCTTGTTGGAAGGCTGCAGCCAGCAATGCCAGTTGATTCCTGCCTGCACTCAGCACACCAGAACTGAGAAAAGAGCTTAGCTCACGTGACTAATTGTTCACCTTCTCTATGAAACCTGTGGATTACTTGGGAGAAAGGATTCTTGTAAAAGTTGCAGCTTCTTGATTACAGACCCAAGCCATTTGTATGTTGAGAATGTTGCCAGTTAATTTGATTGTCAGTTGTCATTATCACAGCCTATTCTTTTCACTTGCCCCAGTTTTACCTTTCTTAAGTCTAGTTCCTTTGCAAATATCTTTAACTACAGCCTAGGCTGGAAACCTGTGGGTGAGAAAAGTCTATTATTTTAAAAGCCACATGCCATGTTAATATGGGCACTCAAGCTGATGTAATTTGTCAGTCAACAGGATTTATTAATATGGGCTTAACAGTGTGGTAACACACTGGGAAGGCTTCTGCTCAGAGCTGACATGCCTTAGGGAGGATAGACCTGTATGCCTTTGAAATGGTCTTCAGAGAGCTTTGGTGGATTCCTTCCAACAAATGTGCATTAGCAAGTCTTTAATGAGTTTTGGTCCATTTTACCTTTGGAATGTTTAAAGATTCATGAGGGTGTCAGCCATTATGTAAATTAGAACATATATTGAGAGTCTTAAGGCAGAACAAAAGATGCAATTCACCAGGCAAAATTTTGGTAGTTATAGACAGGATGGAAAATGGTGTAGTTTGGACACAGACATTTTAGGGAAGGAATATTTTTAGTACACTGCATGTCCGATTTTTTCTTTTTCTTAATAAAAGACTCTTCTAGGTAAACTGCTTGTACACTTTTCATCATCTCTTTTGTCTTATTCAACTCACATAACTTAAACATGATGTAAAATCACAGCCCATTTACTATTTTATTTTCAGGCGATACTCCTTTTTATGCAGACTCGCTAGTAGGAACATACAGTAAAATTATGGATCATAAGAACTCATTGCATTTCCCAGATGATGTGGAAATTTCTAAGCATGCAAAGAACCTTATCTGTGCCTTTTTAACTGATAGGTAAGTGCACATATTGTTCTGGCACTGTTTTTTTATTTTAAATGGTATTGGCTGTATTTATTTTGGACGGTACATTATAAAAATTAATTTCTTCTATTTCTCCTGATCTCTGTTCAAATCTCTTCTGCCAAACCTCCTGTTCTCTAGTTTTTCTTTTGAGGTGTTTTTTCCAGGTATTGTATTTTATTTCTATGAGCAGTTCTGACAGCTCTTGTTAGCAACACAGTTTGTGCTGGACAAATCCTTCCAATTGCAGTAACAAACCTGTAAGGCTGAAAGTAATTTGTAACCTCCAAGGCAGGGACAAAATTGTTTTGCTTAATGTCTATGTGGGTGTTACTTAAAAGAAGGGGAAGCAAGTACTTTTCTGAAAGTAAGCATGTATTTACTGAATTAGTTTAAGGTTTCTTAGAGTGTTTGAAATTTCTTTTCATTTGCTTTGTTGCATTAATTGGTAAATATAGCCAACAAAGCTGTGAGGTTATTGTTTTGGCTACAGAAACAAAGTTGTAGAATTTTCTCTTAATGGAACTAAGCCACTTATTGAAATTAAGCTGTGTAAGCTTTTTCTTGACCTGAACACTTATATTTTGTTTAGTTTCAGAAAGCAGAGATAATCTTCAATATCACTGATTTAAAAGAACAACAGTGTAGGTCCACAGTTAACTCTGGATCCATGTTACCTTCTTATGCTTTCCTGTGATCACCTTCACTTGGCTGGAGCAGGGCATTTGGCTGCTATAGAAGGAGGGATTAGGAAAACAAAATGCCTTATAATGGGGGGTTTTGCATTCAAAGGGAGATTGTTTGCTCTACTGAGCAAGCCTGCCGTTGATCAGGAAGGATGTGCTTTATTTAACAGCATTTTTCACCCTTAGTGAAGGGCAGAGAGAAAATATGATTAGAATTTAATGGTGTAAATGTAGTACGGTGGACTTCCACTACGTGTGTCCCTCTTCCTGTTTATATTTAACACAGGACTCGAGCAATTTATTTGAAACAGATGCTGCGTGATCGCTGCTGAAGCACTTAAAGGAGGACTAAACATCGACCCTGTGATTTATTGCTTCTTTTCCATGCATTGTTTTTATGTCCTGTTCTCGTACGTCGTTTCAAGAGAGACTCTTCTGTTCAAACTAAAAGTTTCTTGTTGTACTTAAGATTTGCTTTGCGGCAAATATCAGCAAGAGACGTGTCAGGGTTAGTTGTGGGACAGAGGATGGAATTCTTAGAATATTTATTTTAGTCCAGTTTTGAATAACTGTTCTGTGCAGCAAGTTAGACCTTCCTTCACTTACGTCTTACGGTCTATCATGTGGTTTGGCAGACACGAAAGTTCTGCAGTTTTATTTCCCCCAAGGGTGTTGAGTTTTTGTTTGTGTTTTTAGTTTTTTCTTAGTTTTTGCCTCAGTGCTCTCTTTCTTGCTTTACTCCCCACGTGGCAGACTCCAGATTCTGGACATTTTAGCAGTCACAGGGAGAGTGCATGCTAAGAATCAGTAAATTTTATATAAGAAACTACAGATCAGTGGCTGGTGGTTTTTAAATTTTGTTTTTGTTTGACCATTGGTGCAGTTAACACAGACAGTCTTTACTGAAAGTTTCATTGCTGCTTATGAACAAGTCAGAATTTAAATTTAAAAAAATAAAACCAGCTATTTTTCCTAATGTGACTTGGGATTAATTGCTGTTTAGGGATGTGCGACTTGGGAGAAATGGGGTAGAAGAAATAAAGCATCACCCTTTCTTCAGAAGTGATCAGTGGAACTGGGACAACATTCGAGAGAGTAAGTAAATGAGGTTAAAAGTTCTATTTTATTCCGTATTTGCAATTGTAGACATGAAAAAAACTTACTAAGTACTTTCTATCTATCAAGAATCTTGCTCAAACATTCATATTTATCACTTGTGTTATAAAACCTCGTATGAGGAAGGGTTAATAAAGACGCATTTTTCCTACTGGAATTATCTCACCTTTATCATTGTTTTTAATGTAGACAATTTCCATTTTAAACAATGGAATTGGATGTTTCAGAATTTTAACTGAAAAGAATACATGTTAGGTTCTGTTTCTCGGGGTTTTTTGTTCTTTTGAGGTGGATTTTTTTTGTTTTCTTTCATTTTTTTTTTTTAATCTTCTGGTAGTTAAGACAGTAGTTTGACAGTGGTCTTGTTCTACTGCTTTTTATGTAAGGTATTGAGAACATGATAGCTTTAGGTAAAAAGCCAAAGTATGTCAGTTCTCATAATCTCATAATCATAATCTTGTCATAACTTTTAAAGTTATTCACTAAGAATTTTTAAAATTATGATTTTATTTAAAGTTTTTTTCTCAAGTGTGATTACCTGCCCAAATATGTCTTGCATACTAGATGATCTTTGCATTAGGCAATGCATACAAAAAAAGATTCCTCTAAAAAAAATTGTTCACAGTAATATTTCCAGATCTGTTGTCTGGTTAATACATATTTAACTCCAAGTTATTTAAGGACAACTTATAATATACAGTCTTCTAACACTAGAGAGATACCACTGTATAACAAGTGACTCAATCTTGGAGTGAAATGCATCTTTTTTCCCCTTTTTATAGCTGCTGCTCCTGTTGTTCCTGAGCTTAGCAGTGATATAGATAGCAGTAATTTTGATGACATTGAGGACGACAAAGGAGACGTGGAAACCTTTCCAATCCCCAAAGCCTTCGTGGGAAACCAGCTGCCTTTCATAGGATTTACCTACTACAGAGAAAATTTGTATGTGATACTTTAATGTGCATTTTTAAAAACATACCTGTACATTATTCTTCCATTCTTTCTTTTTTTTCCACTCTAAATACATAACTTATTCCTGGCATTATATTAATTTATGTCCAATATGTGAAGATACAAAATGCAAAGTTTGAGTAAAATAATTTGTTACTCTTTCAATAATTTTGATAACTCCGATTAAACTGTATTTTTATATGCACAGAATTATACAATATCTTAAAAAACCAATTAGGGTTAAAATTCTGATATATTTATAATTTTTTTTCTAAAATGGCTTTTTATTAGTTATTTTAGAAGAAAGCTTACACAGCATAATAACTTTCTAGAATTCATCTTGAATAATCAAGAAATGACTGTATTAATTTAAAAAGTTACAAGCTGCTGTAGTTTGGAAAATATTCTGTTCAGGAAAGATTCAAATCAGAAAGATGCACTAACACCAAAATAAAACAAGAGCGGCATAGGACAAATTGAGACTTGAGAGAATTGATTAAAATGGCAAGGTTGCCAGAGTTGTTGAAAACTTGAGTAAGAGCTGGAGGGATTTGTTTTTGTTTTTGACAGGTTGCTAAGTGACTCCTCTCAGTCTTGCAGAGAAAACGAATCTGTGCAATCTAGTAAAAATGAGGTTAGTGCCTTTTTTCCTTAGTATTAATGGGATGATTAACTAATTTTGTTCAGTCTGTTAAGAAAAGACAAAGTCTAAAATAAATGTTTAAGCAGTTTTGTGGGGGGCTTTTTGTCTTTTAATGATCCTCAATAAAAATGATATTTTCTATTTACAGGACAGCAAAGAGGTAAGTATAGTATCTGAATTATGGAAGGAATAAAAAAATTCCTACATAATCTTATGTGGATGTGAAGTATCCTAAATGTTTATTCACCAAACTGTTAACAGTAAACCAGTTGTATTTTGAAACAGTTGTACTCAAGGTGCTATAGTATAAAGATAAATGAATACAGATTTTTTGGAAATTCTGTTTTCATTCAGAATTTATATGGAAAGCCAGTGTTTGAGGCTCTGTTTCCTACAGACAGCATTACTCCTGTGAAGGTCCCACACTTGCATTAATGATTCATGACTGATTTATTCAGAGTTTGAAAAAGTAAATTGTCACCTGCAGGGATGAAGGAATGTTTAAATCATACTCCAGTTGAAGCATATGGAGCATGTTTATCCAGCTTTTGAAGACTGACAAATGAATTTAAATTTGCATTACAGGAAAAGTGATGGCATTTTAATATACTTACTTCATTATGTTAGTTAAACATTTGTATTATTCAAGTGTACATAGTATATTGTTAACATTTTTTAAAACTTACAATTCCTTTTCAAAGTTTAAAAAATACATAAAGGAAATGTATTATGTATTGATCAGATAAATTTAAATGCAAATGTTTATTAGGCTCCACTTCCTTCCTGTCATTGATGAATAGATGAATAGTTTTAGACTTCACCTTTTAAATAGAAATGGTACTGCTGTTTAAAATACATATGGTCACATTCATGATGTTTGCTTTACGTTGTGTTAGTAAATGCAGATGGTAAAATTTTGCATTTCACTTCTGACAGCTTATTTTATTTGTATTTTCTCAAGCAACAAATCTCCAGTTTTGATGTCCTTTTCAGTGTTCCTGTTGTGGAAACCTTCTAATTGTAATAATTATAAAGTGTTTTGGAAAACCACATTATTGCATTTTGTGTTTGGGGGATAGAGGAAAAGGAGGAAGGGAGGAAAATAAACGTGTTTAAAAGCTTGAAGTAATGAGATTAATCCAAAATTTATTATTTATAATTTATTCCATGAATATTTGGGTACTGGACTCACAATTATTTTTTAAAAAACATTTTAGTAAGCAAAGCATTTCCAAAGTGTTCATTAGCTTCCAAGGTGTAAGACTAAGAAATTCTTCTTTATGTGAGGTCACTGAACATGTTTAGCCATATTATCTGAATATTGTCCAATTTGGTCATGTACACCCCTTTTTTATTCTTTCATTTCATTTAGAAAATGCTATGCAAAAACATCTGCTCCAGTGGAAAGTCTCTGGCTACAGAGCACAGCAAAGGGCCGGTAACAATGTTTTTTGCCCATATAAATTTAATGACTCTCAATCTGTGGCACATAATTCTGTGATGGTTCAATTCAATTCAGCATGCAGCAAATTAAGTTGCTATAAATCCATATATTTAAAATGATCAGAATTAATACCTTGTAAAGATGTAACCTTCTAGTGATGGTTTTAAAATAATATACTGGAAGACTGAATTAATTTTCCTCACTTTCCCTTATTTTATTATTTATTTGAATTGCATTTGTTTTCTGTGAAAGCATTTTTATATGTGGGTCATGCTTTTTTGACATTTTACACAGTTTCAGAAAAAACTAAGCAAGCTAGAAGAGCAGCTCTGTAATGAATTACAAGCCAAAGATGAACTAGAACAGAAGTACAGGTGAGAATGTTTCAACATGTTGGGTATGTTTATAAAGATGTTTTATTAGACCTTTTGTTTTTGAATGCTTAAAAGCATTTTAATCCACTTTGGGGATTCCCAACCCTGCAAGCAAACCTCACTGTAAGTTGCTGGCTTAATTTTTGCTACTCCTGTGACTACTGGGGTGGTTTTTTGGGATGTTTGTTGAGTTGGTTTTTTTTTTTTTTTTTTGCCTTAACTCCCTATAAGAATCCCACTGTTTAGTGATTTCACCAGTCCTTGAGGTTTCATGTTATTGCTTAAAATAGAATACCTTGCATAAAACTAATGAAACAAAAACACCTTAAATAAAATTAGTGAAACACATCCAAACATTCTAATTTCTGTATTATCAGGAGGATTTAAAATTATTTTTCAAATTTGTTCAGGTCTACAAGTGTTCGTTTAGAGAAGATAGCAAAAGAGCTCGATGAAGAGGTAAGGCCACAGATTTCTAACTGGAATTAAAACTTTAACATTTGTGCATGGATTTTTTCCATCAATAGCAGCAAATTGCTTTTGAGTAGCGGTATATTTTATGGCAAATAACACCAGTTGATTTCTTGGTATTCACAAGCATGAAATTGTTGTCACTGCTAAAATATTTTCATTATTATTTCTGTACTGTAACTGGACATTTCTTTCCAGAACTAGTTTTTTACTGTATTTTTAGGTGGCAGACAGCGTGACATAAATATCCCATACAGATTTTAAACTGAAGGCTTGAGAATAGTGTTTCCAGAGGAGGAAGGCCATGCTTTGCATTGTTTGGTGTTAGTAAAAAAGACCCTATTTCTTGCCCAGCTTTGCACCCTACTGCTTCTACAAATTTGGATGTGGCTGTATACAACTTAAAATATGGCTCATGGAGGTGCATGTCAAGACCTTACCTTTACATGTGTGTTTCTCTGCACCCAGAGTGACTGCTTAGGCAGGTCTACCAGGTTTGTCAAATCCAGATGATCAAACAGTATTTAAATTGCAAAGCCTCTGGCCATAGCCATCCTGGGCTGGATTTGACCACGTGTTCTGATACGTTGTATTTGCAGCAGGCAGGTAGACTGGCTTCCTCCATTACAGACTGAACTGAGTGCCCGAGCTGTGTTTTTATAGTATGAGAATACCATTCCTGTGTGTGTAATTAGTGGTGTGTTTTTTTAAATATATCCAGATAACTTCAAGGAAGAATGTAGAGTCTGCAGTCAGGCAGTTAGAGAGAGAGAAGGCTCTTCTTCAGCATAAGAATACAGAATACCAGAGGAAAGCAGAACATGAAGCGGATAAGAAACGCAATTTGGAAAATGAGGGTATGTTGAACAATGCTTGAAGGTTCCATTTTGATGTGGGTTTTCAATGCTTCAAATAAATGAATTGTAGTTCAAAATGAAGCGTTTTTGTGACAGTGATTAACAATGTTGAATTGTTTTTGTTGCAGTTAACAGTTTGAAAGACCAACTTGAAGATTTAAAAAAGAGGAATCAGAACTCTCAAATATCCAATGAAAAAATCAATCAACTACAAAGACAGGTATGCCAACTGTATATGCATATATTTTAAAATAATCACTGCTGGGAGTACAGATTTTTGTAACAGTAGAGGAATTTGAAATGTGTAATTGGGTTTTAAAAGCTGTTCTTTCTTGCTAGTTTTTAGTGTTCAAAAGTAATCTTAAAATATACTCCTTACTTCCTTAATCCATAAAACCCAGTATTCTGTAGAACATATGGTTTATATTTTAATTGTTTCTGAAGTATGTTTTTATCAACCTTAGTTGGATGAAGCCAATTCTTTGCTGCGGTCAGAGTCTGATACTGCAGCCAGGTTAAGGAAGAACCAGACAGAAAGCACAAAGCAAATCCAGCAGCTGGAAATTAATAATAGAGAACTACAAGATAAGAACTGCCTGCTGGAGAATGCAAAACTCAAACTGGAGAAGGAGTATCTCAACCTTCAGTCAGCTCTAGAATCAGAAAGGAGAGATCGAAGTCATGGATCAGAGATTATCAGTGATTTACAAGGTATTTGAGCAAATCTTCTGAAGTTAAGATTGCTTCTTGTTTCTAGTTTGGGTGATGTTATTTGAGTTTCAGACTGTGACTAGATAAGTGTTCTGTTTTATAAAACGTTACATAATTGTGAGCAGCATTTAAGAAAAAATGTGTGGTAACATCTATAAAACATTATTAGTAACTTCTAGAACCACACCACAGGAGACATTAATAGTCAGAATTGGAAGTTGTTACATTTCAAAAATATTATCTCTAAATAGATAATCTACAGTCTTGTCTTCACACACTGACCAGCATCATTGATATTTTGGTAATTTTAGGTCGAATATCTAGCCTTGAAGAAGAAGTGAAAAATGGAAAGAGTGCATTAGCCAAACTGGAAATGGAGAAAAGACAATTGCAGGAAAAGCTCACAGATTTAGAAAAGGTGACAGCACTGCTAAATGAACATTGGTGTTACATTCTTATGGAATTTTTGAATTTGTACTTTTATTACTTGAGACACTGCAACCAAGCCTATACAAAAAAATAAACCTTGTTTTCAGCTTTCGTTTAATTTTTTTTTTCCAATTTGAGAAGTGGGGAGAAAAAGACATCATTTACCATACAATCATGATACATTTTACTTCTAAAGTATTTAAGTACCTAATTATGTACTCCAGTGTGTACCTTAACAGTGCAGTAGCTACATTTCATTTCATGTGGGGAGGTTTTTTAAACTCTCATTATTGCCAAATATAAAAGAACCTCTGCTCATAGGATTTTTTTAAACAAATTTGTTATTGAAACAAAAAGCTTGAAAATTTTCTTCAATAAACTTAATCTTTGAGCTACTCTTACTACAGAATGTTGGCTGTTAAGGCAATAATTCTGTAACTGTTTGCAACTGGGGATGTTGTGTTGTATATTTTTAGAGCACTTTGACATTCACAAAGAAACATTTATGGAAATGAGTTCTCAGTTAGTTCCTTAGCATGAGCTCTCCTACTCCAAGCATCCTTCCAAGCAGCATGTTACTGTTGTTCAAAATTGTGCCACTAACCTTATGTATTTAATGTTTTATTTCAATATAATTTTTTATTTAACAGGAAAAGAGCAACATGGAAATAGATATGACATATAAATTTAAAGTTATGCAGCAGAACCTTGAACAAGAAGAAGCTGAGCATAAAGCCACAAAAGCACGATTAGCAGACAAAAATAAGATCTATGAGTCTATAGAGGAAGCAAAATCTGAAGCCATGAAAGGTATGTATCTGGCATCCCAGTTGGATTTCAGTGTGAATTATACAAAGTAGATAATATAATCTTTCACTGCATTTTCTGGTGCATCTCATGACAACTGAAATATCTTGAAGAGAGGGTTAATTACCAAAAAAATCCAGAAGATGGCTCTTACTTTTTAATTAAATGGCTTATGTTTATTGCAGCTACTTAAAAAGCTACCTACAGATCCTGTCCTTCCAATTGCAGAGCATTCACAAAATTTTGAGCATGCAGATCTTCAAAAGAAGCAAAAATGATTCAATAATAATGGCTGAGTCACTTGGCATATCAGGTTCCCAGAGTCAGCTCTTTGATTTGACATTATCACAGTCAGAGCACAGTAGATTGAAACCTTTTATTTTTAAAGTTCCACCCATTTTGTTTATCTCAGAGGTGTTGCAGATAAACTGGAAGTTATCCAGAAGCTCAAAAGTAGGAAATAGCTCTGTCAGAAATGCTTGAAAAAGCATCCTTTGGGTGTGTATCTAATGTGAAAATTTTAATTAATCACTTTTAAGTAGTCTTTCACTTCAGTTTTAAAAGGAGAAACATGTGGCTTATTGTTAGTACAGGGCAGACATCGACTTCCCTTTGGCCTCCAAAACCTGCTGTTTTACACTTCACTGATGTCTTATATCTTTTCCTTCACAGAAATGGAAAAGAAACTTTTGGAAGAGAGAGCTTTAAAGCAGAAAGTAGAGAATCGGCTGCTGGAAGCGGAGAAGCAGCGCTCCATGTTGGACTGTGATCTCAAACAATCGCAACAGAAAATAAATGAGCTCCTTCGCCAAAAGGACATACTAAGTGAAGATGTAAGGAACACTGACAAGAGGAGTCTTGAGTCAAACCTTGTTTTCAATGTCCTAGTATTTTTCCTGTTATAGCTGTATTTAGAAATATTTGTGAATGAAACTGGCTACAAAGTTTTCCTTCTCTGCCTTTGAAACTTTAAAAAGTCGACTTCATGGAATGTGGTGTCTGAAATATTTCAGCATTATTCTTGTTAAAAGGTTTGTCCTCTCTAGTGGTAAGTGCTGTGAGATTGACATGGAAAAACTAGGTAATTTAATGTGTGCTAATGCCTTTATTCAGGAAGCAGCTTTGATTTACCTAAAGATGTGAAGGAAGCCAGTTAGAGACTGTTTAAATGTTGTTTTCCTGTGTAGATCTGTAAAATTCACAGGTTTCTGCTTCTTTTTCAGGTAAAAAACTTGACATTAAAAATAGAGCAAGAAACACAAAAGCGCTGTCTCACTCAAAACGACCTCAAGATGCAAACACAGCAGGTCAACACCTTGAAAATGTCAGAGAAGCAGTTAAAACAGGAGAATAACCACCTTCAGGAAATCAAATTAAGTCTGGAAAAACAAAACAATGAACTGCGCAAGTATGCAAGTTGTTCTATATGTTTTAGTCATGTTACTGATTTGAAATATTTTTGGAACAAAATTGGGAGCAAAATTAATTTTTAAAAATTGCTGCATAGAATATGCTATTTTACAGTGCAAAACGTAATTGTTCTTTAAAATAATTTACAGTGACTCTAATTGAGACTTGCCCTAATGATTCAGCAATGTATAGGTTTGTATTAAAAGATGTTTGTTATCCTAAAAATCTTGGATATGAAATTAAATATGAGTTTGAAATATTAAACAGCTTAAATATGAGTCTGAAAACTTCAGAGAAATACTTATTTAACTGAAGGTCTAGGTGCTGTTTTAATAATGTAGGGCTTCAGTGAAGAGCAAAGTTACTGGAATTATTATTGTAGGAGAATTTATCAGAGTAGGAAATGAATACTGCTACAGAGCTACAAAGCATAACCATTGGAACTGTCTAGTACTACAGACCTTTGAACACATCTATTGGACCTTCAGATAGGAGTTTCAGTAGTTCTTCACAGTCTTACAAGCAGTATTTATGTCTGATAGTAAGTAAGGAAAGAAACTTTTTTTTTTTTTTTTACATAAAGAACTTCCTTGTGAATGAAAAGACCAGATTGCTACACATATTAAATGAATATCAATCCTAGCTCCTTTATGACTTTGGATGTTTTATCTCCCTGTGCTTTGCCTTTTTGTCAGCAAGAGGCAGTTAGTCATGTAGAAGGTGGCCATAATGTGGAACACTGGCAGAATTTTTTTCTGCTACATTTCTGTTGTTATGGAACTGACTGTTCTTTAAATAAGAGATAAATTCAAGAAAATATACATGTCAAGGAATACAGACATTCACAGACTGTGCTCTAGCAAACAAGAGACTCAAAACAATCTGTCAGATCAGTGACATTTTACATGGTAATAAGATTCTGTTGGTGGTTGTTTACCTTATCAGTGTCTCTTACTGATTAAACTTTGTGATGCTGCTATCTTTTCTGTTTACTGCTCTGGAATATCTTCATATTTCTAAAGCATGTTCTTCCTTTCTAGGGAACGTCAAGATGCAGATGGACAAATGAAAGAGCTTCAAGACCAGCTCGAAGCTGAGCAATATTTCTCAGTATGTTTTATGCTGCTTTATTTTTGTATTAATCTGTTTACTGAGTATGTTAGCTTTTCTTCTTCCCTCTCAGCCATCAGAAGTTTCACATCTCTAACCACAAGCTACTTAAATTTCTTGTGCCTGTCTCCAGTGTTGTCTGCTGCCTTGATCTTGATCACTGAGCAGCACAAAAAAGCTCATGTTGAGAAATGTCCCAGCTTTGTAGGGGAGTTCAGAGGGAGGAGTCAAGCATCTCATTTTCCCACCATGTGAATAATTTTCTGCATGTTTCAAGCCTTTTGCATTCAGCATCCCTTCCATGCTGTATGGCAGAGAAGAGCTGTATTCTCACGTGATGTGACAAAACATTTGCATCTACGGCTCAGGAGGAAATTTTGCATTAAAATCAAACTTGGTAGTGATCTGTTGGGAGATTTTCATTTATTGTAGTAAGGTGCACCAAAATAAATAGGTAGCATACTTAAAAATCATCACTGGCATGTGGAGGTTAATTATTATTAACAGTGCCAGTCACACTGCAGGCTTGTTTCAATATTAATGGGAAATTAAGATTTCCTTGTGGATTTAGGTCAGTGAGGAGAAGGCCTACCTAAAGTTTTATAGATGAAAATGTTACACATCAAAGGAAAGAAAGGGAGAGTTGAGGCCAGCTGACTGCTGTAGATGGGCCAGAGAGAGACAATGTCTTGAAATCCCTGCAGTAAGTACACTTAGAGTCATCTGTCACTTGATCTGTAGTCGGTCATTTGAATGGACAGAGCAAAATAATGTTTCTTTCACTTTCTTCAGAGTTTTAGATTTATACTGATTCCATGAAATTTTGAATTTCAAATTGTTTTCTCATTGGTTTTTCCCTTATTCCTGTATTTCTTTTTGTTCTTTAACTATCATGTTGGTTTCATGGATATGTATGATTAGAATCTAAGCTCCACATGTGTAATTGCATCAGACAAAGATTTAAAATAGTAGAGAAAAATAAATTATTTTCTCTGCTTCTGATACTTCTGATTTTGTACAAAATAGTGATTTTCACATTTAGAGTATCTTTAACAGTATATATACGAACACAAAAATGCATATCCTACATCTACCCATTCACAAATATACAAGCTAAAAAAGGAACAACAACGTAATAATGAAAGCACACTTGTGAATAATGATGACATTTAGATAAGTTTAGAGGTGGCATTGCACAGTTAGACTCCAATTAGTGTGATTAAGGAACTGCATACCATATCAACTTGTATAATTTTTGTGGACCTTCAAGAGTATAGAAATCATATAATTTTCTTTCCAACTTTAAATTCTAGACTCTCTATAAAACACAAGTTCGAGAACTTAAAGAAGAATGTGAAGAAAAGACCAAAATTTGTAAAGAAATGCAGCAAAAGATACAAGAGTTACAGGATGAGAGGTAGGTTTTGCTAGTTGGATTGCTAATACATAAAAGATCAGGATTGCTAATACATAAAAGATCAGGATTGCTAATACGTCAAAGATCAGGATTGCTAATACATAAAAGATCAGGATTGCTAATACGTAAAAGATCAGGACTGCTAATATGTAAAAGATCAGGACTGCTAATATGTAAAAGATCAGGATTGCTAATACGTAAAAGATCAGGATTGCTAATAAATAAAAGATCAGGATTGCTTTTTATTTTTTTCCTTCTTCCTCTCCCTTACCCCACCCTAACCTAACCCTAACCTATAAGTTAACTTTTAACTTTAAAGTTAGTTAAAATTTAACTGATTTTAAAAAAAGTGTATATATATATCAATGATTTGCAGAGATTCCTTGGCTGCTCAGCTGGAGATTACTTTGACAAAAGCAGATTCAGAACAACTTGCCCGTTCCATTGCTGAAGAACAGTACTCTGATTTGGAAAAAGAGAAGATCATGAAAGAGCTGGAGATTAAAGAGATGATGGCGAGGCATAAACAGGAGCTTGCTGAGAAAGATGCCACCATAGCCTCGGTGAGTTACATGATCTGTAATTCTGGTAGAGGTAGTACATGAGCTTTGTTTGCAGTTTGAGTTATCCATGGCTCTTTAGCAGATTTAGAGGCATACAAGTATATCTAACATTTTAAGAATACTTACTTCTTATGGTTGAAATTCAAGAATCTCTTTCCATGTTGCTTCCATGCATTTCTCTGACCATTCTTTCTTCTGTGCCCCTACCCCTCTTACAGCCAGTCCTCTTATCTGTCTTGTCCTTGTGTCACTGTGCAGGATTTCCTTCTGTTCTGTAATGGTTCTTCGTTTGCCAAATGAGTTTTGTTACATGGTCACATATCCTTTTTTTTTTAGTTGGAGGAAGCAAATAGGACACTAACCAGTGATGTGGCTAACCTTGCTAATGAGAAAGAAGAACTAAACAATAAACTGAAGGAAGCACAAGAACGTACGTAATCTCTGAACCAAATGTGATTGAAATTGAAACTATGTTTGTTCTTTAATAGTACTATATTTATTTGTAATGAGTTTTCATAGATTTTCTTTTAATTACCTTACTATAGAAATTACAAAGCTAAAAGAAGAAGAAGCAAATGTAGGAAATATTAAAGCACAATTCGAGAAACAGTTGTTGAATGAAAGAACGTTAAAAACCCAGGTAAGCAAATATATTCAAATGCATATAGACACAGTGTTCATGAATCAAAGAATTTTTAATAGAATACTTTCCTTTATAAACTACAGATATGTACTACTAAGTCTTTATTTGTTTTTGCTCTGAAAGAAAATATATTGATATTTTTCTTCTTTCTTCTAAGTAGACTTTCAGTGTAGTGAAACTGGATCTTTATGATTCATAATAGAGGAATTTCTAATCCAGATGTATTCCACCAGCAAAAGCCTTCATTTCTGTCAAATGATTTGATATGTTACTGGTTTCAGTCTTGATTTATATTCCTCTACAAGTCCTAGAAAGAAGTACATTTCTGATTTTAATCTAGATTGTTTTTTAGAACAAGTGGCATTTTAATACAAAGACATATTTGGGGTCCAGGTAGTGAAAATGGAAGGGATTATTTAGATGAGTGAAAGTGCTCACACAGCTAATGCTTGCTTCAAGTAAAAATGGCATCATTACCTTCTTTTATATTTTGTGTAATAAGTTTAATTAAAGCAAGCTTGTAGTACTGGATTGCAGAGATCTTAGTTTATAGTTAGAAGTGCCTGGTTATAGACAGAGAGAAGACTTTTATTTCTTCACAGCATAATTCTGTGTATTTATTAGTATGGTTTTTGTCACTTTTTTCTTTCCCATGGGAAGGCTGTGAACAAATTGGCTGAAATCATGAATCGGAAGGGTCCAGTCAAACGTGGAGCTGACACTGATGTACGGCGGAAGGAAAAGGAAAATAGGAAGCTGCATATGGAACTGAAGTCTGAACGAGAAAAGTTAACCCAGATGATGATTAAATATCAGAAGGAAATAAATGAAATGCAGGCAGTAAGATCCTTTTGTAAATATGAACATTGCAGTATTTTCTGTAAAATTATACTATTGATACAGACTTTATAGTAGCGTATCCAGTCTCTATTTCTGAATTTCCCCAACCAAAAGAAATACACAGAATGTATATTGAGGTTGGCTACAAATTCTGCATAGTTTTCTCTGAATAACCAAATATTGTAATAATAGGAAATCTTGCAATTTATCTCTGCAGCAAATAGCAGAAGAGAGTCAGATACGGATTGAACTGCAGATGACTCTGGACAGCAAAGACAGTGACATAGAACAGCTTCGTTCCCAGCTGCAGTCACTGCACATTGGGATGGACAACAGTAGCATAGGCAGTGGACCTGGAGAGGCTGAGGCAGATGATGGATTCCCTGGTATGTTAATTTTATTAATATTTCTCCATTAACTGGGTTTATACCAGTGTTTTTCCATAGAAACTGGAGTATTAAATTGATGGTCTGATGATTCTGTGATTTTCATTTTCATCTATTTCTACCATCTTATCAATCCGTTGATAGTGATCATTTGTTCACCTAACTAAATCTGTCTGTTGTAATACTTCACCTTACATTTATTTAAAGAATTTGTTTTAAAATTCTATTGTGCTCCATTAGAACTAAATATTTTTTCACTTTATTTTGGTGGTTACTTTGCAATTACTGTGCGGATGTGATGAAATGTAAAACTAATACTCTCTTAGAGATTCTATTTTGACTTCTTTTCTACTTTTCCTCCTTTATGCTCTATGTTTAGTCCATATCACTCAATCCCACACTATGGAATCCATGTCCTTTACCTATCAGCACTCTTCTACCTCTGTCAGTATTGCCACTAAGCCTTCCAGTTCTCGCATGCTTCTTGATTCCGATTCTGACTCAGAGGAAGAACCTTTGTCTTGTTCCCACAGCCCTACAGAAGTTGATAGCACAGGTGACATCCCTGAGAACCATTTGGTTTTGTTCTTATTGTGTCATTTTCTCTGTTTTAGAACTAACACTATTAATACATAATTAAAGCAGCATAAACCAAATCTGGCAGATAACACACTGCAGTGGCAGTAAACATTGCTATCAAAGACATGAGAAAGTTTGCATGAACAAATAACTGGCCTGTTTTCTCTAAATGTTTGCAAATGCTTGCTGACAGTTATAAACCTACCATTTTTATTGAGGCATTGAATGAATGAGCCTTATGGCTTATTTTCAAGATAGCCTCTACACAGTATCTACAGCTCTCTGTATGACCCTAAGGTACTGGATACCAAAAAATCAAATCTTTGTGTTTAAGTGAAGTGTGGAAACATCTAACTCCTCACATCTAAACATACATGATTTTCTTGTAGAAATTCATCGTCCTGAGTATTACATTGTTCTGCCTTAAAAGTACATTATGAGTGATAAGGCCCTGTTTTACTAATTCTGTATTCATTTTATATGACTACACATATACCCTTCTAATGAAGTTTCTGTTTATTGTTAATGTTAGATACGGGTTTTCTGTTGCATTCAAATTTTTGTATTTCACATGAGGTTCCTTTAAAGTGTGAATACCTTTCCACTGAAGGTAGAAAACCTCTTTTGATATTTTGACATTACTTCATCAAACTAGAGTAAAGAATAATGCATCTCCTCTATTTTCCTCATTCTCTGGGTTTTGCTTTGAAGCTTCTAATGAAAGAAAACCCTACGTGCATGCGTATTTTTTTCCTTATTAGCTGCTGTTGTGGTATGGATTTGCTTTGTTTTAAAGTAAAAATCATAGCTAAACTTGGATTTTTTGCTGACATAATTACAAAAGATTTGAGGTAGGGTAGTGTCTTCTGGTTTTTTCCCCTCCTAGTATTTATAAGCATGTATTGTGAGAAGTTTGGAATATTCTGCCATTTTTCTGATCTGTTAGTATTGAATGGACACCAGAAGTGGAAAAAGTATAATCAGAAGCTCTCATTTTGTCCAATTTAATCTGTATTACAGGTTACAGAGAAAAATAGGAAAATAATATTTTAGGAAATAGGAGAAACATGCATATTTTTTCCATGTGCTTCCTGGATATGGCGTAGACTATTTTTTGCATCAACATTATGTTTGCTATACCTTCTATGAGGTGTAGTTGAAAGGAGCAATATAAGGTGGCAGGTATGAGGCAAAACGTGTTACAGAACTGTTTCATGTAGTTGATATGTGTATTAAAATAGGTCACCAACAGCATTGCTGGTAGGGCAATAAACGTTGAATACAGTGTGTATCTATGTATCTTGCTTTAAGTCTCTCTAGACTCAAAAAGAATTCTATTAATATCTAGTAATTATTTGTTGCACTGTGTTAAACATGGGCAGGAACCTGCAAATGCCCTCTGATGAGAAGGAAAATAGTTTTTGTAATTTTGGAGTATGTTTCTGCTTGTTCCTTGGTATTGTTTGTTAATGCTTAACACTTCACTATTTTTGACTTGGAGGTTCCTCAGCAGCATTAGAGGTAATCTCCTAGGGTAGGAAACTCATTAGAAAAATATTATTGCAATTAAGTAGTTCCCCTTAAAACACAGGGGG
This sequence comes from Trochalopteron elliotii, assembly GCA_024734555.1. Classification (NCBI taxonomy): domain Eukaryota; kingdom Metazoa; phylum Chordata; class Aves; order Passeriformes; family Leiothrichidae; genus Trochalopteron; species Trochalopteron elliotii. The sequence continues at coordinate 1,698,186 of JANPWX010000362.1, forward strand.
AGGAAACACTTGTGTTAAATGCAGCTGCAAAAATAGGGTCAAAGGGTATGTGATCCTATATATTACCAAGCACTGGGAAAGTGTGATCCTGTTGAGCTTTTGGTGACTACTGAAACATGTGTCAACAGCTGAGCTCTCAATACTCTTGATAAAGCAAATCTGACAAATGTGCCAGTGTAATATAAAATACTGCAAATGTGTGAAAGGGGAGCTGAATTCAGGCAAGGCCTAAGGGTTTACCATAAATTACTTATTTTTGGCATATTTGGATATACAGGCAGAATTGGAGAAAAGAAAAATTTACAGACCAAAAAGTATAAATTAGAATACTAAACGAATATTTTCCCCAGCATACAGGGTATATAGATTATTTGTGGTAGTAATTTGCCTTTTTTTTTTGGTCTTGGATTGGATGTTGTGTGGTCTGTACTAATATCTTTCTTAAATGCTGTTGTAAAAGGTAAAGGTCAATAGAGATAAGGCTTTTAAGACTTGAAAAAATTACTAAAGGGAATGTGTGTGCTATAATTGCAAGTTTGTTCTTAATTATTTCTTTGTGATTGCATTGCTGGTTATTGGCTGTATTCAGGAGTGCATTATTTAATGTATTCCTGAACATTTACAATGGTAAACTTCACAAGATCTCATACTGTGAAATAGTTCATCTTCTCATGTTTGCTCTCTTGCTTTATTATTGAAGTTCAATAACTTTTAAAATGCACATCAGTCTCAAAAATAATGTTTTGTCTGTTCTTTAATACATACCTCTTTTCAGAATCAAGACTGGAAGGCTGGCTATCAATGCCTGTTAGAAATAACACTAAAAAATTTGGATGGGTTAAAAAGGTAAGAAAAGCAGATTTATGGTTTTATTTCATGCACAGGTTCAACTTTAAACTTACTGTAGGTTTTCAGCACTTCAGTTTTTCTTTGATATGTTGTCTCATGACTTAAATCTATAAAATATGTTAGCTGGTATAGCTACATCTGAGAGAGGCAGCTTAAGACAATTGCAATAGTTTAAGACACCTCTTTGTATAGCCAGAGGTGAGAACAGTCATTCATGATCTTCAAATGTTTATACATGCCATAAGCATTCCCAGCAGTATTACATAGCTGGAATTAGGCAGAGTCTGGAAACAGGCTCTTGATCTTGACAATTTCTTTATTTAGGGAATAAGCTAATAAGCTCCTCCTGCCTTGTGCAGCCTTCATTTGTTTACTGCTTCTCAGTAACCTCAAAGTAACCCTTGACGAGTCTTTGTCCAAAATGTAGCATAGACATTTTCATACAAATTTCCTTACTGCTGTCATACAGTTAATTCTAGGCAAAATTCTGGAAGTAGGACATCTTTTAGGTAATTAGCTTTTTAGTGAACACTGATAGCTATTCTGGTAAGTATAACAGCGATCTTTTTAAGTATTAGTTGTGACCTGCACACATGAAATAGGCAGAGGATGACAGTTACTCTCTCTACCAGTCCAAGTGAAAATTAAATCAATAAAATAGAAAGGAAAAGCTTATATCCTACTTTCTTCCTGACTTTCATTTTGGTTTCTTCATAGATATTTAAATATGTTTAAATATCAGTTAATCTGATCATATAACTTGATTTATCAGGTAATCAGAAGTTTGTTTGTTATGCAATGCATTCCTCGGCATGGACTTATACAGTACTACCATTGTCCACTTAGGTACCATTTAATCAAATTGTAGAAAAATATTGCTACAACATATGTGATAGATAATTGCTGTGACATATTTGACATCTGTGATGAGCTAGATTAAAATAGGTTTTATCTTTTTATCTCCTAACAGTATGTAATTGTGAGCAGCAAGAAGATCCTGTTCTACGACAGTGAACAAGATAAAGAACAATCTAATCCCCATATGGTATTGGATATAGAGTAAGTATTGCCCTGTGCGATTCCTTCTTCTGATCAGTAGGTGAGCTCTGTTGGAAAGACCTTGACCAGAGGGCCTTTTGAGGTCCATCCAGTCTGCGAGCACAGCGTCATCACATGGGACATGACTTGTGAGTCACACAAGAATGGGCTGGGGCTTCTTCCCTCATTGAGTGGCTGATTATAAGAACACTGAGCAGGTGCATTCCTTGGACTTGTGAATAGTGCAGGAATGGGGTGGGGCTGTTTCCGTCGTGGAGTAGCGGGTCCCTCTAGGGAGTGCGGTGACCTGGGACATGGCACGGCTCTGAGGGCGTGGCACAGCATTTTGCACAGGCAAGACAAGCAGGCAGGGTTGAAGGTTTTCTTGCCAGTAGGGTTTGCTGCGTGCTGTTTGCAGTGTTTCTGTTGGTTGGTTGGCTTTGGGGTTTCTGTTAGTAATGGTTTTTATGTGATCTAAAACTGTAGTTAGTACAAGTGCACGTAACCAAATGGAACCCTCCAAAAAGGATGTGTCTGTACAGACCCATTCCTGCCCTGAGTGTGTGAGCTTATCAGTGGTTTCAAGGGACGTTGTGGAAGAAACCTGCCTGTGGTGTGAACAGGTGAACAATCTCCTTTCACTGGTGGCCAAACTTAGGGAGGAAGTTGAAAGACTAAGGAGTATCAGGGAAAATGAAAGGGAAGTAGATTGGTGGAGTTCAGCCCTTCCATCCTTAAGGGAAGTTCACCAAGAGTCAGAGGACTACTATGCCTCCCACTGTCAGCCAATAGAAGGACATCTGGTAAATGAAGGGGAGTAGAAATGGGTCCCTGCTTGGGGAGGTAATAATAAAAATTCCTCCCGACCCCCATCCTCTACTCAGGCGTCACTTCAGAATAGGTATGAGGCTCTGGATCTAGAGAGTCAGATAGATGATTGAGGAGAAAATTATCTGCCCAGTGAGCCTCCCAGTTATGATTCATCTGTAAGACGGATCACCACCTCTAGCATCAAGAGGAAAAGAAGGGTAATCAATAGTGGGTGACTCCCTTCTGAGAGGAACAGAGGGCCCCATATATTGACCAGACCCATTCCACAGAGAGGTCTGCTGCCTCCCTGGGGCAGGGTACAGGATATCACTGAGAGACTTCCTGGGCTGATTCAGCCCTCTGATTATTACCCACTGCTGATACTCCAGGCTGGCATTGATGAGATTGAAAAGAGGAGTGTCAGGGTAATTAAAAGGGACTTCAGGGCACTAAGTCAAGTGGTTGATAGGACAAGGACACGGGTAGTCTTTTCCTCAGTCCCTTTGGTGGCTGAGAAAAATGGTGAGAGGAATAGGAGACCTCACATTATCAACAAGTGGCTCAAGGGTTGGCGTCATCGGCAGAATTTTGGGTTCTTTAACCATGGGGCAACTTTACAGCACCTGGCCTGCTGGCAGACCTCATTGAGAGAGCTTTAAACTAGGTTTGAAGGGGGAAGGGGATGGAGCCAGGCTGTCTGAAGGCAGGCCCAAGGGTGCTAAGCCTGAGTTAGAGGTGAGATCCGTAGCCCAGCTGAGGTGCATGTATACCAATGCATGTAGCATGGGTAACAAACAGGAAGAGCTGGAGGTCATGGTACAGCAGCAAAGCTATGATGTAGTTGCCATCATGGAAACGTGGTGGGATGACTCACATAGCTGGAGCACTGCACTGGATGGCTACAAGCTCTTCAGGAGAGGGAGAAGAGGTGGGGGGGTGGCCCTTTATATTAGGGAAGCTTTCAACGCCATAGATATTGAAACTAATGAAGATGGAGTTGAATGCCTATGGGTAAGAATTAAGGGGAAGGCTAACGAGGTTGACATCCTACTGGGGGTCTGTTATCGTCCACCCAACCAGGAGCAAGAGGTGGACAACTTACTATATAAGCAACTGGAGAATGTTTCAGGATCATCAGCCATTGTTCTTGTAGGTGACTTCAGCCTGCCAGACATCTGCTGGGAACTTAATACAGCAGAAAAGAGGCAGTCAGGAAATTTTTAGAGTGCATAGAGACAACTTTTTGTCACAGTTGATGGGTGACCCCACCAGGGGAGGGACTGTGTTAGATCTGTTGTTTGCAAATAGAGATGGGCTAGTGGGAGATGTGGTGGTTGGAGGGCGAGTGGGGCAGAATGATCAAGAAATTATAGAGTTCTCAATATTTGGTGAAATCAGGAGGAACATCAATAAGACTTTTACATTGGACTTTCGGAGGGCAGACTTTGACCTATTTAGGAGACTTCTTCAGAGAGTTCCTTGGGAAGCAACCCTTAAAAACAAAGGAGTTCAGGAAAGGTGGGAGTGCTTCAAAACAGAGATTTTGAGGGCACAGAAACAGACTGTCCCTGTGTTCTGAAAGATGAGTCGACAAGGCAAACATCCAGCCTGGATAGGCAAGGAAGTTTTGGAGGAGCTTAGGAATAAAAAGAGGATGTATCATCTTTGGAAGGAGGGTCAGGTCTCTCAGGAAGTATTTAAGGGGGCTACTAGAGCATGTAGGAATAAAATTAGGGAGGCCAAAGCTCAGTTTGAACATAAAATAGTGATATCTGTAAAGGACAATAAAAAATGTTTTTACAAATATATTAATGGTAAAAGGAAGGGTAAGATCAACCTTTGTTCTTTATTAGATGCAGGAGGAAGCTTAGTAACTGCAGATGAGAAGGTGCTTAATGCCTTCTTTGCCTCAGTTTTTAGTGGAAAGACAACTTGCCTTCAGGACAACTGTCCTCTTGGGTTGGTTGATGGTATCAAGGAGCAGAATAGTCCCCTTGTTGTCCAAGAGGAGGCAGTCAGAGAACTGCTGAGACACTTAGGTAGTCATAAATCTATGGGCCCAGACGGGATCCATCCCAGGGTTATGAGGGAGCTGGCAGACGAGGCTGCGAAACCACTCTCCATCATTACCAACAGTCCTGGTTCACTGGTGAGGTTCCACATGGCTGGAAGATGCCCAATGTGACACCCATTCACAAAAAGGGTGGGAGGGAGGATCCTAGTAATTACAGACCAGTCAGCCTGACCTCAGTAGCTGAACAGTTTATACTGAGTGTCATCACACAGCATCTACAGGATGGCCAGGGTCTCAGGCCCAGCCAGCACAGCTTTAGGAGAGGTAGGTCATGTTTGACCAACCTGATCTCCTTTTATGACCAGGTGACCCACCTGGTGGATGCAGGATGGGCTGTGGATGTTGTATATTTGGACTTCAGCAAGGCCTTTGACACTGTCTCCCACAGCACACTCCTGGAAAAGCTGGCAGCCCATGGCTTGGACAGGAGCACTCTTTGCTGGGTTAGGAACTGCCTGGATGGCCGGGCCCAGAGAGTGGTGGTGAATGGTGCTGCATCCAGCTGGCAGCCAGTCACCAGAGGTCTTCCTCAGGGGTCTGTGCTGGGGCCAGTTCTGTTCAATATCTTTATTGATGACATGGATGATGGTATTGAGTCTTTCATTGGTAAATTTGCAGACAAGCTGGGAGCGTGTATCGATCTGTTGGAAGGTAGAAAGGCTCTGCAGAGAGACCTGGAATGGTTGGATGGATGGGCAGAGTCCAATTAGGTGAAGTTTAATAAGCCTAAGTGCTGAGTCCTGCACTTTGGCCACAATAACCCCCTGCAATGTTACAGGTTGGGGACGGTGTGGCTGGACAGTGCCCAGGCAGAAAGGGACCTGGGGGTTCTGGTGACAGCAGCTGAACATGAGCCAGCAGTGTGCCCTGGTGGCCAAGAAGGCCAGTGGCCCCTGGCCTGGATCAGGAATGGTGTGGCCAGCAGGAGCAGGAGATGTCATTGTTCTGTACTCAGCACTGGTGAGGCCACACCTTGGTTGCTGTGTCCAGTTCTGGCCCCTCAGTTTGGGAAGGATGTTGGGACACTTGAGCCTGTCCAGAGGAGGCAACGAGGCTGGTGAGGGGCTTGGAATAGAAACCCTGTGAGGAACAACTGAGTGAGCTGGGGTTGTTTAACCCAGAGAAAAGGAGACTCAGGGGTGACCTTATCACTCTCTACACCTTCCTGAAAGGTGGCTGTAGCCAGGTGGGGGTTGGTCTCTTTCTCCAGGCAGCAACTGACAGAACGAGAGGACATGGTCTTAAACTGCACCAAGGGAAATATAGGTCGCATGTTAGGAAAAAGTTTTTCACAGAAAGAGTGATAAAGTACTGGAATGGTTTGTCTGGGGAGGTGATGGAGTCACCATCTCTGGATGTACTTAAAAAAAGACTGGATATAGCACTCAGTGCCATGGTCTGGTTGAGGTGTTAGGGCATGAGTTGGATTCTACGATCTTGAAGGTCTCTTCCAACCTAGTCATTCTGTGAATTCTGTGACTTTTTAAAATCTGAACTATAGAGCTGGACCCTTGGGTACCCACTGTGGTGAAGAATGGTGTTTGCTGTAGGCACTGGTGCACAAGGAGCAGTGTGGTGCTCAGACTGATCCAGAGAGCTGCACGGAGCCCTGGTGTAACTGAACTGCCCCCACTAGCTCAGCTAGACCTTCTTAACACACACTTGAGTATGCATGTAAAGAAAGATGCAAAAGCATGTAAAGACAAGTGTAGCAGAGCAGATATCATTTTCAGTGTTCGTATATTTTCTCTTACAACATGTCCTTACAGGTGGGTTATATAATTAATTTATTTTCTTAATAAATGCAGAATGTGGCTATTCAAAGCATGGGTCAGGATTGTGTTAGAAAGGTGTCAGCAGCCATTAAAGTCACATGATGGTGGTTTCTCAGTGCTTCCACAAGTATAGCTGGATTCTTGTGACTTCTTTTTATTTACAGTTTTGGGGAGTTCATGTGTAAGGCTGAAAGACAAGGCTTTACCAAGTGATTAGAAATCTGTACAAATTTGACAAATCTTTAATGGCTCTAAGTCTTAATGTGGTATGTTGTATCCTAACTTAATCTGTCACGTTTATCATTGTGATAACATTAATTTTTGTCCTTATTGAAACAATTTCTTGTAGCAAACTCTTCCATGTCCGACCAGTCACTCAGACTGATGTGTACAGAGCAGATTCCAAGGAAATTCCTAGGATATTCCAGGTATTCATTAATAAATTAATGTTTCTAGTGTAACAGACATGTCATTTCAGACATTGTCAAAAATATTGTGTAATGAACTATTTACTAAAAAATCATTGAAAAACCATTCCTAGTGTACTTCTTCAATCTTTGTTCTTAGATAATGACTCTGAATTTATATTTGTCATCTAGGAGTGCTGAGATTATTTTGCTTTCATTCTAGATCCTATATGCTAATGAAGGAGAGAGCAAAAAGGAACAGGAATTTCCTGTGGAGCCCATGGGAGAGAAGTCAAATTACATTTGTCACAAAGGACATGAGTTTATACCTACTCTTTACCACTTCCCAACCAATTGTGAAGCTTGTATGAAGCCATTGTGGCACATGTTTAAACCTCCTCCTGCTCTGGAATGTCGTCGCTGCCATATCAAATGTCACAAAGATCACATGGATAAAAAAGAAGAGATTATAGCGCCTTGCAAAGGTAAATAGCAAGTATTTGAATATGCAGATAGTGCTGGAGTCACAAGGCATTCTAATAGATCAGAGGATTCTAGTAATGGTCTGACACCAACTAAACATAAAGGTTGGTTTGTCTTTTATTAGTTCATGGCCATCAGCTCCTTTCCGAGGGTGTCTCCATGAGGGTCACTCTGAGTTCATGGCACGTGGCTGTGGTGTGCACGTACCTGTTGTGTTGTCATCCTCGTGCAGCAGAGTGTGGTGGCTGTGAAGTGCTCGCACTGTGTTTTGTGCTCTTCTGTGGGAAACAACAGTGCTATGGAAGGGGTTACATTTGATGAACGTTACACCTTGCGACTCAACCTTATATAATTAGTCTCAGTCACACCTCTCTGTGTTACCTGTGTTTTCTTCCACATGAATGTGTATCTTCCACAGTACTAAGTTGTTACTCTCTAAATATAAGGAGGAGGCACTGTGAGCAGCCAGTGAACTGACGGGTTCATTTAGCTTTTGACCTCTCTGCTGATTTCTCTGCATCGAGTATGAGAATATGCTAATCTGACAGCAAATTTTTGATGTGGGGCCATGTTTAAAATAATAACAATATTAATTTTTAATTTTTAAATCTTATTACAGTGTATTATGATATTTCTACGGCGAAGAATCTACTACTGTTAGCTAACTCTACGGAAGAACAGCAAAAATGGGTGAGCCGACTGGTGAAAAAAATACCCAAGAAGCCTCCAGCACCAGACCCCTTTGCTCGGTCTTCTCCCAGAACTTCCATGAAGGTACAGCCAAACCAGTCCATCAGACGACCAAGTCGACAGCTTCCTCCAAACAAACCAAGGTGACACAAGAGCTGCTATTTAATTCGTTGTTCTAAATGTTTTACTACAGTTGGTTTCAGTTTCTTATTCGGGGTAGAAGGACTCATGCTAATGTCTCATGATTCCTAAAAGAATAGTCTTATCAGATTCTTCTGATTTGGTAAAAATTGTCCATACAAAAATCATTAATTTGCTACTGGATCACTTCTAAGGAGCAGAGTCCTATGTGCTGTGCTGTGGAAGTTGATAGCATTCTGCAGGTAGCATTTATGTGATTGCACAGTGCATAGTTTCTGGGTTTTTTTCCAGTTTTTTTTTTTCATCACCTGCACTCTGTTTCTTGCTGTTAACATAAAGGTATAATATAACTTCTGATTTGTTTTTCAATACCTATTCTTAAGGGTTCTGCAAATAATTCTTCTCCTTCCAATGCCCTTTTTCCAGTCTTGAGCTTTTGTACAAAATGCTTTTATAGCACAGTATTTACCATTCTATACTGGTTGGAAAAGGAGGAGGATGAGTATTTTGTGTGTAAAGCATGTAATACTTCTGTTTAAGTTTTGAAGTTAGCCTTGCAAATGTACCTAACAGATGAAAAGTGTAGTTCTGTGAGGTCATGTCCCTATTACCAGACTAGTGCAGGTCTGTCAAACCAGTGGAAATGTGTATGGATTTAAACACCTTTAATTAGAAACCACATACTCATAAATAACTGTAATTGCTATGGCAAATTTATATCTCACGGTTGCTTCTATGAGGCTTTTGTGCAAGGGTTTACCATATGAAATAATTAAGTTTCCTTTATGAACTTTATTAACAATGAAGATGTAGTTGCCAGTTCAATCTAGGGACTGAGCAGTGGGCCCTGGCAGCCAGGTAGGCTCTGGGTTGCACCAAGAGGAGCACAGCTGAATGACTGAGGGAGGAGATTATACCCCTCTGTTCTCTCCATAGTCTGCAGCAAAACACTGTCTCCACCTTTGACCCCCAAATTCCAGCCAGACATCAAGAGACTGGGGAAGGACCAGGCAGAGGCCACCAGGATGGTCAGAGCAGATGCCTGAGGGAGCTGGGCTTGTTGAGCCTGGAAGATAGACAAGTCCAGGAGCTCCCATAGCAGCCTGCCCCAGCCTGAGGGGAGGGCATCCAAGAGACAGAGCCAGGCTCCTCAGTGCTGCTTGTTTGAACCAGGAGACACTCCAGCTGGATAGAGGGAAAAGCCAGTGCACCGAGGGACGCCAGTGAGGCTGGATGGCCTCCGTCCCTGGAGGCTCTCAGCACCTGACAGGACAAGGCCTTGAGCATCCTGGCTTTGCATCTGACCCTGCTTTCTGCAAGAGGTTGGGCTAGAAACCTCCTGAGGTCCCTTCCCAGCTGCCTGGTCCTAAAAATGCTGTCCCTACTAGGAATTTCACACAATGATGGTTTCTTCAAGGTTTTCATGGCTGTTTTTCTTCATGAGGATTTAAGAAAGGGCAAACCAGTTTTTCCTACAGACCATATAATTTCTGGTTAGCAATTTGGTTGGATCGTGCCAAATGGATAATTCCAAATTGAAAAAGAAGCCAACTTTCATGTATTTTGCTTCCTAATAAATTAAGTGTAATAGACATAGTTCATGTAACAAATGAATATTGAGCCTTTTCATATTTACCACATTTAAAGGTTTAAATAGTTTAAAGTCTGAAAATCCAAATTCCCCTGAAACCCATTTTGTTTAAAACATGTGATTAACTGTATTAAACAATGTAACATGTTTATATTAATGCTCTCTTAGGGTAAGGTTTCCATGCCTGCATCGTATGCTTGGCATACAACCCTAATTAGGATCCTTCCAGCTCACTGGAGAGATGGCTAGGCTGGGTTTCATTTGTTGTAGCTATAGCAGTTGAAAAGTTAGTACTTAAGATATTACAACACAAAGAGATGAGTGCTTCTAGACAATGATTCACTCCATCCCAAAATAAATGCCTCAGATAAGTAAAATGACTCATTTGCTGACAGGGTTTGCCTTCCTTGCCTTCTTTGTTCTATAGTGACCATACAAGGAGCACAGAGAGGGAGGCCTAGACAACAAGTTGATATATCCTCTTTTTTTGGCACTGCTTTACTTTAAATAATGAGCTACAGAATAGCTGTATAGTATAATCACCCTGTATTTGGGATACAGTAAAATCCTGCTGTATTCATTTGCACATTCACAGGAAGCTATCTTATTCAATGTTCTTTTCAGCACTCAAAATTACTTGATTTTATTGGAAAAATTGTTAGGTTTGCATTATTGTCTGGAAAGGGATAGCAGGAGAGCATAAAACCACCTCAGTCAGCAAGAACAGCAACAAAACAGAAAGCAGATAATTTTATAAAAGGTACATGTTCTTTCCTACTGAAATTCTAGGGGAAAAAAATCAATATGATAAGTGTTCTTTATTGAATAGAATGATTTTTGAGATCTCTGTGCAATTAATGCAATATTCTTAACTTACATGAACACTAACTGAATCTTCATACTCATGACAAGCAAAGGAACAAACCCACCTACATTGAACAGTCTTTCAGTTAAAAAGGTTTAGTGATAGCAAAAGGAATTTTCAAGTCTTTTATAGAAGTGTGACCTTCATTAAACATCAAACCCTCCTGTTGCAGATTACTTGATCTGGCATTTAAGGACTGGGATTGGTCCTTTGATGATGTTGATGATATTGATGGTGATGATGATGATGACGATGTTTTTGATTTCTGAAGAAGTATAAGGGGTAAATCTAAATAGAGAGGAATGGATTTGTTTGCCTTTGAATACAGCATGCTCTGTTGAATTTTGTTTCTCAAAGCAGAGAAAATACAAGATCTCATTTTAATAATTTAAACAGAAAAATGAGATTCTGTTCATCATATTGAATTTTTAGAGGAGTCATTTTCATTAAAACAAAGTTGTTGCCTTTGTCAGTGTTTTTATTTTTCTAATTTTAGATTTTTTTTTTTTTAAATTCATGTCTGCCTGCCTGGAAAAAAATCCTAAAACTGCTGTTTTCAGGGTTGTCTCTAATACTAATCTGCTAAGCTCAGCAGAGAATATTTGAAGGATAAAACGGAGATGGTAGCAGTTGGATGTTTAGCTGAAATAGACTTGGTATTTGCAAACACTTTTCAAGCTGACTGGTCTTTGGCTAGCAGACATGAAATCACTGGAGTTCTGCATTTTGCTTTTCTACCTCTGTTCTGAAGTGAATTTGACTTGGCTTTCCTTTGCAGTGCTGTGCTTTCTGGGTACCTAACCACGCATTTGAAAACTATGTAAACAAGCAGGTTTGCAGCTTCTGTGATGTGGTTTCCTTGACTGCTTTAGAAAGATCCGGCCATTGCAGTGATCTGATTTGTCCAATGGCTTAATTCTGGTGTACTGCAAATGGCTTTACCTATTTTATAGACCTCAGTATCTGATCATTTCACACGTTGATGCGATCTTACATTTACACAGAAAAAAACCTAAATATTAAATGCCTAAGAATTACTTTAAACAGTATGTGAGATGTGTCTCAGCTGTATAACAGTGGCACTGGGGCTGCTTCTCAGCTGTGAACTGAGAAACCAGCTCCTGCAGGACTTAACTGGCTTAGTGTTCACAGTAATGACCATTACGTTAATTAAATATACTGCATCTTTGTGTATTAAAAGCTTACTGATCACTAATCCTTTAGAAGTAAATATTACCCTCTGCATATTGTACTTTGCCCTCACGTATTGCAAGGGGGTTTAATTGATTTGGGATTACAATGTGTAAGGATGTGCTGTATTGAAGTAATGTTGCTGTTGGATGCAGAGGAAAGGTGCTTCTCAGAAGTACGCTGATGAACTCAGCTTAAATGAAGACTTTAAAGAAGTGTATTTTTGTCAGATTTACATTTGTTGCATTTACTGACCAAACTTCCTGCTTCTTTTTCAGCTAACTGCTTTCCGTGAATGCAGACCCAGTCGAGGTGATAATTTTCTTCCCATTACAGCAAGACTGAAACATATCCCAAAATATATTAAAAATATATATTTTCCTGAGAGATTGTGCTATATATATCAGAGGTTTACATTTTTGCTGCAATATAAATTACTAATCTCTGAGGGTTTTCCTGTATTCTCCTGAGTGACTGATCAGTTGAGGAATGGTTGATAAATAGTCAAAGGATGTGTTAGGTAACCTTTTAAACTCTGTTCCACAAAAGCTTTCTTGGCAAGACACATACACTACATTTCATAAAAGGAATCAAGAGGAATGAGTATTGAAATGGAAGAAACTGACTTTTCAGCTTTCATAAAGATGCCACCAGCATGTCTGCAAGTAGAACCGGAGGAAGATCCACCATAGTGATATAGACTGCATCTGTAAGAAGTGACCATTATACTGTGTATATATATTGTACTGTAATACTGCAAGAGGGTTTTAAAAATCTTTCCACTTTATTTTTTTATGCTTATTAATCAGATACCGTTACTTATTGCAGTTGCAACTATGCACTTGTATAAAGCCATAATGTTGAAGTTTATATCATTCATACACATCTATCAGAAGCTGCATGTCAGTGTTCAGCAGCTAGTATAGGTTTGAAGTATATACTAGTTTCAGCTATGTCATCATGGGCAGTCCATTTTTACCTGTCTAATTGCCTTAATTTAAATTTTTTTCAAGTTTTTTTTGCCCATTCTTTCTATTTAAGGAAAAAGAAAGTTTACCAGCTCTTAGGATGCAGTTTTGCTTTGTGGCAGAAAAAATAGTGCACTATTTTTACACCTAGTAAGTATATCAGTGTCAACCTATTTTGAATGTATATCGACTGGTTTTAAGGGTGGAGAAGTGTTGGTTACAGAAACAATGTCTGAGAGCATGGGATTTACCAGACCATTTGCTTGTAAATGTAACTGCTCATCCAGCCCTTTTTACAAACCTCAGTACTAGTTATTGACTTATATTAACCCTCATTAAGTGCTATGAAACTCATTTTGCCTTGTTTTTGCATACTCTCCTAGATGTGGGGTGTTGGTTTTTTTGGTTTTTTTTTTTTCATTTCTGGAAAATAAAAGAATCTGTGACTATTTTTACATTTCACAACACAATATCTGAGGACTGTCACAAACATTAAGGAAAGTAAAACATACTGTAGATGTATTTTAAAGTTTTAATCTGGTTCTCTAGCACATAGCTGTAGGCATAGATAAATATTTCAGTAGTGTGTTTTGAGAACTGATAGCTGGGAAGAAAGGGCCTCGGAGGCACTTAATCTGACTTTTTTTTTAACTTGGAGTTGTACAAAAAATATAATTTATGTGGGCTCATTCATGATGTGTTCATAATTATCCCAGAAAAATGCATGTTTTATGCAACTACAGTATGTGATGTTAAACATATTGACAGTAAAAAATGTAGTCTCCTATTTGGTCTCTTTATATATATATATAAATATATATATATATTTAGAATATATATATATATATAAAATATTGTGTGGGAGTGCCGTAATTTAAAATATGATCTAACACTTCAATGAAGGAGGACATTTCACTTTAAAATTTTGTTTGTTTGTTTTTGTTTTTTAAAGAGTGTTGAAATGTTTGGAAGGATAGGACCATGTTTTATTTAACACTATCATGAAAGGTGGACTTGGAAACACTGAAATACTGAAATTCAATAAATATATTTACATTTTGTAATCTCTGCTACAGTTCAGCTTAACAAAGCAAGAATGTATTCAGTCTTCTATTTATGCACTCACAAAACAAAATGTTGTTTGTGAGTTCTTAAATTCAAAACTAAAACTTTCATATCATTTCTGTTAGGTATTATAACCCAGAGCACAACTACAGTGGTTTTTCCCTGCTTGTTTTGATTTACAGAAGTACGGTATATTTTTAGATAATGCAGATTTGCATAGAGTACAGCGTTAAAAATGTATACAGTAAAACTGTTTCCATTCACTGAATGCATAAATATTTTATATATATATAAAAAAAATGTTACATTGTGGGAAGTTCTATCCTTTTCTGAATTGGAGAATATTATATATATATATTTTTAAATAAACTATTTGAGTAAGGTAAAATAGTTCCTGAACTTGAGAAGCTGGTAATTAATTGAAATATTTAAATATAAAGATAAATACTGCAGCAGATATGGGAAAGGCAAGAGCTGCTCCAAAGGCAGCCCAGCAGAGCCTGTGTGCGCAGGAAGCGCAGACTCTGAGGGAGCCGTTTGGCAGCTCCTCCACTGCTGGGGCTGGATCCTTTGCACTTTCTCTCCCTGGCTTGCCCTCACTTCCTGTGAATCCACAGGGCCCTGCTAAGGCTGACATTCTAGGAAATGTACTATAGTATAGTATCTGCTAGCCCCAGTGTACAAATTCCGTGCCTGTACAAAAGGTCATTAGCTGTGCATACAGCAGCTGTACTGAGATGGTGTCATGAAGCAACACGGGCTGAGGGGGAGCACTGGGGGTCCTGTGCTCTCACTCTGCCTCTAACCTGGCACACGTTCCTCAAGGCCAGTGCTCTGAGGTGCACCAACCTCACTTTGTACCCAGGACACAAAAGGCAGAGCTGCTCTTCTGTTCTTCTCCCTTATCCTGCTGTGAAATGCAAACACCTCTTTAATGCTAGTTCCTGGAGATTGTGTTGTTTCCTTACTGTCTAGTCATGACCTTTTAATATTTTTGAGAGAAGGGCATATTCATGAACTAAGGAGTATTTGTCTTGAAAGTCACTAATTTAACACTTTTTGTTACAGGCTTGTCCTAAGCAAACAGGATGTTTTTATGGCCTGAATGACTTGCCTACAGAAAATTCTCTCATTGCAAGTCCTTTTGTCTCACAAGAGTAAACAAGTGGCATAGCCAAGCTACAGATTAATCTGCTGGAAAAACTGGGGTCAAACTTGGAGCCAGAAGCTCAAGGCACATGTAGGGAACTTACTCCTTAGTTCCCAATCTAAGAGCTCACTAGCACAGCAGGACAGGCAGACCCCATCAGAATTACCTTCTCAGGTGTCAGAAAGACCTTTCTGCAATAAGATATCCACTTCTGTCCTAGTTGTGTGCTGCAATTCCCAGTGTCTTGTGGTCCCTGCCAAAGTGCAGCCTCTTCAGCATTGCCAGCAATCCAGCACCACATCTGCTTTTAACTAGAGGAAAATTATGATGGTTCTTGTGCTTCTGAGCACGGCTGATGCTGTAACAAACAAACATGAATAGGATCACAGTATGATGTAGGACTTGGAAACATGCAAGAGGCTCAAGGATCTTAGCAGTGACAGGGGTCAAATTTAAAACATTACTGAAATTTCAATGCAAGTGTCTAAATCTCTTACTGCCTCTTGAAAACACTGAACCTCCTAAATTTTGACAGGTATTCAGTGGTTCTCTGAAGGCACCAATGCCAAGAAAGCTGCCACTGAAATGATGTGCTTTTTCTCTTTAATTCCTTTTTAGTTTCTAATGTCAAGTGATCATTAGGAATTTGAGCATTTCTGTTTGTAATCTTACAATGTATTGGTTTCCCATCTAGCTTTAAGAGAATCAGCCTTGGAAGAGGATAATATATTTTGGTCCCAAGTGCCTTTACCATCCTGTGCTTGTGAGGTTGTATTTGGGATGCTGCTGTGAAAAGGGGGAACTTATTTGAAAGCAAACTTCTTACCTGCATTGCTCTAACAAACCCTTAATCACCTCCTTATTCTGTTTTTGAGGCAAAAGAACAAACAGTACAAGGTCCAGTTCAGTGAACTGGAGTATTTCAGTCTCCTCCACATTCCTGGATAGTTTGCCTTGACATTCATGTTAAAATAATGGCAATTTATTTTTTCATGTAGTCATAGAATATATCAAGTTGGAAGGGACCTATAAGGATCCTCAAGTCCAATTCTCTGCTCCTTGCAGAACTGCCTAATACTAAACCATATGACTAAAAGCATGATCTAGACACTCCTTGACTTCTGACAGGCTTGGTGCCTTTTTCAGTGCATTACAGTTTTTTGCAAATTATCATCTCAGCACATAGGACACTTTACATTGAAAATATTATTTCTTATTTTTTAAGATGATCTTCTGAATCATTTAGGGTTCTATCAGAATCCTAAAGATCATAGGCTTTGCCTGCTGCTTTGAAGTATCCCTCATGAGGGAAGGAAGGAGTCTTCTTTTGAATGTCCATAAAGGATGTTCATGGGGTAGTTCTGAAACTGCAAATTGTGTTCCATGTTGAAGTTGCCTAAAAAGTGGACAGGTCTATATACTCAGACATTCTCATCTGGGAAATTAGACAAGTCTACTGAAATGTGTGTGGCAGAGAAGAACACTCAAAACACATCCAGCCTAGATCTCCCCAGAAGCTACTGCAATGAATGGAAAAGCTGGGACTAGAGAAACATAGTTCCAAGAAGTGGGGATGTAGGGAAAATAATATATTGGCACAGGGATGCTAATTACCAGGTCTTATTAATGAAAATTGGGATTTGGAATCTCTGCCACTTTGTAGGCAGGAAGCAGTGTTTTATAAAGGTAAGAAAGCCTCACTACTACTTGATATTGCAAGGGTGAAGCCTTGGATTTGACTGCAGCTACTTTTGCTCCAGTAATCTTGTAGAAGCTGCAAGATTAAAGTGATCCTTCAAAATGAAAGTCATGGTGACAGGTCACAAAATTTCAGTTATAAGTGTATGTAGTCCTGATACCTTAAAGCACTCTGGAAAGACACATCATCACCCTGAAAAGAAAGGGCAGAGAGTCCAGTAATGTCATGTCCCTGCAGCCCTTACTTGTTGGAGGAGCTGCACAGAAATGCTTTCACAGCCAGGACAACTGCACAGGATGCTTCAGTCCTACCACCCCATTTTTGGTCTAGGCCTTCAGTGTTTGTTCAGAGATGTGTGCTTCTATGCATAGTCTTATATTGTCCCTGTGGGCCTTGTGTCCTGTAGTTCTTGTCATTTGTCATTACTGCTTGGGGTGTTTTTTGCCCAGGACACTCTTGCACCACTTGGTGAGCATGGCTGTCCAGCGAGAAGTACACCAGGCTTGGGAGATCATGGCCAGTCCTCTTTTCCTTTGGATCACCAACTTCTTAGACTTTGGGCACTGAATTGCCTTCAATACATGCTACTTTTTATTAACAAGTGAACTGGTAGAATCTCTCTTTGGAGTTACCTGAGGTATTAAATCCCTTAATCTTTTTAAGACTGAAGGAGCTGGGTATCCCACAGTCTGTTCCCTGTTTTGTATTGGCCTTGCACTGTCCTGACCTCAACTGTTCCATTTTCCAGCAGGCTCTTGGAGCAGGTCTTGCAGCTGGGTGCAGGTCTGGCTGCAGCTTCAGGACTTGAATCTGCATGCTGGATTCCATGGTCTCATGTGTCTGCATGGTGTTTTCCAGCATATTAGAATCCCTATGTCCTGGGGGCCACTGAGATTCAGTAGGATCTGTGTAGATTTTAAGTCTAATTGGGAGCCATGGGGGGAGGCTCCCCTGCCTGCTCTGTTCTGACCTACAGCAATGGGAATTGCATTACTGGAAGGTGGACATTTGTGCAAACTTAAAAGAACCAACAAGGCTGAGAGAGGAAAATACCTTTGAACTCAGAAAGTCCATGAGGACTGTAAGTTGTGCTGACAGTGCCTTTCATGGAAAAAAAAAAATTAAATCTCACAAGATAAGTCAGACTCTTGAAAGTCAGACCACTCTATATACAGAATCTGTATATAGTCAGCTGTTCAAAGGTGTAAGAATTTCTCTCCAGTAATTATTTAAAATATGCTTTACAGAAGCTTAATTCACGCTTCATTAAGAGTCATGATTTACATGACAGAGGCAACACTGAGGCATAGGATGCGTGTTCTTCCATTTATGATTTTCATATAGTGTGAGACTTGGTACTGCTGGCCAAAGCCTTCACATTCCAAAGCAGAAATCTTGTACATTCCAGAGCAGGTGTATGCACAGATAACTTTGCAGTTATAATAAGATGGTAAGTAGAATTGATTTTCAGCATGGAGCCATGTTACTAATCAGTTTGAATCAGAATCATCATTAGCCAACTTGTCACATTTTAGGCTGGTGCAAGTTCTGTCCTTTACATCATTTTCCAGAATACTTGAGAGATAAAACAGGGTGTCTGTCATCTTAAAGCTCCCTCCCTGTGAGTCAGTTATACCACATAATGCACAGAAGTACCTGTTTAGGCTTCTGACAATTTAAGACAGTTCTAAGATAAAATAAGGAAACAAAACAGGATATGAACAAAATTGTGACAATTATTTAAATTGTCCTTCAGATATCCCAAATTATGTTTGATCAGATCTATGATGTAAAAAGTCTCTTATTTTACCCCTGGCCCAAAGACTAAATTTCTTTTTCAGGATAGAGATGATTGCCCCGAACTACTGCCAATGTAGAATGGAACAGCTGACACCTTTAACTTGAAAATGTCTGTATGTCTGTCTTGCCATTAGGCAGGAAACACCTGAGGTCCATCAGGACTCAGGTCTGTGAGGCTGGCAGGGTCTTGCAATTGGATCCATCACAAGTGATTCTCTCTCAGATTCTTATAGTGATGTTCACTGTGGCTCCCAGGCACCTGTTTGACCTCAACAGCTGTTGTCACAGAGAACTCTGAAGTGTCCTGGAGAACTCTGGCTCAAAATCAAGCAAATTAAATTCATTACAAACCAAGAACTTTAAAACATCCTATTTTAAGATTTTTTTTTCAGCTTCCTCACCTTCAAAAAGTGAGACATCCTTTTGCCATTACTAGTGATGAAGGTGACATTTCATGTTCTGCTTCATACATAAAAATGAGTTTCAAATATGAAAGAATTTGGAAGAGTGGAAAAACCAGCCTGAAGAGAATGTGGGAAGAAGTCATTATTATTTATCATCAGGGAAAATACATGGCTGGGAAACTACCTCATTTCAGTTATCTCCACATCTGTGGAGCTTTTCATTTATAATAGTTCCTTGTGTTGACTCAGCTGTTATTTCCTTTTTTTTGTTTTCCCCCTATCGCATATGGTGCAGTATCCACTAAGTGGATAATGATTGTTTGGTGGAGGAAGAGTAATTTTAGCTCATTTAAAGGAGTGAAGGTGTTCTGTAAGATGGGAGCCATTTGGCTAATTCTGAATTACTTTCTCCAGAGTCAAACTGCACTAAAATCCAGATCTGCAGCGGTTGGGGCATGTCGCTGCCTCCCCACCACACTCCTTTGTCTCCTGTTTCAGCAGCTCAGATTAGTAGAGCCCTGATCAGGAGCGGCCACGTGCACAGTGTAAGGCAGACAGAAGCTTGGGGTTCAGGCAGGAACAGGCACTCCTGAGCAGTCCAAGCAACAGCATCCCTTGCTGGATTGGAGCAGCACAAGGAAAGACATCTGTGTCTGCTTTGCACAGAATGCCCAGTGTTAGGGAGGCCATAGGGTGGGGAGAGGATGGGTTTGCATTTGTGTTCAATGTTCTGTTCACTGAGGACAGTCCAGAAAAAATAAACTATACACATCTTCCAGTGTCCACATCCTCACTGTCCTGCAGCCTGCTGTCTCTGGACTGCTATCCTTATTCTGTCAATAGTAAATCTCATGGTATATGTTTTCTCTCTCATACAGCTGAAGTGAGCTTCTAGCTTACCTGTTGCCAAATCCAGTCACAGTTCATTCTATCCACTGCTGGAGGTACTTTGGGTTATTCAGTGGACTGGAATTCAGATCTTGTCTTTTCACAGACAATGAGACTGAGAGTTTTTGAAAGCCCTGACAAGACTCACACTTTGTCAGCAAGGGCAGGACAGGCTGTGTTACCTTGTGAGCATGTTGTGAACTGGTACAATTAGACACCGAGTGTGTAATTCCACACTTGTGCAGCAATGGAGTTGGATTACTTCCAGCCCTGTGGATAAGAGCTGCTTACTTGCTTACACCTTCTGCCATAAATCCAAGATGCTTTCCCTGGTTTCTTTTGCCCCACTGCTGCATTGCACAGCAAATGACCTCCTTGTGTCCACCCCGGTACTGGTGAATGACAAGTTTAACAAGATTTATCCTGCCTGTGTATTTGTCTAAAGCTGTTGCCTTTAATCCAGCCACTGAGAAGATTATTCTTTGCCTACTGGAAAACACAGGGTCTGCGCTTTCGCGGGGCTTGCCTGGAACTTGAATGTGCCTCTGTTTATGAAAGTGAAAAAAGTTACTCTCTGAGAGGGGAAAAAGCGTGTAAAACTAGTTACTGCTACTTTCTGATTTGTTCCCTATCTCTTGCAGCTTGAATGAGAACTCATGGTCCAGCTTTCCAAGTCCACAAAATTACTTTACCTTAAGTTCATTAATTACCCAGCTTTGTTTGTTTTCCTCAGTGTTTTTTTCCCACAGGTTTCTAAGGTGATTTATTCAAAATGCGTTAAGTAACTATTAAGAACTGTTCTTAAATGCATTTTCAGTATTTTATGATAAAAAACCAACTTGAGGTGCTGATTCCCAAACCAAAAATGGAGCAGCTTCATTTTGCTACAGCATCACTCAGGAATATGAAAGATGTCAATAACAGAGAGGGTTTGGATTTCATGCAAATCTTTCTCTATCAAGAAAAGGCTTTAATTAAAAAGCAAGTGTGTTTTGTTCGTTTTGAGATGCTGGAGCTCTTTAGCATTGGGCAGGTCAATATTCAGCCTGATGCTTCAAGTGTTAAGGTGAAAGCTGCCCATTTATGACCTGTAATGAATATTTCATTTTCTCTCCATATATGGAAACAAACCCTCAAATGCAATGAAAATTAACTGTAAGAATGACACTATCAATCTTGAAGAATAGCATTTATTAATATCACCTGGAAAATGTATCACATGCCACCTGCCACCATTTAGACCACTTCAGATACTTTACACAGCTTTAGTAAAATCAGAATGTTTACAATAATCTTTCGACCAACATAGAAAGATTTATACATTTTATTGGAGCACTAAAAAAACCCTCATCTTACTTGCTCTCAATAATGTGGGATACATGAATCAATGCCCACAGACACATCTCTTCCCAGCCCTTCCCACTGGAGTACAAAGCAGCTGTTTTCTGATGGTGAAGGCCCTGCTCCAGTTGCTGTGTGCTCACTGGCAGAAACCTCTGCTTTGCAGATCCCTTTGCTCCACAGGAGTCACACAATTTAGAATGTTGTGAAGAAAACCTGCCTCAAATGTAGTCAATGCAGTCTTCCCACAGTTTTCAAGGGTGTTGGGATCAAGGGTGCCTTGGTTTTTACATGCCAATCAACAGAATACTGTAAGAACTCTTTTGAAATGCTGTATCTTTTAATTTTGGGGAATGTAATGAGAAATGAAGGCAAGTTATATGATTAATGTAACTTTTGGTTGTGAAGGCAGTACTTCCAAAACCAAAATCCTCTGTTAATAGTTGTCAAGAATATCCTTTCCCCTCTTACTCTTAAGTACTACAAATTGTAAGAATTTCTAAAGTAAAAGTTTAAGTGAAGTCTATGTTCTTCAACACACTTAGTACTGACAGGCCAAAAACCCATGAACCACAGCAGTATCACCAAAACCTGACAACCATTAGTCTGCTGAGATGCATCAAGGTGCAGGTGTCACTGTCAGTATGGACGGTGTTTGGGAATTCTGGGTATCGTTCCAGGAACTTCTGCTTGAACAGCCTTTTTAACTGTTGGCCACAGTTTCATTAATTCCCACACATTCTAGTCCCTGCTGTTCCCTAATCAGTATGTTCAGTGAATGGGAGCTCGGATTGAAAAAGAATTCATAGTTGAGTTTTGCTCTTATCTGATGAAAACTGGGTATACTGAGGAAAGTGACTGTGGGTATCCTGTATCAGCTGTATAAATTGTACTATTTAAGTGTTGCATGTAAGTGCTACAATCCCAACTGGATTTGTGACTTAGTAAAAGACGTTTAGACCCTTATTCTGGATTGGGCCTTGACTCAGATTTTCTTCATCCTAAAATACAGACAGTTAATGCTGAACTAACTGAGTTGCTTGCAAGAAGAAGACAAACATCTGCTGTGGTTTTTCATTCTCGCAGCAGAAGGACGAGTCAGTATGTTGGTGCGAAACTGATCATGTATAATTGAAGAAAATTGCTTATATGTAACCAGAAAGTACTGAAGTGATACCAGAATATATATACACATCTAATTATGAAATACTTTGTAGTAAAAAAAATCCAGAGAAAATGTGATATCAGTGAAACTTGTCTGGAATGACCAATAAAAATATGCTGCTTAAAGTAAGTATCTTATCAGAATTATTTCTAAGAGAAAGTAAACATGAATGTACTATACTGTAGGTTTCTAAGTACTGTAAATACTATCATTATGCTAAAGGGTAAATAATAGAGAAAGAGAGCTTCCTCAATCTTTGAGGAATTCTTAAATTCTTTAGGCTTAATTATATTTTTTTTCATGGTATGAGATGTGTGCTGATGAGTGTCTTCTAATCAGTCTTTCTAGTCTTCCTGTAGTGCAGGACTGTGGCTGTGACCCAAATATTGAGAATGAGCATGATTATGAAACGGATGAGAACTAAAAGAAAAAAAAATATTGTAAGAATAAACCAAAAAATTCATCTGCTGTTACAACACTGGTCTGTAAACTTTTGCTGGTCTACGGACAGGCTAGTTCACATTCTGAAACTGTTTTCAGCAATTAGTTTCAATTACCATGTTCAGGAACCCACACATTCTGAGCACCAATCCAAGAGAAAACAGCATTTAGCACTTATTGCTTTCAAAGATAGCTCAAAATTATACACTACAGTACCTTTAATTCTTTTGTAACCAGGAGAATACTACACGCATGAGAAGCCTCATATAAATTTACATGTACACTAAAAGTTAAATTCAGCATCACAGCTCATGTCCTTTATAGCTGCACATGTTATTTATAATAAAGGAACTACTCCACTGCCATCTCTTAAGTTTAGACTTCAAGAAGACAGGAAATACTTGTATCTGTCAAATTTTAGGAACAGAAAATCAGACAACTGACAAAAAAGCAGTTTTTTAGTACCTGGGTTAACTCAGCTTTAAAAGCCATAACAGCATAGTGCCTCTACCTGTGAGAAGGTATTTAAAGTATAGGTATGTCTGACGTCCATTTGGTAGGTGGAATATTCACAGAAACATACACAAAACTTTTTTTCAGAACTATATGATATCTGACTGTTTCATACCTGTGGATGTGTTCAGTGTTGCAACTTAATTGGAAACATTTTCCATTAGAGCAGCACAGCATCAATGTGGGCTGTGCCGTATTTGAAACAGCAGCTTCACCCAGCACCAGCTTTGCTTTCCTGATGTTTCCTCCCTCCCCACACTGAACCTCTCCCCCTCCCTCAGCATAAATGTGTACCTGTCTGTGGGTGACATGGACTCAGTACCTGACCCTGACTTAATCCCTGCCTGAGCATTTTGCCAAACCTTTGCCTGGTGACCCAGTTAACTGCACAGCCCCACAAACTCCTCACCTTGGCAAAGAAAAAGCAGCAAGCATGGGGGTGGAAATCTGGGCCAGAAATGAGACTTCCTTTTCCAGTCAAAACTGGAAATTTTCAACCCACTTGAAATGCTTGCAAAGCTACAGCTTTATTGGGCTGCAGAGGCTGCTTAAAAATTACAAAATCCATTCAAATGATGTTTCTGATGAAATAGTTTTGAATGAGAACAAGGAACCACCAGATGAAGTACAAAGGGATTGTTACTATTCTTGCATCCACCAAGTCTTGATTTTGAACAATTTACTGAAAAATTTGTGACACTCTCTAGCTCTTGTAGTTTCCTCAGGATGGTAAGAAGCTGTTAAATAAATTTTCATTATAATTTGCTGCAAATTATATATTCGAAGTCAGTTTATTTGAGTTTCTTACCAGCCTACCATTTCATTTTTAGCTTGCTATAAACTTTCTGATGTTGGACCTAAAACTGTTCTCATACTAAGCTGAACTTTAGTTTTCTAGAAGAACTTTTTACTTCACAAAGCTGTCAATGAGAAACAGAAATATTTATTACTTGAAAATCTCATTCAATTACTACAGGGTTTTTAAGTTGTATTTTACTACATTTATTTATGAAAACAGTAAATATTTTTAATACTTTATTCTTATTAATTTTCAGAATTAATTTTTTAGTGCTTTTGTCTTTTGGAAAAAAAAAAGGTCTTTTGGACCAGCTGCACCACATGACAAGCATAAGCAATTTTCTGGCTTTTTTTGTCTCTTGGATGTCTTTGCCTGATTTGTAATCCTGTGTAACCCCTGCCCTCACAAAGCTAACCTATCACGTTCATGGTTTGTTCTTGTGAGACCTTCTAGCTGTTTTAGAAAACAACTAAAAACTACTGTGGCACCTGTTCCCTTGGAAAGGCAGAGAATTCCATACTTCACTCACCTGCGAGATCATTCGTAGTCATTACAGTTGTAATAATTCTTGCTGTAAATTGAACAAATTCTCATTAGTGGAACACATAGGACACATTCATACTTAAAAAAAATATGAAATACCTGTTTTTTAACAAGATAATCTTGCATGAAAATATATACTGTACACTTTTAGTGTGTCCACTCTTCACTATTTTAGCTTTAGAGATCAAGCTCTGAAAGTATACTGACAACGTATTAAGGGTCTTTTTTAATGAGAAAATCACAGATATAATTAGAATTTTTATATCTGCCATGCTAGATTGGATGTGGTCAGTTTACTGCTTTTCTTTCTGTTCTGCCCCTCCTTTGGTAGCTGACAGTGAGCTACACCCACAGTTGAGTTAGCATGACTTAACCATTGGGAATGTTCATGTGTGTGCCTTCAGGCTTTGCAAATACAAGGAATTCAGCTTCCATTCCCACGAGGAACCTACATGTTCATTATTTCACACTTGCAGAAGAGTAAAAGCGTTTACAAAGTTTACTGTTGTTGTTCACCAAACAACAACTTCTAATTACCGACTTTTTTTCATGTAGAAATAGATCCAGCATCACTAGATGCTGAGTTTTATAGCAAGAACATTTTAAACAAGTTTTGTGAAGATGAGAAAGGCACTTCTGACAAACAGTTGTAGAACTGTTCATGCAGACCACTGGGGAATTGCCACAGGAACTCCACAAATGACTGTTCATAAGTTCTGTCGAGAAATGTAATTAAAAGTAGCCACAGAGTTAAAGGTATTTAGAATTAACTGTGTATTTATTTGTAGACAGCTTTTCAAAATTAGCATTGTCTGACTGTATACCTGAAATTTTAGCACCTTTTCATGCTGGATCACTAGTAACTTTATTAAATGGTAGAACATGGAAAATTTTTCCACATAAACAGAGCCTTTCAGTTATTTCAATTCAGATTCCCTTGGCCATATTCACACTTTAAGTCATTGGTTTTTATCATTGGTGTCAAAGATAAAACTTGTTTTCAAGAGACTGTGTGGTATCTGAGTCCCAGGCATCAGCACTGAGACAAACTAAGTCAAGATCTTTACCTACTATGATTAAAGACCTATGAAAAGAGGCATTAGCAGAACTGAGTACTTCACAGCAGGCTGTCTGTAGCTTACCTGCACAGGTGTACACAGACATGCCCCAGGTCAGGGCACTCGCTTGTCCGGAATCTCTGGTCTGCCAGAGGTGCTGCAGCTGAACCAGCTTACTGGCTGCACTGACAAACGTGCACATATTCTGGAAAGCAGGTGAAAAAGAGAGACAACCTCTTCCTCTGCCATGGTATTACCTGAATAGGAGTAGCTTTTTCATTTAAAATAAAAAAGACTTGACACTTTCCCAGTATTTGGCACTTCACGCACTTTGGCTTCTTAGGAAGGAACAGTGAAGCAAAAACTGGAAGTTGCCAGAAACCAGGGACTCATTTCTGAGGTACTGCCCAGCAAGAGGCTCAAAAAGCACATTTGCTAACTGTTGTTGGCAAATGCTTGAAAGAGGCAAATACAATAAAAAGCAAAGCAACAGAAAAACCACCTCAACCTGCTCCATAAAACTGTTTATAAAAGTCAGCTAAAATGAGACTGACATAGTCTAAACAGCAAGGTTGATTCAGACCATCTGTTACCATTATGTCTGGCAAACCAAACCATATAGGAATGAGAAAACTGACAAGAATGTGTGGAAAATTAGTCCAACTGGAGGGAAAAAATAGTAACATGAATGCACTATTCACTCAGTGCCCCTTTTAAAGTGGATTTTGCAAAGGCAGCAGGTAGAGAGGACTCCACACAGGCCTTTGTGTCATGCCTGGATTTCTGCTGGAAGCAAGGATCAGCATAGGGCTTGTAAACTTTTCTCCCCATTTGTATCATCTTTTGTATTAGCAGATGCAGTTCATCCCAATTACATTTTTACTTTCTCTCTCCTTCTAAGAAAAGACCATCTTTAACCTTTGCAGGCATTATCAGATGTTGTTTTTCTTGCAAAATTGTATGACTAAAGGGGAAAAAAGAAATACATCACAATCTCTGTTTCAAACACTTTGATGCTCTATTATCTTCCTCTTGTGTTAAAGGTTTATTGGTTGGGATTATGACATTAGGACTAAAGTGGCAGTAGAATTTCAACATTTTAAGCATTTGCTAGTTTTAATTAAGGTACCACCAAGTAACAGCTTATCTCAGAACATGTCTTTTTTTCCCCCATAGAGCCTCTATTTCTGTTTTCCAACTACTCACAGTAGAAAGAACGCGTATCTGAAAACTGGTTGATTATTCTGAAAGCTAACCTAAATGATGAATTCTTCCAAGGACATATATACAGGAGAGAGTCCACTAATAAATACTTCCAGAAAAAAAAGTCACTTCATGTGAAGATCTAATTTCAGATAATCATGCAGCACTTACCATGGCCAGGTCTATTATCCACTTCTGCAGTGTTAGCATGTACCAGCTCCCCCAATATCTTATATTACGTTAAGTTTCATAGCACTGCAAACTGCCTGAGGAATAGGAATTTTTTAAACATCTGGAAATAATCTCATTGAAACTTTTTAACAGACTATACAGTCCAGATAAAACATATTAAGAACTGGTTGAAACACTAAGTGTTCCTATTTTTCACACTGTCTTTGGTCAAATAGTGTCTGGAGTTTCTCAAAACCTGCTCCAAAGCACAAGATTTGAGATTTAAACCCAAGTCCTACTAAGTAAAAAAAACAAACATGGCTGTCTTCATTGTAGTAAGTCCAACCTGCATGGGTAGGAACAAATTAAAAAAAAATAAAATTAAAAAAATAATTCTGTTATTTCTACTCTGCATCCCTGTAGAAAAGATGTAAATTAAGAATTTAGTTTATCAGTTGGGAGCCTTCTAATGCAGAGCAAACATATAAAGCTTACTTCCTGTAGAGGTTTTACTGTGATCACTGAAATCAGCATGTGAATGTGGAATACATGTTGAGGGGTGCCTGAGAATGATTTACAATAGTAGCACACAAGAAATGATGACAGAGCTGCTATGCAAAGAACTACCAAACAAGCCACACAAACCAAACCTCCTAGATTTCAAAGGATACATGAGTCCATAGAACAAAGCTCGTCTTGCTTTTCCACTGAAATGCATAATACAGTAAATGAGAATGACATCTGCAATAAACAAGAGATGGCTCGTCACAAAAAGGACTGAAGGGGCCCAAACACAATCCTACACAGTTCCACTGGGCACAAGGTCTGTGGAATCTCCTTTCTTACACCTTTTGTCTCTTGAATGTGATTGATGACCAAAACACTACAAGCTCCAAAACGAAACTTTTCTTAAGAGTCTGGAGTGTTTAGTATGTTTAGTATGCCTCCTCCCATGTGGAGGCACCGAACAAAGGACGAGTTTACACTGATTCTTCTGTATAATAATTAGGTCTTTCTCCTCTACCTGACCATCTCTTTCAATGACATTTAAAAGAATTCAATTTTATATGAGATGTTAATTCCCTCTTCCCCCAACTCCAGCATCACTGCAGTCAAGCACTGTACCTACATGCAGAGACTTGGAGTGCTGAATGAACCCCATTTCATTTCCAAAACATGGCTTACAAAAATTACCTTGTGCAATGATGATGGGATACTCCAGGTATGTCTCCAGGGGGTAGCCATAATAGATCTGGTACCTCAGAAACACAAGGTAGCTGAACAGAGAGATGCAAAACAACGTGACTGCACAGAGGGACACAAAAATGCCTTCACAACTTTTACACTGTTTTGGTGGTGCCCAAAGATTCCAGGTAAGTGTAGCTCTTGCTGTCAAACTGACAGAGCAAGCCTGATCATTCTGTAATCTATTTCTGTTACCCTCGCTGCCCACACTTCTCATTGAGGTCTTCATGTCACAGTCTGTAAGGCATAATTTTATTAATTATAACTGGTGAGAAAGAAATAAAGGCTTCCAGATCTAGGAGATGCCTTCTCTCTGCAAAAGCCTTGGTAACTTTAGGATGACTCTGATTTCTTTATTTATGTCTGTAGTTCAATTTATAGATTAAGCAAGTTTTATAGGGGTAGAAAATGTCTTCCAAGCTGTCTAGACTATATTGTCGTGAGACTGCCCAGTGTAGCTCTACTGGTCAGACCAAGAGTCTGTTTCTGCGTGCACCAAACGACGGCAATCTTCCTTCCTGCCATTCCACAATACAATACCTAAAAGGAACTGAACTTTTATAATGTTTTCTGTACTTTCAACTCTACTGCAAGTCGGGGTTATATAGAAAATTCAAAGCTGTATAGAAAACAGAAAGGCCTCAGGGCAGTTTTACATAAGAAAAAAACTATGGTTTCTGGTGTAGAAAAATGGCAGAAGGAACACCCTGCCTTGTAAGAAACTGGCTTTTACAGCATTCAGAATTTAAATATCTGAACTTCCTAGAAGTGCTATTTGATACAGAGTCAAATCAGGCTCCTAACCACCAGCACCATGTTTCTGTGTCACTCCTCTGCCTCTATGTTGATTTCACAGAACCAGCTCAGCTTGTACTGGTAGTCACACAGCTCCCTGCAACCGGATTCAAAGTCTTTAAAGGCAGAATAAACAGTCTACTAAATATACAGTCACAATAAATGTTTCAAAGCCGACCAGAACCTGTAGTTGTGTGGGTACCGTGGTTCTCACAGAGATGGTGAGGAGACATTTCCAGCTTCTCCATGCTCATCTCAAACATTACTTACAAAGCCTTTTTAATGCACACCAACGCGCACGAATGATTAAAGTGCTGTCCCCGCTTTTGGCTGAGGCTGTGGGGTCAGTAATCTCTCCTGGAACTCCAATTTGCTTCATTTACTCTGAGGTGTGTTAAGGGTAAACTGCAGCAACACGGGTTCGGTGCTGTTCGGCCGCAGCGCAACCTGAGGGATTCTGCACAGCTCCACTGAGAGGTGTCTGTAAACCTGAGCTGTGGCCCAGCCTGGAGACAAGGCACAGGCACCTTCAGAAACAGCACGCCGTTTTTGTGAGGGCATTTTTCTGAATCAAGCCCCCTTTCCTCGCTTGGCGCGGGGAGCTGGCAGCCATCCGGCGGGATCTTCTGCCCACCTCCGCCCCTCGGTTCGGACAATGCAGGGCTCTTCGGGCTATTTCCTCTCACTTGCAACCACACCTGAACGTGCACACACCGAGTTTGTTTATTTGTCGTTTCATACAATCCTCTTTAAGCAAGATTTAATAAGCCTAGCCCATGTAAGCTCATTACAGGCTCACAAGTCTTTGGAGTTTGATACGGCTTGTAATTTTCTTAAGGAATTATTTAAGTCTTACTGATTCGGGTGAGGAAAGCCTGTCTGACGAGTACAGCTACCTGCACCACAGGGCACACGGGCCACTGAATAACCTAAACACAGGCTTACACCCTCTGCTGCTGCCGTACGCAGCGACATGCCTGGTCCGGGATGGTCTGGGGCAAGTTAAAAAAGCCCAGTTTCCCTTTAAATAGCAACGCGGAATCACTAAAACAGGAAGTTCCTTCACGAAAGGCTCTGTGGGCTCAGCTGGCGGGGCTGGTCCTGGGCTCCGAACGGGGCGACGTGACGCCGAGGGAGCAGGGTGTGCTCGCCGCCCCCCAGGCTGCCCTTCTGCTCACCCTCACGCCTGCCCTGAGCTGCGGAGGAAGGAATTAATAATCCCTGGCTGCCGCAGCAGCCCCAGGGCCCCGCACCCCCGGCCGAGGGGACCCGCGGCTCCCGCCGCTGTCCCGGTGTGCCCCCGCCGCCTTACCCGGCCAGCTCTAGGAGGAGGCTGCTCAGGCTGAGTCCCCACGCCGAGCGGGCCCGCAGCACCGCCACCAGCTGCGGCAGTTTGATCACGGCACACACGGCCCAGGTTGTCAAGTGCACCAGGTCCAGCAGCCCCGGCGCCATCCCGCTGCGGCGGCCCGGGACGGGGAACCCGCGGAGCGGCGGGCGGGGTGTGGTGGGACGGTGGCGCCGGCGCGGCCCTCACGGAGCCCTCGGGGCACCCGCACTGCCCGGAGCACCAGGTGAGGAGAGCCGGGCCCGGCGGAGCATCCGCGGCCCCGTCGGGCGGGGCAGTGCCACGGTCACCCCCGGCCCGTGGTGCCGAACACCGCCGTGACCGGTGGGACACCCGCGCCGGCCCCAGGTCGCTTGTTGAGGCCTCCCTGCCTTTGACTCCCTCGGTGACCGAGCCGAGAACCGCTCCGCTCCAGGTTCAGAGTGTTGGTCCCGGAGTGACTCTGTTATCATAAACAACATCCCTAGAGCAGGGATGATGTGGTGCTGTGCCGGCCATAGGCCATGTTCACCCCGAGCAGTGCAGGTCAGCTCCGGCTTTGGAGCTGTAGGCTGAAGCTCGGTTTTCTCCCCCAAAGTGGAGTCCCGACTGCTCCAGTGCCCGTGGTTTTCGGGTCACTCTGGATTCTCTGGAACTAATTCCTGCAGGAGGGATCACACGGGTCTGACAGCAGCACTTCATTTTTAAAAGAAAAACGTGCAGCAAAATTGAAAGTTGCTAAATGCTAGACTTGTGAGATGGTACCGAAATTAGCTGAAATGACCTTTCTAACACAATTTGAAGCATTAGAGAGCAGGCATTCTTTACTTGCTCAGGATGCAGTGGATCTTTATTTATTGTGTCTGGAGTGAGACTTTACAACAGGGGTTTTATTCATTATAACTATACGTATTCATTAGAACGTGTTTCTTATTTAATATATAAATATAATTTTCCTACTACTAATTTGCATGCATTCACTGCTTACTGGAAGTTTATGATTCCGGAGGTTTATTAAGAAGGGTCTCTGGTGATTGTATTCCCTGAATGCTTCGATATTAAAGGTGACTTTCCCTTGAAGTTTTTCTTTGTGTATGTGCTGTTGTTCCTTGTTATATAAAATTTGCTAAAAAACCCACTGTAGGCCTTATCTGTTTCTCCGGTGGTTCCAGCTGTGTTTATCATCCTGTGTGCATACCTTTATATTCTTTTATCTTTTTTTGGCAGTTAGTCTTTCAGCAGCTTCAGGGGAGCTGAAAATTTTTATTCTTTAAGTTATTTATCACAGGCCGTTGGAGATGGAGTAGCTTCTCTAGAACACCGACCCACCATACACAATTACACACAAAAACAGTAAAGCTTTTGTACTTCTCAGCTTGTCAGAACTAAATAAAGGTTATCCAAAGAATACACATTTGTACTGATTACACATGTACAGAATCTTGGCTCTTTTGTGCCTGCATATGGCCAGGACTGTTCAGATTGTCAAATCCACACCATTAATTTAATCTAGAGTTTTACCTAGAACAGAATTGCTTTAACACGAAGGGTTATTCACAGGCATAGCATTTCGCCTTTTCATTTTAATTTTAATGAAAGTTGTATTTCACTATGACCAATAATTCTTAAAATGGCTTAGAACAGGTATATTGCATCAATTCCACATACCCTGGATAGTATTTCAAAACAGTATTACTGATTCTTAATTTGTGAATCATATTGCCCTTTGGTAATTGAATCATAAAAGGAAACAGGTATGTACAAGTACATAAAATCTCAAAACTTACAAATAAATATCCCCCAATATGAAATTCTTATGTAGAAACTGTATTTCTGTTAATACAATTGAAAATAATCAAGCTCTTCAAAGACAATACGATAAAAGAAGAAAAGAAAATTTGGGTTTACCTTACATAATAACTGTTCCAAGATTTTCTTGATAAACTGAGTTGTTGACTTTGTGGGAGCATTATGTACTTGAAAAAAGTGGAGAAATCATCATACAAGGTGAAGTTATTTAAAGTTAGGTCTGTGGTGTACGTGTCTGTCATTTCAGATAATCTGAGAATAACAGAAATATCTATGGTGGAAGTTGCAGATCTGCCCTTCTGTGTGGATGCTGATCCAGAAAGCTTATAAAATTGTCAGTAATGTGTACTGCCTTGTACCTTTCTAGAGTAATCAAGAAGCTGGACTAACTTCAAACTATTAAGCAGGTCCATGAGCCCATTTTATTATATTTATTATATTTATATATAATATATTTATATTTTTATACTTATTTAATATATGTTTTTATATTTAAGAAGACGTTAAGTATTTAGCTTTAGTCAGCATTTTACCTTTTTAAAAATGCATCCCACTTTGCATTGCAAGCAGTCAGACAAACAGGATGATTTACCATCCATCCCCTGCCCTGTCTGTGTAACAGTCCTGCTCTGCATCTGTTCACTGCCCACGTGGGCAGCAGCTTAGGGGAGGAACAGACGTCACAGTGCTGGGCAGCCCCCTCCAAGGTCATGAAAAAAAATTAATCTGTGAGCAGTATGAGAAATTCATCCTGGTCTGTTTAAATTATGTAGTTCTACATCAAGTTTCAGTTTTGGTAAGTTGCAGCAGAATGCAGGACCCCTTCAAATTACATCTCAGGAAATGAATTCTTAACATCTGAGTTTCCAGTGCAGATTGCCAGTTCTGGAGCAGATGGGCAGTGGTTTAACACTGCTCCCCCTCAAATGGGAATGCACGCGTTGATTCCTATTGAAAATAACACAGAGAAGGAAAATAATCGTCCTGTAGTAACCAAAGACAAAAAGCCAAACATTTTTTTCCCCATAATGATGTTGGCTTATCATAGTTGAGATTTTGAACAGAATAATGCCTTAAATTTTCTGGGTTTGCAAGGAATGCAGAGAGCACACTTTTGCTGGTTATTTCCACAGCCTGCCATGCTAACAGGAAATAGTGCATTTTATAGATAAGTTGATGATTTAAGCTCTAGGTTACAGTAAAGGAGATTCCACCATTGAGGAACCTGTGTGGATGGGGACAATCCCTGAGGGACATGTGAAGGAAGGCTGAGGGTGGTCAGAGTTGCCAGGGACAACAGGTTGGAGGAGGCTTGGTTGTTTGCCCAGGGAAGGGAGCATGAACAGAGTGTGTCAACCCATGGAGCTTGGGAAAGAAATTAGAGGAATTAGACATACCAGCACAGTTGCAGGGCTGTGACCTCTTAGGGATCACAGGGACAGTATGGAACAGCACATTATGAGTGGGAGGATTTGAGCTTTTTTGGAAAAGTGGACAGGGAAATGAGTGGAAGTCGTGTTCACAAAAAACAGTTTCCATTTGCCTGGAGCTTTCCTCTGCTTGTTGGAATCAACACTGAGGCAGCTGAGAGCTGTGGGGTCAAAATTGGTGGGGACACCAGCATGGGGAACATTGTGCAGGGACCTTCTATAAATTGATCAGGAAGAGGAAGCAGATGAAGCCTTAAATAACAAGGAGCTCACAATTGTACGCATAGGCTGCTTTGGAATACAAAATTACTCTGCTATCTGGAGAAGCACCCAATGGAGTAAAAGCAATCCAACCAATTTTTGTGGGTCATCAAGAACATTCCTTTTTGACACAGATGCTGGATTTGTTACTCAAAAACAAAGAAGGAAGGAAGAAAAAATAGGCAATGTGCAGGCAAAGGGCAGCCTTGGCATCAGTGGCTCCAGGACCTTGGAATTAAGACCCCAAGAGAAGTAAGGAAGACAAATAGTAGAATAAAGTTTCTGGGCATCAGAAGAACAGAATTTGTCTTGTTGGGGAAATTGGTTTGTCAGGATGTCTCAGGAACATGCAATGGGGGCAAAGGAGATCCGGGGGTGCACTGAAACTCAAAGAGAACATGCTCACAGAACAAAAACTGTCTCGTCTGGTGAGATGGAACTTGAGCAGGCAGAGGAACAGCTTGAGTGATCCAGTACTGCTTCTCTGAACTCAAACGCCAAAAAAGGAGGGTTGGGAAGATAGAAACAGGTATGAGCTACCCAGGCATGAGGGAACAGAGCTGAACACTGGAACAGTGGCCCAGAGAGGCTCTGGCATCTCCACCCGTGAAGGTTTTCAAAACTGAGCAGGACAAGGTCCTGAGCATCCTGGGCTTTGCTTTGAGCGGGGACACGGCCTAGAGGCCTCCAGAGGTCCCTTCTGGCCACATGACTGTGATCTCCTCTACTTTGGTCCTTATGCAAACTGCATTTTTGAGGCTCCATTCTGCCACCAGAGACGTCAAGATAAAGACAAGACTTAAAATTGAAAAAGGATGCCTAGGATTTTAGATACTCTTTGCATTTGGTTGTCTTTGCTGAACACCTGTAGTGCCCAGGGACTGTGAGCTTTGCTGTTGAATAGTAGACTGATGCAGAGTTGTCACAAAAGCTCACCTTGAGGAGGAGGTTATCTCTGTGCTGAGGCTCCTTGATGGCACAATGGCACCGCTTCAACTCTGTTTTGAAGATACTTCTCTTACTAAAGAAGTCCAATGCATCCCTGTGTCCTTCGTGTTTGAAGTTACAAATGTGCATGAGTATAAAAGAAACAGTGGAGGTTGCGTGTAGTTTGTTGGTTCTGTCTGCAGTGTGTTGTATATATTTGTGGCAACTGAAAGCATGACCTTATTTATATAAGGTTTACTTGATGTTAGGCTGAACAGAAACATAACAAATTGAATTAAAGTACTTTAAGCAAAAAAACCCCAAACCCTCTTGACTCAGTGTTTGGTCTGTGGAATGTTTTTTTGAGTTAACAGGAGGCCTTAAGGCCATTCTGGGTAATGACATTTATCTAAAATAAATTGTTATCTAAAAAGTAGTACTGAAAGAGACTAAAATGCCAAAATGATTTTAAAACCTAACCCAAAAGCCCAACAAAGCTAAGATCTGGGAGGAGCAGAAGAGAAGGAAAATATACTAACCAGTGTCCCTTTTAGAAAATCTACATTGAGCTTGTAGCCCAGAGAAGATGTTCAGCTGCAGCTCTTGGATCTGGAGCTGGTGTTGCTCTAGATCCATACTTTTATCTGATTTACCCAAAGAGGAGGCTCCAGCAAGAGTTGAGAGTGTGAGTACATAAGGGAAGCAGCTCTTGCTAAGGCCCTGATGAATGATGCCTCCTGCACACTTGCTAAATGTCTTAAGATTCTCCCCAAATGGATCAGCACTGAGTGTGCAAATGGATCAGCACTGAGGAGCAGTTGCAGTTATAATCATGCTTATTCCAGCAAAGAACATCATCATCTCACCAGGTCTGAAACACTGCCAGGTGCAGGTTTCATTCTGGCCTTTTAGGGTTTTTTATGTATCTTTATGGTAACACAGTGCTAACAATGTGTCAGCATTCCATTAAGTGTTGTGGTAGAGACTTGATGTAAACGCTGTGTTTTCAGTCTATTTGGCTTTAAAGGGACATAACAGTGTAAGTGCTAAATAAGCATTTTGATAGCTGCAGGTGATTCAAGGCTACATCTTTGGTTTGTTTCTCATTCTCAGAAACACTTGCAGTTGACATAAGAGTAACTGCATGATAATTTTTTTAATTCACAGATCATATAAAATCTGTCCGGTGATGATATTTGGCTATTAGTAACTGGGCAAAGTGAACCCACAGTTTTAAATGATCAGGTCATAGAGTGAACCCAAATGTCATAATTGTTATATTTATTGTGCCAGTATATTTGGACATTACTTCTTAATGCAATTTATCAATCATTATATGCCAGCTGAGACTTTCCACTGGGTTAAGAGACAGTTAATAGAAATTTGCAGTGGTTTTGCTCCTTCAGCCTGGGATAAAGGCCTTGTGCTGACATGAGGCTGTAACCCCAGACACTTGGAAATTCTATTTTTAAGTGCTGGCAGTTTTGTAGATACGTAGGTTCACACAGCTTCTCAGAGAGGCTTTGGAAAGGTCACAAGCTGAAGTCAGTCTGTGGGATCTATGCCCTGTGACAGAAGAGGGCTGTGGGCAGGCCTGTGCCAGCACCTCTTCAGCCTTCAGCAGAATTCCTGAGTTACTTGGAGACCCATCTGTGTCTCAAGGAATTCATTGACACAAACATGAAGTTTTCTGAGGAAGGAAAACATACCTGACATGGATTCAGAAAAAAAAAGTAGATTTTAAGGGAAGCATTCAGATTTAGAAAAGTTTTAGTGGTTTGTATCTCTGCAGGATTTAGAAAACGCAACTTGAGGCCCTGACATTACTTTTGGTTTCTTAAACTAAAAAAACAAAAAAAATCCCCACTTTAGAAAACTGTTGTCTGATTTAAGAGGAACTTTAGTTCAGAAATTTATTCCTCTTTAGAAGCTAAGCAATGTGAATATGTATGCACATAATACATACAAATAAGTGATGCCCTGACTGGCAGTATTGCCCATCTAATGTTCATACATAATCATGCTTGCCCTTCCCAGTTCTAGGAATCTTACTGTTTATGCAGTAATTGTCACAGCATGATGAGACCTTCTTTGTAGGAAAACCTGTTTAGTTATTTTGTTTACTT
The DNA here is from genome assembly GCA_024734555.1 of Trochalopteron elliotii. Lineage (NCBI taxonomy): Eukaryota > Metazoa > Chordata > Aves > Passeriformes > Leiothrichidae > Trochalopteron > Trochalopteron elliotii. Next base: position 1,735,228 of record JANPWX010000362.1, read on the forward strand.
TGGAATAATCAAAAGGTCAAGAAACAGTTTTAAATACAGTTTCTAAGAAACAACTGGATTTACAGTCATAAACAAAACTTATTAAATAAAACTTTATAGTTAAGGTGCTATCTGGGAACTATATACAAAGAGTGTTCTAAAAGCACAAGAAATGCAGATTTATATGAATTTACGTATGTTATGTTTTTTAAAAATGTATATTTCACACTTTTTAAATTTAAATGGAAATGAGAACACAAAATCCAGATGCACTGGAAACACCAGTAATGTTCAGATTACTAATATTATAACTATACTCAATAATATAGAAGAGAAAGCAGTATATAACTAAGGGAAGAACTAAATCAGTATAGTTACCCAGTTGTGCTCTTTAACTGAAAGAAATAAAGAAAATGAATACTCTAAACATGGATAATCCCTTGTGTGAGATCTAGCAACAAAAGGGAAAAAAGCTTATAAAACTGAAGCCCAAGTGCTTTCCAAGTAACTTATCATACAGATATTAAACTGTGATCAATGAAATTTCCACTGATTATTTACAGCTTTCATTACTATTATAATCTCCTCCAACCTTTCTAAGACACTCGGCTTATGTAAATAAGGATTAGTTAGCAAAGTTAATTATTGTGAAAGAAAAATGACTGCTAAACTTGGGATGAAATTGTAGTCTGTTTGCTGCCTTCTACTTGCAGGTGCTTGAGGCAGTTTTGATTAGGACCTTGGATATTCCCAAAACGTCTTTTCTGGAGGTTGTTGAACATGGTGGAGAGACCCAAACTAACTTTGGAAATGTAATGCTGGAGAGCTAATTGCAGCAGCATAACATAATTTATGTGTGATTATTAGGGAAGGTGTAATAATTTAACAAAATCAGATGTCCAGTTCTACTCAATGTTCCTATACCACGCAGATTATCTGATCTATTCCACACAGGAAACTTTGGTTCTCAAGACCTTCCCCCTTAATCATTGAAATGTCAAAATGCTTAAGAGTCGCTGTTGATTTCAACAGGAAATAGAAATGAATGGAGTTCTGTGGTGGACAGAGCTGGTCCTATCCAGTTGTTGTATTTTAGAGTAATTTTGATTAGCTTGAAAACAACCTCAGAAAGTCAAGATATTAGCTTAATTGCACATCAGAAGAGGCAGCACAGTTGTGGGCTGGTGTGATCTCACAACAAGGCAAAAGGTGCATTTTCCACGGTTGGACTCTTCAACAGTTAAGCCAAAAATTATTGCATACTTTGACTCCTTTTCAGGTATTCCTACAGACTTTCCAGTTGTGATCTGTTGGCCTGAAATGACCTGTGCAAGGGAGTGTACAGCAGAGGGGTGTGCAGGGCTTTTCCTGGGCTGTACCCACATCACCACTGCACGTCCCCACTTCAGGAACTGCCTGGCACCTCAATGGCTGTTTTATCTGGTTAAGGACACAGGAGTGCACGTTTTTACTAAAGACTTCCTCAAATTTTTTGAAGAAAATTACTACCATTCACAGACATGACGTAAGACTTACTTTGAGATGTGTCCTTACATGTCTGCCAGGAGGGCACTAAACAAGCCTCTGAGATGTGTGTGATTAAAAGAGACACATCTAGACTTCGTGAAAAGTATCTTATATGAGTAGTTAGAAGAATTACAAATATATTTCAGTTTTAAAACAAAGTGAATAATCTGTATTTTAGAGGTGAAATCTATTTAAACCTGGTATAATTAAAATAGGAATTTTTAAAAAATTCTTTGTGAATGTGTTTGAAAAATCATTTTTGCAAAATATGTTCTGATCCCAACAGCTCTGGTTAGTCAGACAATTGGTGAAAACCTCTTCACACAGTCATTCAATTTATATAATAAAAGACAAACCCTATTGAGTACATCCTTCTTGATAGATGCGTGTGTTTAACCTTCAAAGGTGAAAATTCCTCAGGAAATTCATTCCAGTGCTGTATTATCCTTACTACTAGCTTCCCAAAAAGTTAATGTGATTCTTTCATACTAAAACTTAAGCTTGTTATTTTTGCTATTACCTGACACTCCCTTGAATTGCAAATTATTCCTTTTCTCATTCCAGAGATGCACACATGTATAAAGACTCCTATCCTCTTCCAAGACTGCTTTTATTCCTTCAGGTTAAACTTTTAACATTTTTTTTAACCTTTCCTTATATGACATGTCTTCCCATACTCCAGTTACCTTCGCTGCTTCTCTAGACTCTGGTTAGTAGCCCACATCTTTAGGGTAAGACGTGGAAGGTCTTGTCCAAAACCAGAAGTGCTTCAGTTGAAACAATGCCAGTTCTTAGTAAAGTGGGAGGATTAAATAGTGCGCTGCTTAGACCGTCCTCTTACCCTCCAGTTTGCAGGAACTGTCTGGGAGGATTCTCTGGATTCACACACAGTAAACAGAGTCAAGAATCTGGAATTATTTAATGTAATTAAAAAGGCACTAAGCACTGCCTTAGTGTCCTTTCTGGTGGCTTACTTGATGTAGAGTGAGTGCCATCTGGAGGTTAGGAAACATGGAGCTCTGTATGCTTTCATGCTGAAAAATAAAATCCCCAAACTTTACAAATGAAATGGTCTTACATGAGTAGGAGCTTGAGCCTGACGGGTACTGGGCATCCACTACTCAGTGTGAAGTTTGTGACCCAGAGTAAGGCATGCAAGTGCAATGTCTCTTGCTGTTAAGCAATCACCAGTAAATGTGTGACCTCTGAGTGGCCTGTGCAGTTTTGAGAAAAAGCTCTGGACAGCACAAGGGCAAGGTAAGTCTTGATCTGTTCTTTCCTCTCCTCCTTTCAGGTGTGTGAAAACAAATGAGTTCCTGGTGCAGTTTTCTGCTCACAGGAGAGACCAGAAAGCATTTCAGCTGAACAAGAAGTTTTAAAAAGAAGGTTCCCATTTGGTCTGTCTGAACTCAGTTCTACATCATCATTCATGTCTGCACAGAGTGGAATCAGCCTTCCTCACCTAGACTGGTTGCATGATGTGGTCTTCCTTCTTTAGGTAACTTAGTTGTCTTCTTGAAAGCCCTGATCCTCCAGTTCTCACTGTGTTGAGGAAGCCAGGAGAACCACTTGGAGTTGTGACTTCAGGGGGTGGGACCTCTCTCTTCTTGATACAGTGCCTTTTTTTTTGCCCGAGACCACTTGGATCAGTGATCACACTGGTCATAGTGATCACCTTGTGTGCTGAGTTGCCTTCTGCCACTGAAGTCTAATCATAAAAACAAATAGCTTTAATTGCAAAGTGTGAGTGCACCCATCTCCGTCTCAGTCTGGTGAGACTGCAGCCTGTTGTGTCAAGGCAATGCTAATGGCTTCTGTGTTGAGCTCCACTTAGGCCTGAGCATAATCCTGCAGAAGTTACATACATCTTAAAGGACAGATATTGTGTGTATACTCTCCATGCTCCACTCCTTGCAGATTTTTCCCTATGGAACAACAGGCCATAAAGTTTCAGCCTATGTAATGAAGGTGCACTAGCTGAATAGGAATTTTGGTATTGTTATGTTGATTTAGCTTGAGGATGGTTTCCCTAGGCAACCACAGATTTTAGGGACTATGAACCTGTTAAATTCAAGGTTGACAATCCTCAGGGTGTAAGACAGGTTGCTGAGCCAACACGCCTTCAGAGCAAAATGTGAAAGCCTGATTCCTTGTCAATGGGTTTCCATCAGCTAAATCAGAAAAAAAAGTGCAAGAGAAAGGAATTTAAGAGCAGCAAATACACAGAAACAAAAATGAAAACTAGTGTGAAAAATATTTGGTCTCCCTCCCTCAGCAGGGAGTGGTGAAAAGGACAGAGCATGTCTCACATGCCTAAGTATTATTCTTTAGAGCAAGTTTAAACATGCACATGACAGAATCTGATGAATCCTTGTCTAACTGCATGAAATGCAGCAAGCTGCTGGGTTTTTGTCACGCTGGCTTTCAGCACTGAAAATGCATTGTTTATGTTGTGACTCATCTGAGCAGATCTCTATTAATTGTTTGTTTTCAGGAGATAAAATTCAGGAAGATATGGTCTTTTGTCTGTCAGATATTAGTGGCATCCTTACTGTAGATTTGCATGGGAAAATGGATGAGATCTGTAGAGCTGTCTGCATATAGTGCAGTCACCCAAAATATGAAGAGGATCATCTATTATGGCATTGTTGGACAAGATCTGTGTTTACCCTTGAAGAACTTGCTCTGTTGCTGTTTTATTGTTACTGAAGCCCTAAGAAAGCTGGAGCTCACCCTCAAGTTTCTTCTTTTGTGCACCACTGCTGAAGAATTCATATTTACCAGAGCCCTGCCAAGCTCAGTATTCATTTGACTGCCAGTAGTTTGGTTGGTTGAGTTGGGGACTTTGGTTGAGAACACAGACAATATTTTGGCAGTGACTTCTGCTCCTTTCTCTTACCCTGGATAAAACAAAGACCGTTAATATTAGTAAGTTTTCAAAATTGAAAGAATTGCTTCTTACAAAAGTACAAAAGTATATTATTATTTATAATATCAGCACTTTCACTTATAGTGTCAGCACTTCTCCTTTTGAAATTAATTACTTTTTAATTAATTAATTTAAATGTACTTAAAAATATCATACTGAATGTACACAGAAGTGTTGTAGAAATAAAGCAAAACAATTGGGTTTTTTTTTCCCCTGTTGTCTTATGGTAGGATAACAGGGAGAAATGAGTAATTTCGAAATGTGTTGCATAAAATGTTATCTGGGACTGTAAAGTTACCCTGCTCTAGAATGGTTGTGATGTGGAAGGTTTTTTCTTTAATTTTTAGTAAGTGGCTTGGGTTTCAGCAGGATGATTATCTGACAAATTTGCTCCTAGGAAGTTGGTTCTTCCAGGACCTGTCTTTTTGCCAAGTTGTTAGCATTAAAACACATTGAACACACATAAGTAGCAGAGGAAAACTCTTCAGCTCTTTTATTTTTCCTAAAGATTATAGTCATATAGAATTTGCCAATAATGCCTAGATATGCTTCAATTTGAAATATTAGCCTAGCTCAAATTGACAGAAACTAAAAAGGGCATGGATACCGTTAAATGTCTGTTCAAAACTCACCATCTGGTCATGATCCTTTAGGAAATTCCAGTTCTGATACCTTGGAATAGAAGTAAAAAATACAGTGTCAAATTTTTTGTCTTTAAATAAATTGGTTAATGTTGATCATAATTGAATGCCTGTTCATCTGCTCTGTTTGACACAGCCCAGCTCTTACACGTGCAGATTCCTTGTACTAAAACCTGTCTTTTCAGTGATGGAGCCCAGGGTTTTCTTTATTCCCATACTGTATGAGGAGTGGGTGTTATTTTTGCTAAGGAAAGATGAGAATACCATGTCCACGATGTATTCCTTGTGCCAGCACAAATAAATTACTCGTGTCCTCAGTCACTCTAGAAAACCTTTGTCCAATGCCTTCAAGAAGACAACATCTTATTTTTTAAGTGGCCTGTACTTTGCTGGCAGAAGTCCCTGGTATGCGTTCCCAGAGCCATACTGCTGCAGGCAAACATCCATGGGAGTACTCTGTGCAGATAGGCAGCTGTGCTATGAGCACATGGAGTCAGAAGACATGAGTTTTGCTCTTCAGCTCTGTTCTATACCTGGTGAGGGACTGCAGGGCATGTCCTTTGATTTTCTGTCCTTTGCTTTCCTCGGCCTGAAATGGAGAAAACATCAGTTCACCTACTATTGTAAGAGTAATATGAGTCAAGAGAGGAAACAGTTCTGTACAGTTGTGTCTGCAGCAGGGCTCAAGGGACACCTGGGCTGACTCTGAGCTGCTTACCTGTGCTGCATCTAAGCTCATCAAACTAGTGCTGAAGCTGTACATCCTTCCGAGCTGAACTTGTCTGTACAGCACAGCCATGTACCATATGGAGCTAGGAGCAATGGATTTCTGTGCTGCACTCCCCTGTCCAGTGCAAGTATGCCCCAGGTGCAAATAAAATCAAACTTATGACTGTTCTGTTTGTCACTGTATGTCTTGGTATACCAGCACTGAGGTCCTAGAACTTCGTATCTTGATATGCAGCCATTATTTGAGCGTTGTCAGACTTGGGTGCTACTAGATGGTGCTAATTAGTGAGAAATGTCATGGTTTTAGGCATTGCCCTACATCTACTTCAAGTCAGACCATTTAATGCATACCAGCCTTTCTCCATCATTGTTTTTGGGACAGGAATGTGGAACTGAAGGACAGTCCCTTGCAGGCTGTAGGATATGTCTTGGGTTTGATTTCTCACCCGAGATTCAGGTTGTTAAAAGTCCTTGGCCCTCTAAAAGCCCTGAGCCGTGTCACAAGAAAGAAGTGGAGTGTTCAAGGCCTTGTTTTCAGGTTTCTCGTGTTGTTTATTATTTGATATCTCGGAATTCTCTCCGCACCCAGCCGAGGTCCAGACAGCAGCTGGGACACGAGGCGACTGCCCGCTGATGGGGCATTGCTTTGCTCTTATACAGATAACTACATGTCTGTTATTTACTATCTCATGCCAATGTCTAATGCCTATACTAGAAAGGTCATGTCTACCTTGACCCAATCCCCTAAAACTATTTTGTGTCATCACCACCTCAGAAGATGGAGGACGACGAAGAAGGAGAGGAACTTAGGGCAACACCCTAAATCCTCCATTTTGTTCCCCATTTACCTCTATTCTAAGAACCCCAAAACTACAAAATTTTTCACCCCGTGCTGTGCTAAACTACTATTTTCACACCTTTGAGGTTTGTAATTCCTCTCTCAGTGTTGGAAGCCTCTCCCATGGACTAAAATCAAACCCAGTGTCTTCCTGGGCTCTGTGCAAAGGTCTCCAACCCCCCTGGACCGGCTCCACACCCCCCTGCCCATGATTCAAACTCCCTTCCTTGGGTCCCAGGTCATCCAAAGGGATGCCCTGGACTCCGACAGGTATGTAGTTTGATGAATCCATCTTTAGGCATCTCGTTCTTCACAAGCCTGTCCTACCCTTTTGCAAGAGTTTTTGTCTTCATAGCTAAAACTAGAAAGCAGAACATGGATCAACTGTATGATCTGTTACATTATGTGTGAAAGTGAGTTTGCACCTATATTCATGACTGTCAACCCCAGGGACAGGCACAGAGTCCTTCCTGATGCCTTAGCTAGGGAATGAGTATGGAACAGGCTGAGCTTGTTGAGCAAGAGTCTGAGTCTCCCAGCACAACTGGGAGAGAGTAACATTGCCCCGGCTTTGCATGCGTCAGAGTCCTGGCATCAGCCTGTCCCTCAAGTAAACAGAGCCAGACAAGACTGCAAATGCATCTCTGGGGAAATCAGGACTGGGATCTGTATCTTCTCTGAAAGGCTGAAGGGGGGGAAGGTTTCAGATGATTTTGTTTCCCATTTTAAAAAATCCTGAGAGTGATTCCCTTTTTCTTCCCTTTCCATTAGCTTGGTCAGTGTGCTGTTGGAAATGGAGCTGATTTTAATTTTACCAAGAATATTCTTCTTTTACCAAGAATATTAGAATATTCTTCTAATAGACGTACTGATGAGGTATACTGAAGTATAAACATAAACGCTTACTCAAGATATGTGGCAGAGACAGGATCTTAGTTTCAGGTTTCTTTAGGTCACTGGTGCCTGCACAGCCAAAGCTTAGGTCATACGTGTGCAGCAGTCTGCTGAAACACCATAACAGTGGGGCAAGTTCAGTAGATTTACAGACTGGGAATACAAAATTGTATTTTGGCAGAACACTCTGTTCAGCTTCCATTTCAGCCATTTCCTAGAGTATGAGAAGAGGTGATAATATCAGTGTGTCTGCAATAAATTATAAAGCTTGGCACTTTTATGTCTTCATTTTGGAAATCTCTAAAATCTAAAAGATACTTAGCATGCAGTTCTTTGCATCTTTTTTCAGCTTAATCCCAGCATGCTGGAAGATATTAGCACAGATTTTGTCCAGTGTAGGAGAGCAGAGATAACGTAACCCTAGAAAGGAAGGTATTAGGATCTGATCCAAAGTCCCTGAAGCAGCAAATTTTGTTTGATAGTGTTGGCTTTGGATCAAGCCCTAATGCTGTCTCAGGGAGTATCAGGACCATTGTCAAGACAAGCTGAAGAGACATGAACTGGAACAAGTGACTTACCAGATTCTCCTTCCTCTCTGTTCAGCCTCCACAGACTCTCCAGATCTTCTGTTGGATCTGGTCTGTCTGCTCGTCTGCCCAGGCCCAAGTAGCCATTTGTGCAGTGGTTGTGAGTTCTGCTCAGCTCTGTGCTGCTGGGACACAGAAGGAGCTGGGGTCATTTGCCCCAGAGGTGTGGTTGCTGTTTGCTGACACCTAACCATGGTATTTCTCCTGATTCCAGAACCCCTTTCCAACTTATCCATTTTGAAACTCACCATAGACCCAGCCTTTTTAGCTATAGTGTGACTTCTCAGAAAGTGAAACCTATTCTTGTATGCACTTTCAAAGTTCCTTCTCGCCTAACATTTTCTTTCAGCTGCTGCTTTGGAGTGCTTTCAGAAAAGAACATGCACAGCAGCACTGACAGGCAGTGCTCAGCACTGGTTTACTTCCCTCTTATTTAATGCCCCTTTCCTACTGCTTTATGTTGCATCATTGCTTGAGCACTGTTGGGGTTTTCATGGTAACAGCAATTTCATGAGAAGTGACTGTAATTGGAAGCAATGGGATCTCCAGATGTAACCAGCAAATTCTTAGCTTACAAAGTGATTACAGTGACTGCAGCTGAGATCAGCCTCTATTCAAAATCCTCAGAACAATAAAGTCTGGTTTAATAGCAAAGGCTGCTGTGGAGATTGCTGCTGAGTGTCAGGAGGACTTTTGTTGTGGTTATGTAGCAGAAGCAAAAGCTCCTGAAAGCTGCTGGTTTCCCTGGTGTGTTTACTGTTTCTATTGGAAACGTCTGACTTGTGAATATATACCAGAAGAGGAGCAGAGACCCAGTGTGACAGCTGCTGGGGCCTTGAACTCTGTTTGGGGCAGAGATGTTTGGTTAAAATTAAGTGTTTCAAGGAATCTGTTCTGAAAGCATCCTATTTTCAAATTTAAAAAACAGCAATCAGAGATCAACAAAAGTATTTTCTAAGCACTTGGAGAGTTCTGTAGAAGGTATTAAGCAACTATGAGAAGTTTTTAAGTAACTTTAAAGGATCATTAGTATAAAAAGTGAGAATTTTCAAAACAGCGCCCAAAATGTGAGTGTTTGTCTTTGCAGTCAGCCTGTTGGGATTCTGGGTGATGAACTCACTTCCTCAAGTATTTGTGACCTTGCAAGAAAAGAGAGTATTTCAAGTATAAATTTCCTCTGAAATTCTTGACTGACTTGTTTTTGAGTAGTGTGGATTAGTTCCAGACAAATTCTATCCTCTCGTTTCATCTTTCTGGTAAATGCTAATGAACTTTGAAGCTACTTCTTCAGGGGGATTTTGGCAAACTTATTCACTTGCAGTATTGGGAAACACATACTGAATTTGACAGATAATTTCTTTAACAATAGTTACAACTATACAACAATCCAAACACTTCTTATAGACAAGTTGAGCAAAAAGTACTTGTACAATTCTACAATCATTTTGGAAAAATTATTCTGAATTTGAAGATTGTGATAACTTAAGAAAAGGTAAATTCCACCTCAAACCCATGTTTGCCTTGGTTTTGAATTAAAATTTAGTAGACTTTTTGTTTGTTTGCTATTTTTTCTGAAATAATTGGAACATAAACAGTGTTTTTCATCTCTTTCAGCCAAAAGGCAAAAGAAGTCATGTACCCACATAACATTGTCATGAAGTGAAGAAATTTAGTGTTTTCCAGCCTGTGCTAATAGTTGTCCCTGTTCCTCTTGTGGAACCTGCTTATCCTGTAGCATTTGGTCCAGGGTCCTCTCCGAGTTGGAGTGTGTGCAGCTGGTTGGAGAACAGTGTTTTAACAGCATCTGATTGCTTTAAAAGGAACCTGAGGCACATTTGGAAGAACCAATGCATTAATCATAGTACATGAGATTTTAGCTGATGATCTGTTCTGAAAAGGATGCTGATGGAAAGTCTGTTGCCCTTAATTCTTGTATACAATGTTCCTGTATCAGATCAGAATTTTAATTCTGATTGTTCTTTCAAGTCAGTTTCTGCAAATTAAACAGTAATAAGCTAAAACTGGTTGTCGTACTGAGGACAGCCTCCAAATGACTACTTGCAGCCACAGAATAAACTGGACAGAAAGATTACAAGCACGTGCTTTAAGTCTTTGCCATTGAGTGATCTCAGCAGACCTTACACAGTGCTGTTTCCCCTCATTTTTCCTATTTTCCAGTTTAGCATTTCATTTGCTCATTTGAATTGGTACAACTGATTTAATGTGTACATCTTTTCATCCTGTAGGTTGATGTTTATTGTGGCTTCAAGCCACATGCATCTATGTAAACTGATAAGAATATCTTGATTTTTTCTGGTTGGGGACATGACACTTGAAAAATAATTATGAGTGTCACTGTGGAAGATGGCCTTTGCTTAGAAGTTTGTTTTGGGATTAATTAATTTGACAAGCAAGCATCAGTCTGTCATTTTGAGGAAGAACTTAACTGAGGTTAGTCTTTTGCTTTTACAAGCCAAGTAATGATATGCACTACAAATTCATCTGGCAGAAATATAGCAGTTATTTCCTTTGAGTCAAAGGAAAAGATGCCTAGAGAGGCTTTTTATAGAGGGAAAAATTCAGGTGTTTAGACATAACCTTTTTATTTGACCACAAGAGGGTATTGCAGTATCAGTTATGCAAGGCTTTAACTGATGTTTGCCTTTATGTGCTTTGACTTATTTTTAAAGATGTATTTCTCAAAAGTGATCTTTATATTAGGTAGTAATTAAGAAAATCAGATTTTATATGCCAGTATTTGATGTCCTTGTCCAAGGGCAATTTCTGAGTTGGTTTTTCCTAAAACTTGTAGTACAAGGTTCCTAAAGCTTAAGAGGTTCCCTTCACTGGACAACAGAGACTTAGACAGTTACTCTGAAACACTGAACAACTTCATGGAAATGGCTTGCAAGGATATATTAGTCACAGAAGAGAAATAATAATAGGAGATGAATATGTTGCTGGAAGTTCCCATTGGTCCAGGATGGGAGCTGGCACAGTCAGTGAAACTCTGATCTGATTTTTCCATGTGGTTTCATTTGAAGAAATAAATTCTGAAATCTTTTTTAGCTCATTTCTGTTTCCCAATTTTCTCATTTACACCCAATTCTTCTACAGTATACATCCAATGTTGGTTTGCACTATAGTTTTTTTTATAACTCAATACTGTGTTGCGATACTTCCCTATAAAAGTTGTGTATTCTGAACTTTAAGGGCTGTGTTGCCAAATGTTTGTGCCATGTTTTGTACAGTTCAGACCATGGGAGAGGGACCTAGAGGGATTTTTGATTCACCCACTCCTAGATCTACTGCTGAATTTAGGAGAATGTGCATGAGATGCCTGCATGCCTTTCAACAAGCTCATCTTGTAAAGAAGTACAAGAGCAGCCATATCACATTTTCTGTGAGGATCAAGTTTCTGAGGGTTCTGATAGTGGCTGATGGACAACAAAGCAATTTTCATACAAGAAAGTTTGTGAGATATTGCAGAGCTTTAAGTAGCACACACATTTAAAAACCTGGGTGCAGTGCATATGTTGTATGGAAATAAGTGGTAGGAGCAAAAGCTGGAGGAGAGGGCAGCCCTCTGGAGACCAGCTTTTTGGAGCAGGTCACAGTTCAGAAGATCTCTGTCACTTCATGACGAGTGAAGGGATCCCTATGGAAATCTTTCAATCTTTCAGCACAAGCAGTGTTTCCTGTTTGCCTCAAATAGTGTCATCTGACTTGTCATCATAATCTTCGTTGCATGAATGAAGATCGGTCAAGTCAGTCAGGGTTACAGGCTGGAAGGCGGGCCGTGGTGATGGCTGGCAGAGCAGGCTGTGAGTGGTCCATTAGAGGACACTGAGCACTCAAGAGAAGTGACATTTGGCAGGGCATTAGCACAGTGCTTTTTCATCCACCCTGGGCTTTAAGCACCGAGGGCTCTGGAAAGGCTGGAGGTGGCAGGTCCTGCTGGTGAGCCATATCTTGGTCTGGCAGGAGCAGAACACCTTGGGTCTCAGTATGCAGGCAAAATGGAAACAAATCCAGCCACCTACCACATAGTAGTCAAACTCCTTTTAAGCAATTTATGTAGCCTATTTATTAAAGGCATAATGCATTGAGTTTTGCTCTGGGTTTCTTAAAAAATATACTAATTTCATGTCTTAATGAAGTTCTGCTGATAGATCCTGGCAAGTCTGTTGCGTCGGCAGCGTACAAATACCACAGGGAAAATGTCTGCTTCCAGTGACACAGAGTCTGACACTTCAAAATAAAACTAAAGCTGTAGTACAGACTGCAAGAAATCTGTTGGGATTTTTTTAATCCCCCTATAAAGGTTGTAAAATATGTTAACTACTGATGTGCAGTTTTCCCTATTTGAAGCAAAAAATATTCATTTGGGATGGTGCGTGAGTAGGGATTTGAAGGTACATGGTTTTAGGAGAAAGAATTACAAATATATATAGTGTAGGAATCTTTTCAGTTCCTATTTAATGTAATTTCAGTCTTAGAGTCCAGATCCTGTCAAGAAGTGCAATAGTGTATGGACAACCAAAGTTATCTTCATTAGTCAGAGTTGAGTTCAAGTCACATCCTCACCACAGCAGGGAGCTCTGGTAACTGCACAGTGGAGCTTGGCTTTATTCTGATCATCCTCACTGTTGGCTCGGACAATATGTTAACAGCTCTAGGAGAATTGCAGGGTATAAAGTGGTCGAGTACTTCTGCAGAGGCCCTGCTTTGTGCTGCCTGAGCACCCGTGGCAGTGGTTTGGCCTCTGAGTCTGGCATGGCCATGGTTCCTGCACTCCTGGGGTCAGCAGCTGCTCGCAGAGTCAGTTTCCAGGGCAGGGAGACTGCTTCACAGATACTACAGTGGCTTGGTTTTCCCTCTCTGCTGCCTCTAGCACTGTAGTACTTACAGAAGTAGTTTGTCCTGTGAATTACAACATTCTGGCTGTGTACTATCACATATTTCAATCCTCAAGATGCTCTTCCAGTTTGGGGGCTTTTTGCATTATTCTCTGGTTTTTACCTGTCTCCTCTGGCAGTTAAGGGTATAATTTGTTGATCTGCATTTTGGTACACTGTATGTTTCATTTACCATCTGCTCACCATATTCATAAAAGACATTAACTTTCTGTTTCAATGTGAGAAACCAAAAATTCTCTGCTGGAAGTTATGCAAAATTTTCAATGCAGAATACCTAAATTTATTTTAAATTGTATGTCACTATTAAATGAAAGGCAGCACCTGGCTTTTAAAATGTTCCTCACCTTTGTTAGTTTTGTTGGCTGAGAATTGAGCTACTTCCTCTTAGTTTTTTTCAAGGCAACTGTCAGAGTCGTAAATATGGAAGCCTTGTCGGAACATGTCAATCACAAGCTTTGTCTATTTTTCAGCAAAATTTTTAGCTTCTTCTTTGCAGCTATTAGTGTGGGTTTCCTTTTTAACTCTAGCAGCTAGTGTTAAATCACACTTCAGGCTGATGTTTGTCCATCTCTAACTGTTGGAAATTGGAAAGAAGTTCTCCCTGAAGACAGGATGTTCCCATAACTAGATGTAAGCGGGGGTTGTATATAACCTTTTCTTTGATACACTAGAATCTGGTGGCAGATTTCCGGAGACAATGAGAATTCAGGTCGGTAGGAGCCTCAGGAGGTCTCTAGCCCAACCTGCTCCTCAGAGCATGAGCCATGAAATCAGACCAGCTGGTCAGGGCTTTATGCTGTTGATATTGAAAGCCCCCAAGGATGGGGACTGCAGAACCATTTTGGGTAATGTGTCTAACCTCAGGGTTGCCACTGAAGATGGTGGTGAAGATGTCTTGGCTTATACACAGTCAAACCTCCCCTATTTCAGCTTGTCCCCATTTTATTTCGTTCCTCCACTGAGCCATGCTCTAAGCAGACAGACTGTGTCTTTCCAATAACCTGATTGCAGTTACTGGGACTCTGCTCTTCAGTCTCCCCACAGCCTTCTCTGCTCCAGGCTGGGCAGAATTTGATTGCCAGATGCGTTGTCTGTGTTACACAGATGTGTCAGACCTTTACCTGACCCTCCCTGTCCTCTGTCCCTGCATGATTTGACCATTTACACTGGTCATGCCCAGCAGGGCAGATGCTCCATGAGATCTAGAAAGGAAAATAACAGAGTGTACTGGGAGTGCACAGTCCAGTTCAGCCTTATTCCTTCTGTGGTTATACTGAGCTTGACTGTTTTGCTGTAGAGTTGAAACTTTTGCTCCCGGAAGAAATGGACATTCAGAACAATGTGAAATGTTCCTGGATGTGTTTGAAGCTTTTTATTTTCAGCTCAGTTGTGCAGCCATTCACATATGAATACTCAAACAGGCAAAACTGAAAGGAAAACAGCTGCATCCCCAGACCTTTAGGCCAGAGTAGCCAAACAGACTTGGAAAAAATTTCAGACTGGATTTTCACTGTACCAGGTGGTTCAATAATGATCTTGTTATGGTGTGATGAAGAGAATGAGAGTCTTCCTTTTAGAATGGGCTGTATTCCAGTTTTCACGACCAGGTCCCAGTTTCTAGGAAACCCTTTGCTTAGGTCACTACTTAAATTTAGAATCCTCCCAAAACAGTATACAGAAATACAACTAAAAGTGCAGTTGCAGAATTAGGATAAAATCCTGCTTTCTTGCATTTGGTCATTTAATGAGAAAAAGGACCTTATCCTCCTTTTTGTGTGAACTACCCACATAATCTACACATGTACAGTGTGAGTATCATATAGCTCTCTTTAAAAATCCAGCTCTGATCACAGTGCTGATATAAGTGCACCTACCAGCCTTTTCTATGTAGATATCATGCAAAACTTCAGCCAAACCAAGATTATGGAAAATTGTTGCCCTGTTTGACATGAAGCATTTCATCTTGAAATATAGTGAGATCAGTGAATCTTTAATGAGAAACTTTAATGAGAATCTTTAATGAGAGTTTCCAAATGCTTCCAGGTTCTGGAGGCCCAGGACAGAAAACAGAGCAAAGCCTGACAGCATGTATAGCCCCGTGTCAGTTGAGGTCTCCTACATCTTCCAGTGTTCCTGGCACTTAATAGCAGGCTCCTCAATGTTCTGAGATATTGTGCTACCTGGGTCCTTGGTTTCTGGGCAGGCTACTCAAGGTTTCCATATGTTTTTAAAACAAAGGAAAAAATAGCAACCAAAATAGGTATATTCAGATGGTTTTTTAAATTCTTTATCTACTTCAGCATTCCAAGTCCTTGCTAGATTAAACCATGAAAAAAACATTTTGAAAATCTTTGTTCTTGTCTGCTGACCATGCTAAGGATCCTTTAAATGTATTCTAAATTGTTTTAGACAGACTAACCTGTGCAAAATTAGTTGGGTCAATGAGATAATCACACATAGAAGCATCTACTGCCACTCAGAAAGTCCAAGGATAGCTGAGAAGCCCATGATGGGCCACCAGATCCATAGCAAAGCTGTAAGGGTCCTGCATCTTTCTACAAAAGCAGGAGGGACAGGCAACAACATCTGGCTGTCACATTGCACTGGATGACCATGAGTGTGTCAATACTTCACATCCTGACATCCAGCCTAGAGTGTTATTCAACCAAATCTCCCAGCCATCTCCACTTACTGCATTATGGCATTATGGATTTTGCCATGGAGTGGTCCTGGAACATGCAGCCTGTGGGGACTCTCAGACTGCTGCTGGGGGAGATGAGGTGCACCCACTCTCCAGCTGCTCATGGCTGTCAACACTGAGGACCAGGGAAGGGCAGGCAACCCCTGGCCTGCAGGGTGGGTTAAACATCTCTGTGGGTTCCTTGACCACAACTGGTTTCACTCCAAAGATCCACACTTCCTGCTACTGCACACGTGTTCCCTATGCCTGTATTACCTGTAGGGGGGCAGAGATTTCCTTAAAGGAGTCCTATAGCAGCTGTTGAACATGAGATTTACTGTGAGGGAGAGGTATAACTACACCTATGCTTGGAAAAGAGTGCCAGGGCCCACTTTGTGGATGGGAATCATAAACATTCCCCACGTTAGGGAAGAAGTTTGTACTCAGTGATTACATTATATTGCATGGTCTGTTCTGTTACTTAATTCCTGTTTAAAAAGGGATTTAGCCAGGAGCAAAGGAAGAGGTTGGATGAGGGACTTTATAGAAAAAATAGCTTAACTTTCCAGTCTTTCTCTCTGTTTGATAAGGTTAATATTCCTAATTCCAGCCATTTTTCCCTCATAAAATTTTGCTTTATGCTTGAACCTGACAATTGGAGGATTGAGGATGTGTTTGGACTGCCTTTTTTTGCAAGTCTGATGATGCAAACAACTTATGCTATTAGCATAAAATAAAAAGCCCAAACCTTCTTATACTTGTAGGAGAACAGTTTACAGAAGCTAAAAGTTTTGCTGATGAATGGGTATATCTGTTTTGGAAATAGCCTGCACTGGCTCTGTAGTTGAAATGGTACCATACTCTTGCAAGAGGCTAATATAGAGATTTTGAATAAAGCATTTCTGTGCTGTATCCATTTGCTCTTTGCCTTTTGCCTGTTTCCATTCCTCCAGGTGTCATTAACTTGCCATAATGTGAATATTCTCCCAGGCTGCATACCTTAGCTTGCACAAACCTACCATTTTGCAGGAGGACTAGAAAACAGCAACAGTCAAAGCAAATTTTTCAAACTG
This sequence comes from Trochalopteron elliotii, assembly GCA_024734555.1. Taxonomy (NCBI): domain Eukaryota; kingdom Metazoa; phylum Chordata; class Aves; order Passeriformes; family Leiothrichidae; genus Trochalopteron; species Trochalopteron elliotii. The sequence goes on from JANPWX010000362.1 coordinate 1,752,024, forward strand.
CTTCTTCTTTTAAAAAACTTTATCCCCAAATATAGATTAAAGTACAACTTTTAACCAAAATGTTTATCTTACTTTTCTATATGTCTTTGTTTGTGGTGAGCATTCAGATTCATCAGTGCCTTGGTCTGTGGTGGCTGCTTTACTTTGTACATTCTGTTTTATGAACTCTGCTGTTGGGATTGTTAGCTGAGAGAAGTAAATAGACTTTGAGAAAGAGATCATACCATAGCAACCTTCATCTTCTGTTTACGGTTCAAATAAACGTCTGTGCTGTGGAAATTTATGTCCTGAAGAATTTTCTAAACTAGAACATTAATTGGTTTAATAACAAAAGGATTAATGCAGATAAATTGAAGATAAATCTACGTTCAGTATTTAAATGGTGAATAATTTTATTTTTTAACATTTTTTAAAAGCTGCCATTGACCATGAGATCATCTCAGTTGGTCAGAGCATGGTGCTAATACCACTGAGTTTGTGAGGTCATTCCCTATATGGGCCATTTACTTAAGAGTTGAACTCTTTGATCCTTGTGGGTCCCTTCCAACTCAGAAGATTCTGTGAATTTGTAAATTATACATCACAGGCACGCAGTAGGGAGAGAGTATTTTTCACTTATTTACGGTACCAGAAAATACATGATTGTTTTGAGGGAGTGGTTCCTGTAAGCATCCAGCAGAATATGAGTTCTCCCACTGAAATCAATATTAAAACTCACCTTGTTTAATGGCAGCAACTCCATGTGTATTTTGAGAACCTAAACCTGTCAGATTGGAATTTCCTCACCTTTTGGTTAAAGAAATAGATTTTACTCAAGCAAAACATCTATTACCCGAACTGGATGTTTTGCTCCCCTCTGAACATCCTGGCTGGAAGGAGATCTTCGACCTTTAAAGGGTATGCCAAGAAAGGACATTTTTTCCTTCCTGAAACTGATGCTGAGACACTGTTGCTGGCAGTATTTTGGGTTTGTTCTTTTCTTAATATGCAAATTGGCAAGATTTTATTCCAAAGTGTAAGCATTCCTTATTCCTTAGGGATTTCAGCCATACATGTTTGTCCTTCAGCTGGCTTGCCTTTATAGTTGGCCAGTGGTGCAGAAAGCATGGCCAGGGTAAGTGTCAGTGTGGGATGGAGTCACCATTTGGGAGGATTTCCTATCTGGTGAGGCCCTCGTGGGTTTTGGCACAGAGAGTGGCTGGAGAATCCAATTAGGAGACAGAGTAGGGTTAGATACGGTTTTAGTACCAGGGTATTTCCCCCATGATGGAAATTATCATAAAAACCAATACGTATAGGACATCAGTGGAACATTAGTCTTGAAATCCAGGGGTAGGTGATCCCCACAGAGCCCCCAGCATGATGCTTGCTCAGAGCCCACCTGCAACACACACAGCTGCAGGTTGGTGCCTCTTCTCTCCCAGCTCACTTCCATCATGTGAGGATTAGCTGGGTGAGGGGAAAGCCAAGCTTTTTATATCATGCTTGCTGCCATAGAAACCACGAGCTGTGACAGCGTGCTCGGCTGTGTGGGCACAGCCGGCAGCAGCTCCCGGCCAGGGGATGCTGGAACTGCACTCTCAGTTTTCTGTATTCTCCACCAAAACCCAGCTGCCTTCTGAACTGTTGTGTGTCTGTCACTGCAACGTGCAGGTCTTTAACAAGGGAAATAAGATGCCAAATGCCTGAAGTTGTTCACACTGTAAAAGAAATCAACAGCTCCCTGCTATAAAGGTTTATCTGTCATTTCAAGTCTGTCACAACATGTGGATGAACCAATTTATGGCTGTAACTTTCCCCAGAAAGTCACTTTCAGCAGTCTCTGTGTCTCTCCAAATGTAAAGAGCCAGCATTAAGAGAGGTGATATATGAAAAGTATTGTGTCTGCTATGTTTCTCATGACAGTGTTAAGATAGAAAAGTCTATAAAGTGACTGATAGGTATTTTTGAAGTCAGAGGAGGATGGAGCTGTCAGCTGTGAGGGGAGAAAAGTAATCTGGCATTGATCCTTGGTCAATAGGACAATGCTGCTTATTCTGGTAAGTCTGGCTTTAGGAAAAAAAAACACAAAAAACAGAACAAGAAGAGATAAAACAAATGTAGAACATCCCAAAGCCATCTGAAGTGCACTCTGCTAAAAGTAAAAAAGAAATTATATTCATGAAATGTTTTAAAGCAGTAGATATGATTGCTTCTGTCTGGATTGCAAGATCTCTAGAGGAAGAAAAAGGCGCCTGCTGTTTTAAACCCCAAGTTCTGGATGTTATGGCTGAGGGAGTATCTCGAAAACATTTACCTGAGAGACAGATCTGAAAAAAAAAGTACCCTGATGAGTACAAAAACAACCAACGTGGAAGATACAGTACAAAATATAAAAAATTAGAAGCTGGACTTGTTTTGGCTTCCACCACATTCTTCTCAGAGGAATTCATGTCCCACTGGCAAAGTATTGAGTGGGGCAGAGGTGAGGCAGAGACCATGGATGGAGACTGGGGAGCTGCTGTGGAGAGGAAGGATGAGAGGTTTGAATGCTGACTTTTACTTCTGCAAATTAGAAGCCAATTTTGCAAGCTTTTGTCCTGCTTTATCCAGCTCCTCTCCTTTCAAACACTAGCACACGCTATGCTGTAGGCACAGCAGCCTCCCCTTTGAGGAAGAAGTATCACAGCAAAATGTTGGTGCTTCTCCAGGTCCCATTGAGTACCTTCTGCAAACCCAGGGTATCCCTGAATTTTGAGAAAGTAGAACTGAGAACAAAGAGCAGAAGCATGGGGTTGACAAACTGCATACATCAGCTATTGGAAAGTGCATGCTGAAAGAAAGGTGATGGCTCACCACCTCTGCTTTGAAATCAGTAGCCATTCAGGTTCTGTCAGAAGTAAGGATGTTTTGGAAGGACTGGAGTTGATCCCATAGTGGGATAAGGATTCTGAGAAACTGAAAAACCAAATCTTTCCAGAAATACTGCTTGATTTACACACCCACTTCTTAGTTTTGAATAATCTAGGATTATTGCTGCCAGACAAACTAAATTTGTGCTGTCATAAGCTCTCAAAGCCAGGCAATAGCAAAACCAATTCAAGGGGTTTTGTTTTCTTCTTTGATTCTTTAGGGCCTTGCAAGCTGTGAAAATGATGAAACACCTAAAACAGTGTGAGAGAAAAGATTGTTTGGGATTATACTAAGTAATCTTTCTGGTGGGAAGCACACACAATTATGTACTGGCAGCACATGGAGCATGATGGGACTATAATTTCACCTATGTTATTTCTTTGGGTTGCCAAAGAAACCATAATAAGAAAAGTCAAAGTGCTCCTGTTCTTATTGATCTTCTTAACAAATTCTCACAAGCAGCATTGACTGTTATAATTATTTTTTCTTCTCTAAGCTGATATTTGATGTCACACATACCACTGTCAAAATCAGCTGGTTTGCCAGTGCTGAAATCTACCATAAAACTCTATAAAAAGGCTACACTGAAGGAAATGGAACAAGCACATGAATGCTTTCCTTTGCTGTTTCTTTAAAAGCTTTATTGATGTTCTCAGAAATGAGAAAAAAAAGGCTACCAAGTCCAAGAAAATTAATCCTTGTCAATTTTAAGGTGAGTGAGATGATGATGAAGGTCTCCTTGATGGCTGGCAGCATCCATGGAGTGTTCAAGGAAGATCAGGAGCTCTTTGGAAACATTTCTTTCCAACCACAGGCCAAGGCAGGTTTGCTCGGCAACCTTAGGAAATAACAGTGGAGTACCTTGGATGGACTGTGAGAGACACAAGATAGAGAGGGCAGTGGCAGGGACCTGCTGGAAGACAAACAGCTCTGGGGCAGTTGTAGCAATAGGAGAGAAGGAAGCCAGAAGGACTTTTCATTCCCAGTTCTTGTGGGATCAGTAGCTAAGCAGGTGGTTGAAGGCTTCCTCCTCCTCCTTGTCCTCATTCTCCTCCTCATTTTTCTCCTCATCCTCATCCTCCTCCTTTTCCTCCCTGGCAGAGTCCCACAGGGAGTGGGGTCTTTGGGGCTCTGTGGAAGAGTGAGGTAATGAGGCCACACCAAGGGAATGAGGGAAAGCCGACCAACTAGCACATCGTGGAGTTAAAATTTTAGTATGATTTTTTTCCCCTTTTCCTTTTCTGTCCTTTGAAAAGGGGTGCTCTGGTCCTGAAGTATCTCCATGATCCATGCAATCATATTCTTTTTTATCCAAAAAATCTGAGTTTACAGATAAAGAGACAGTGATGGCTAAAGTGAACCTATAAACTGGAATGTCTGTCATGCTATTTCTGCAGCTTCCTGTAGCAGCTGCTTGTAGCCCTACAGCTGAGAAGTTCTGCTGAGTAGTAGATGCAGAGAAAAGAGACGTATTATTACTGTATAAAAAAAAGCCCAAGCAGGACAGAAAGTTTATTCTTTAGAGGAAGCTAAGCTAAAAAATTTGGACTTTGGGACTAGAGAGGTTTTTTTGGTCATTTGGAGCATGAAAAGCAAGGATGTTCCTCAGATTTTTGTGTTCGCTTGCAAAGTCTCTGTTCCCTGTTGTCCTCATATGATGAGCAGTGACATATGGATGTTGTGGGAGGCTGGGACTGGGAAGGCAGTTCTCTCAGGTCAGGAGAGTGCATGGCATTGACAAGTGTAATGCACCTATGGCTGGTCTGCAGCTCTGGTTGGGAAGATAAAAACAATGGTTCAGATTTATTTAGGGTCCTGAGCGCAAAGCAAGCCTTAGATGAGGCCCTTAGAAGCTCTTGGTGAAAGTTGAGAGGTGGACATGCAAGCAGAAATGTTAAGGTTGGGTTTGTGTCAATGTGGTTTTCTGCCTTTTCCTAAAATTAATGGAAAGCACAGGTTTTCCCTAATTTTTGAAAGAATTTTCTCAAGTAGGTTTAATAGTGAAGAAGAAATGACAACACCTTCCTGCCTAATTGGCAGCCTGCAGCTCTTACGAGCCTTCCTTAATTATTCTCCTTCTTACTGAGGGTGAGTGCAACATACAACTTCAGTAAAATTATTACAGCACTATTTTTAATCTCCCTGTGCAGAGTAACACACAGAGTGGGGATGTCAAGTAGCTCTGGTGTTTGGAAATTATGTCTGACAGTCCCAGGAAAGTGTGAAAGAGAGCTGCCCTCTCAAAGCCAGTGAATAGTCATCCCAGTAACTACTGTGTCTGAGAGACCTTGAGGGTCCTTTGCCTGAGTGGAGATTTGATGAAACTGAAAAGAAACCATTGTATGTAGGTGCTTGGAGGAACAGAAAACATTTTTCTTACTTCTTAATAGAAGAAAAGAGGTGACCCCACTGGCCAACCTTCCCTCTGTAAATCCTTTCCATCAGAGCTTCCAAAACATCTGGAGAAAACTTTCAGCACTGAAGGAAAGACCCTAAAGTTAATCAAGTGGTTTTTGCATTACCACAGTGGCTTCTAATCCTGAGAGCCACTTAAGGAGTGGAAGTGGTTTTCAAATTATTTCCACCTGCCCTCCTCCCATGCTGGTTTGAGCCTCTTCCCAGGCGTCCATACCCACCACTGAGTGGGCAAGGCAGGATGGAATTACACATTTACTGCAAACAGACCTCTGTGTCACATAACACAGCAAACAAAGCATCAGCCACAAGACTGTGGTCAGTGGCTGCTGAAATATGGCAGGATCTATCATTAGAGGCAGTTATTATGGAATATAGACTATTCTCTGCGTATACTATTTTCCCATTTTAGTGTATCTGCTATGGAAAGTATCTCTCTGCTGAACCAAGGCATCTTCCCAATCAACAGCTCCATCCATCATGGTTGTGCTGTGCAGTTTGCTTGTAAATTGTAAAAGGGTCATAATTGTGTAACATGTGACAGTGAGCAATGGGGCCAGCCTTTTATCATTGAGTTTCTGTGGGCTTTTATTTTGGTGTTTGATTGGTAGCTTAGCTATGAATTTTCATAAACCTGATAATTTTAATGAAAATTCTATTCAAACAACCAACACAGCATTTTGTATAATTTTTCTTTCTTTCTTTCCTTGTTTCCTAGTAGATAGTGGTTCTATTTGGTGTTTATGTTAGTGGTGAAATTAAAGTTCTCTGCAATTTCAGTATAGTAAATATCTCTACATTAAGGATTTGAAGAAAATTTCATTTACTCAGTATATATAATGGAACACCTACATGTTCTATGCTATGAGTACATCATGACATGTGCATTGTGCATGAATACTCCCATATTACACACAAAGTGTTGAAACAAGCCAAGTTTTCACCAAAAATCCAATGAGATCCCAAGACCAAGACAGCCTTTGTTCTCATTTCCCTTTGGATGTATGAGAAGCCCCAAGTTTTTTCCTGTGCCTGTTTCTGTTGTAGATCTGGGCTCCCACTGAGAGGCTGCTTACTGAACACAGGGTGTACCTTGCCTGTAGACCACAGCAGCTAGTTTAGGAGCAGGAAGAAGAAAGCCACGCAGAAGAAAATCAGCCCATGTGTGTTCCTGAGCTGCAAAGTTCTACCAAAGGGGCAGCATCTGGTCCTCCAGATAGAAAGTTGCTCTGAGAGACACTGTTCTTGGTACACAGGATAGCCCTTTCACTGTTCCTGTTCTCCAAGGTGACGTGTTGTGACGAACAAACAAACTTGTAGCTCAGGACTGCATCTCTGTGCCTCCAGAAAACACCTTTATACCCGTTGTTTAAAAATTTTAAGAGTCTGTTATTCAGGGCATACATAATTAAGTGCAAATAATAGCAATAATATGAGTAATGGTAAGCAGCTTTCTTTCTTGGCATTGAGCCAGGTAAGTGAGACATCTTTATTCTTGTGATATTGGGATTGATTCAAACCAGACGTACTACTGTACTTAGAAAAAATGTCCTTGTATATATAGTGGACTTTAAGCACTTGCCTTACTAAAATGTCATGCTCTGCTCTCATGAAGTCAGTAGTGAAATCCCCATGGTCAGAACAAAAAACCCCAAATCCCTAACTAGGTACTGTAAAAGAAAAGCATGCTTCAGTTATAGGTGTTGCTTAATGGTACAGTCAAGCTTTGAAGATGCCGCCCTTTTTTCAGGATGCAATTGGAGAGCAACCCTGGGCTCCTCATCTGGGCAATTCCCTGCCAAAAGCACTGGAGCTTGGCTGGGTGGGAGGCTGCTGCCACGTGTTCTCCCAGCTGCAGGTCTGCTGAGTTGCTGCTGTCAGTAGGAAAGGTGTGATGAGCTCCTTTAGGAGAGTGTTTTGACAAGATGCTGGATATACAGTCTCACAGGAGCACTAAGAGGTTTGCTGCCAAACTCCCAGATCTCTTGCTGCTCACGGGCAGAGTGGCATTTTTTGATTCTGAGTTTTATGGTTTCAGTACGTACATTCTAGCTGCTGGTATAAAGCAGTGTCTGAACATGCACTGCCAAATTTGAAGTTACATTGAAATTGTAACAAAAGATATCACTAGAAATATTGCAGGGAGGAAAAAAAGTAATTATCAAATTATATGGAGGGAAAAAAAGTATGTTCCCTATATTAATTTACAGGAGTTGCTGAACTGTTTTTGTAAAAAGTTGAAAAGGATCAGTCTGAGGCTGAGGTCTGACAGGGAAATGTTCAGGCATGATGATTAAGGTTTACAATCACAGAACTTATAGTCACAGAAATTTATAATCACAGAAAACCTGTTTTTTACAATGGGAAAGTCAAGACATCCTCACCCCAGGCTGCAGCATCTCCATTCTCCCTACCATAAGTTACCAGTCTCTGCAAAAAGAATTTGTGAAAATGGCTGTCAGCTTCCCCTTGCACAAAGTCATGCAAAGGCTGATCACCTGCCGGGAAACACATCCTTTTGTGATTATTCGGGCAGTTTGGGCGCTCGTTGTTTCCATCCCGGGTGGGGACCCGGGGGAGGTGTGTCCGCTCCCCTCCGTGCCCGGGTACCCGCCAGCAGAGGGGAGCCGACAGCCGCGCATCCATCCCCGCCGGGCGCAGAGAGCACAGCCTGCCGGGGGCTGGATGAATGAAGGAATGACTGAATGAATGAACGAATGAATGAGTGTCGTCCTTTGCATTTCCAGCTGCTCTGATTTTTAGTTTCCTTCTGTGTTGTAGAGGTGCTGGCAGTGGGCTTTCTAGTGAGTTAGGATATTTAAAAGTGATAAGTTGATGACATAAATAGACATCAATTCCCAAAACAATGAACATTTTTTTTTCCCCTGAACATTTTGTATTAGATGACATGAAACTGTCTCAGAGCTTCTAAATGAGTCTTTAATACATCAGCAGGTTAATGAACCAGCATTATAGACAAGATCTTGAGACAGAACTGCATATCTGGTAATCACATCCCTGGTAATTTTGTTTTACTGGAATATTCCAGCTGTCTCTTTTCTTCACAAACTATAAAGGGACAGAAGTAAATGGACTAAAAAACATCATTTAACAGTGTTTCTGTCCCTTGCTTATGCAATGACTCCTGCCTTCTCTTCAGTTGTTTGAGGGAGGTTCTCACTTGTTTTTCCTGGCAGATTCAGCAAGTGGTTTTGTGGCACAGAGCCACAAATCACTCACTAGATTTGAAGGGTGACCCTGCTCTCCTCACAAATGCTGCACCTTTTCCCAGCAGGACCAGAAGACAGGAAGCCAATAGCAGGAAAATCTCCAGCAGTGTGGGTGGGATAGATGGAGAGAAGAGTACTGATTAAGGGTGAAGAGGGTGCAGGGTCAGTGGTTACTGTGCAGCATCAAAGGAGAAAGGGAGGATGCATCTTTTGCAATGCACTAAAGGCACTTATTGAGGTAAGAGAGATAAAGTGGAAGAAGGGGTGACATTTAGAAGTATTGGTGAGAACAGATTTTGCATTGGGGCTCTGGTGGAAGTGGAAAATATGGATTAACAAGGTTAAAAGCAGAAGGCTGGAAGAAGGCAGATCAAAAATCAAGAGGGAAGAGGATGGACAACATCTGTGAAACAGGAGAAAGGTGAGCACGAACCCATGTGGGTTCCTAGTGATGCCACAATGCCTGCAGGCAGTGAGTGTTCTCAGCTCTCACTGTTCCTCAGTTTGGCTTTTATAAGATGGTGGCTTGGCTTTGTGGGTTCACAGGATTACTCAGGTTATTCATGGGAAGGGCCTCATGAGATCATCTAATCTTTGGCCTCATCTTCCCTTCTCCGTCTCTGCCTCATCTGATTAAAGCTTTTCTGTCTCTTACATATGGTTTTGAGTAAGTCTGCTATGTTACAAATAATAAAACCCCCTGTTACCTGGAGAACTCAGGCAGGTAGATGCACAAGATCTCAGCAGCTGTGCAAAGGAAGAAGAAAGACAAACACAAGCAAATTGGGTGTACATTTCCTCTGACTTAAATGTGGTTATATCCATGCTTGTGATGCCTAAATTCCCTGTGTAGTTGCAAACTTCTGTGTTGCCTACTTGAGGCACTGTTCCTGGTCATTCTGTACAAACTTCATCACAGACGTAATGCCAGTGAGAGGTGAAGTGCTATACACGTATCTTGTGGCATGGAAGAGCTTTGCATCACAGCCTCTGCTCACATGTGGATAAATGTGATTCCTGAATGTAGCACTTGCTTTCTGAGAGTGTTGCCGTGCCTGTTTTTCAAGCTGGCTAGCCTCGGCACCGGTAACACTTCAATCCAGTGGGATCTTTTTTGCTCGGGCTGCTCCTGCGTGGTGATTGGCTGGAGGATGAAAAAGGGGGGACTCTGGAGACTCTGGGTCACACGAGTTTATTGGAACCCCGGCGTGGGGTCCTCACCTCGAGAGTCAGCGTGCCAAAGACCCTGGCTGCCTCTCGGGTGAGACCTTATAACTGGGGGTGTTACACAGAAAGGGAACCAATAAGGTTTAACAGAGGGGTGGCTTGTATCATAAACAAACATACAAAACAACCATACAGTGAACATTAGAAGATGACAATCAGGATTCTGTCCAATCACTCGATGCCTCTCTCAGAATCTTCCAGAAGTGGGGAGCGACCCCAAAAATGATAGACAGCAACAGGTGGCTGTCTATGAAGTGATGGACAGTTAACTGTCTCTGGGGGGGAAAACTTAGGGAGAATACAGAACCAATTACTGAACTGTTACTGGGGGGAAACAGGGATAAATCAAACTTGGGTAACAAAAAGAAGTACAGAGAACAAACCAATTTACAAAGAACATTAACTTATTAATTAAACTTAAAGTTGAAAAATGCACTCCCACATGAGAGCAAGCAGTCAGCTTCCCTATATTACCCATCAGGTTCAGGAGGGGTGTGTTCCCTTTGTGTTTTGTATTACTATTCTCTTATTTTCACACTAATCTCTACTTTCTGAGATTTGATAGGCTATTCTCATAAAACACCACAATTACTGCTTTAGAAACATGATATCCTGCCATAGTCAGCAGGGCAGATGGGTTTTGAAGGAACCAGCTGTGCCTAGAAGGTTGAAAAACTACTTCCCAGGAGGAAGGAGAGAAGTGTTTCAGAAGGAATAGGGTATGCGTCATCCTAAAATATCAGGGTCATCAACATGGAGAGCAAGGTGGATCAGTGACTCTCCTCTCAGCTGGGCTGGAGCAGCAGCAGTGACTGCCCAGCCCTTCCCCTTTACCTTGCCAGTCCCATGGGAGGTTGGCAGCACTTCTATGTTCAGGAGACACCATTTCAGACAATTCTGCTGAAGGACCAAGGCAGTCCCTCTCGGGGCTGCTGGGGTTGTCTCGGCACCCGTGGCGCAGTTCCTGGCACCACAACTACTCCAAGGCTGGGAACCAAAGCTCTGACTAACCTGCTCCTGATTGCCTGGACTGCTGCATGGTTTGACCTTGTCTGTGGGGGATCATTGTCCCTGTCGGAGAGGCTTTATAGCTGCAAAAAGGCTTTTCTAACTCTTCTATTCTGGGAAATTATGCTCTGGAGAGGTAAAGTGTATGTATTGTATGGAGAAGAGGGACACTGGTCTTTTGCTCTCTGACATTTATTAATTTACTAAATTCCCTTTTTCTCCTCAAAGTGAGCTTTGTTTAAAGGTGCGTAGGAATGAGACAGGTAAACACATGCACATATATGTATGGAAATTGTACCAGTGGTCATACTCATCATTCATTCTGAACATTTTAATTCCCTTCTCCATCCACTGTCGATGATTTTTAAAGAGAAAATATCATTTGCGTTAGGCAGGATAAAAGGCCTTTCTCTGTGAGCTGACTAAGTCTTTCAAGTGCCTTTGGTCGGCCACAATTAATGAAGCACAAAAGAGTAATCATCTGGTTGTTTAGAGAAAATGAAATTATAGGTTGTCATGAACCAAAGTGCTATGATTTTCTCAATCTCACTCCATTTGATCTGAAAAAAAATCTTGCTGGAAGAAAAAGCTTACACTTGAATGTTAGCTACCATGACTGTTTAAACCTGGATGCAACATGCACACAATTTTTCATATTAGAAATATGTATTCTCTTCCACCTCCTTTTCTTCTGTTTTCTGCAAAATGAAAAGGGGATGAAGTTAGCATCAATTCAAATTTTGAGGATTATTAAAATTTGGAAGGATGGGTTTATCTACCCTGAGCATTTTTAGCTCAAATGCAGAAAACATTAGAAATATAGGGGGAGAAAAAATGGACCCCAAAAAAAAAATCCCAAAACCAACACAATGAACCAAAACTAACAAAACCAACCAACCAAAGCCAACAAAAAACAACCACCAAACAAACAAAACCCTAAACAAAATCGTAAGGACTTTCTGCCTGATATTTCATCTCAAACTGTGAACAAACCCCTAGAGATGTTTTTAGAACTATAGCCCTCTTTGGGCTGCTCTTCACTACTCAGAGAGATTTTTCCAGGATACTTCATTATCTCAGGCAAGCAAGTGGCTGGGTAATGGCTGAGTGGTTTACTGTAAAGCAAAAACCTTTCAAAAGTAGAAAGATTATGTTTGCATGAGCCTTTACTGAGAGGCTTGAGCATTCACAGTCCTTGCATGAGAGCCAGGCTCCAGCTGAGGTTGCAGAGGATGTCATTGCACAGCTGTAATCTCAATTATAATTTATCATTCAGGTCACAATAACATGAGTGACTGAGAATTTTTGTTCAGTGCAGATTCACAACCACACAAACAAAATATTTTTTAAAAAATCTTTTGTCAGCATTCGCTAAGGTTCTAACTCCATCTTTTAAATTTCATAGATATATTTCTTACAGGCAGCAGAAATGGAGTTTGGCCTTTGCTGAGAAGAAATACTGGTACCTCTTGCCTTGCCCTTCACCCTCCTGTGTGATATATTCATCAGTTTACAGTGGTATACTGAGATGTCTCTCTGCTTGTCCTTCCTAGCTAATCCAGTTCTGCATCAGTACCACTGTAAAACTCTCTCCAGAGCCAGACCTTCCTCATCCAGGAAGACTTTCTTTGTCATGCTCCACACGTTTTCATGTGTGGTGTTTTTTTGTATTGTAGCTTTAATGAACTCTCACAGGAATTTACCTGTCCCTTTGAACACATCTCTGCTTCCAGCCATCTAACAAGAATCTCCAATGGAATAACTACTGCAGGAATATTTGAATTTCTCCCAATCCTATCACTCTGGGCCAGCTATACGGAAATGAGTTACTTTTCCCAAAATATCAATATCAAGTTAAAAGGCAGCTGTATATTGATTCTGTGTCTTGACTTGGGGCTAGGAGTTCAAGTATTTACAGACTTCCACTTTGTAAGACTCTTTCCATTATGAAAATAAGATGTGCCAATTTAAAGTAAGTGCAAATTAATGAGATGAAAAGCTCAGAATGTTTCTCCAAATAAAGGAAGCACTAAAATTTTATTAGGCATGTAGGTGCAGTTAAGATTAACAAACCAACGCAATTTTGATTGAGTTTGCAGTATCCTTATAATCCAACCACAGAGCACTGGGCAGTCTGGTGAGTTACAATTCCTTTTTGCATATCTTGTAAGCAATCACATCTCCAAAGGCTACTGAGGATAATGCAAATGTAGTTTTACTTGACTGGAAATCCAGAGGACCCAGCATATTGTTCCGTTTTGGAGCTAACAGATGATCCAGAGATAAGATTAATACAAACTCTTTGGCTGCATAATTAATTTGGTAGTGTTAAGAATTTTTTTTTTTTTTTACATCCTGTCAAGTCTAACTTTTCACTTTGGACACAGCGTGTCTTGTGAGTCCACCAAGTTTTTTCTGAGCTCCACTCCTCTTCAACCCTTGCTTTTTATACCCCACACAAGTTTCTAACTGTGATAGTCCCTCTAAATCGACTTGCAAGTAATTGACTGAGCAATAGGTGAATTAAGCTACTTTTTAGCTAAGTCCCTATATGTCAAACCAGAATATATCTTTATTAATATGTTCTACACCTTTGGAAGAGTGTAGATGGACTAATTTTCTAGTGATTGGACATTCCCAACTTCATGCCACTGGCCATCAACTTACACAGGAATCTCCAGAAACAGTTTTCTCTTCCCATTTTGAATATTGCTATGTGGGAAACTCTTAGAACCTGCAGAAATAGAGGAAAGTTTTACTAAAAATACTTGTCTTAACCAAATAATTCCCAAACTGAGGCACTGGAACAGGTTGCCCAGAGAAGCTGTGGATGTCCCATCCCTGGGATTGTTCAAAGTCAGGTTGGATGGGGCTCTCAGCAACCTGGTCTAGTGGAAGATGTCCCTGCCCATGGCAGGTGGGCCTAGAACTGGATGATCTTTAAGGTTCTTTTCTACCCAAACCATTCTACAATTCTATGAAATGCTCCCAGGAACAACAGCAGCAGTTGGAGGGAAGTCCCAGATGTTATTTCCCTGGTTTGTTCTGATTCAACCTCATACAGTTTGAGATCTTGCTAAACCACTGTAGTTGTTTGAGTTTCCAAGGAGAGCTATTTCAAAATTCAGCCTTCAAATCTCCACTTTGTTACCAACTGTGTAATTAGAAGGGGGAAAAAAACAATGGGTGCAAATCCTGTCACCCCACAGTTGGATGAGCAGACATCTTCCTTCCCAAAGCTTAGCCTGCTAGAATAACAAGAGTTTTATTGCTTGCAACCTCTTCTCCAGGGAAGTGCTTACTTGCAGGAATCCAGACAGCAAGCTGAGAGGAGGATCAGGCTGATTGTGTTATTTTTCTTCTGTTACCCTTTATATTGCATTGCCCAGGAAAGGGAATTGGGATATTATCAGTTCACAGCCTACCAGAAACATGCGGAAATAGGTTTGGCCACTCAGAAACATGAACAAAATATTCCTGACTCCTGTTATTTTTTGTATTTTCAGGTCTACAGAAGGCCAAACCTAAATGTGAAATATTAGATTAATGTGGAAATATAAAAAAAAAAAAAGTTTCAGTGTGCCTTTGCTATGCAAATAACAACAATAAATGATCCTGTAAGCATCTGGATCATTCAGGGTTGTTTCTAACACCTTTCTTTAGCACTACACAGGCATACGTTTATATCAGCATCCTTAGTGTCAGACAATCTAATCTGCCAAATAATCTAATAATTTTGTTTCCTAAATATCAAAACACTCTTCTGACCTTCCAGATTTATTCCAATATGACAAATTAACACATCTCAGTACTTTTTCTTTTGCTGAGTTAACAAGTGCTGAAGTTTGTTTCTGTGACAAAGGCAAATCGTTCCTCCTTCCACTGTGATAATTAATGGTGTCCTTCACCAGTAGGGCTCACAGCAGTCCTGTCACTTTCTATGACTGGTACAATTGTGATCAGCATTAGAGAGTGCATTCCTGCTTTTCTACTCAAACTGCTGAGGATGAATGGATGCTATTAAAAACAATAATTGATGTGTACAGTACTATTCATCGGCATCTGTCGAGTGCTTATTCTTATGTATTGGATAGTTTGTGATATTTTAAATTCTGCCTTGAACCTTTGGATGGAATGTCACTGTCTTGCTGAAAACCTGAAGAGGCACATTAGCCAGAAACTGAAGAAAGTCATACTTTAGTCAAAGTCTTTGATAGGTATTTTGGGATTTCACTGGTGTAGCTTCACTGGGTCCCATGGAATCAGGCTTGCTTTGCAATGTCCCTCATAATTTACTGGAAAATGACTTATCATGTTTCAAAACATCTGTAGGCTGTTAAAATCTGCTGTTGTTATTTCAAACCTACAATCTCAGATCCTGGAGACCTTCCTATGTGCACAATATGTCCTGTAACTGCCTTCCTGGCATGGTCTGTCTGTCTGGAACAGCTCCAGGGGCTGCCTTCTGCTTTAGCAGCTTTGAAGTTAGGATTTTGGGGGTATTATGCCCTCCTTCAGGGGGTCTCTAAGGCCTTTCCTTCTTTACTGAATGCTCTGTAGTGTGCAGCCATGGCAGAAGATGGTTGTGTCTCTGAATGAAGTTACAGATATTAGGGAAGGGATTCCTTGTGCTACTAAACCATATAAGTTTACGCTTTTCTGTGGAAGCATCTAGAGATGTACTAAGGCTTCTAAGCTCCAAGCTCACAATAAGCTCCCCGTAGAAGCTGGTAGCTGGAGATTGTAGCAAACTTTCCATTTCTTAGCTGCTCACAAGGGCTGGGGGAGCATCTCCCATTTCTCTTTGGATGTTTCCTGAGGCAGCATCTGACTGCAGGGCTGGAGCACCCTGTGCACAGCTTCTTCCCTGGGTCCCAGGGCAAGGCATGGGTCTGGGGTGGGAGAAGGGTCCTTCTCCAAGTACAACTAATGCCAGTGGGGAAGGAGGCATCCATGAGGTAGCAGAGAGCACAGAAGGAAAATGCTCAGCCAAGAGTTAGGGAAGACCAGTACAGACACTGCTGATGGGTGTGCAGGACTGGAAAAGGATTTAGGGGGATTTATCATTTCTGTAGAGAAGAGTATTAGCAAAGGCTTATTTTCTGAAGCTGTGATTAGAGGGAGACTCCTCAGCACTGGTTGATGGTCCCTTGGGTCTGGAATGATTGCCGGGGTTTGAAGGAGCAAAGAGGAGATTACAGAGAGAGAGCCCCAGTGGAGACCTTGACAAATTGTTCAGCATGTGGTCTCTGACCCCCTGGAAAGACTGAGGGCATGGAACAAGCACTGGCTGAGGAAATGACTGCAAGAGGAGACACACCAACCCACGCCCAGCTTGTTGTAGTGAGAGCCATCATAGAAACAGAGCCACATTCCTGAAGGCCACACATCACTCAGTCCTGCACCCTCAGACACAACAAAGCTCTTCCTATACCTATCCCATGCCTCTCAGCTGTCTGAATAGCTGCAGCATTACAGCATTAAATCTGCCTGTACCTAGGTAGAGGTAAATTACTATTTGAGAATGATAAAATGGTCTTTTTTTTTTCTTTTCTTTTCTTGTTAGAGGAAATGATTTCATAGGGAAGAGGTTGCAGAGAGCTCACATTTTTTGACAAACTGTCTTGACAGCCATCCCAAATATATTTTTGGTTAGGTTTATTTCAAGTAGCAGATATGATCTAAGGTCTCGTTCAAGTCAGAAAAAATGGCCCATGAGAGGAACTGATAAAACACATCTGAAGGCATACACAGAAATTGCAGGGATGTGATGATCCTGAGAAGGCTCTTGAGATGTACCTGTTTCTGTAGGTGGTGGTAATGAGTTACATTACTGTCCCACCCATATCACTGATTCCATATGGGTTATTTCCAGTCTTTCTACTGGAAAAACAACTTGATGTGGCACAACTGAGTGCTTTCAGTCCATAAAGAGAATGTGGCATGATCCCCAAGGACAGCATGCATGAGACCCAGACCTTCTATTAACCTCTGCTTCCAGCTCACCACATGTCTGTGGCTGAATCCCTCATCCTGTTGTGCTTCTGTCTCTCTTTGTGTATTTGTTTGGGGCTTTTTATTTTTCTGGGTTAGTCACAAGCTCCTTAGGATTCACAGCCTTAG
Source organism: Trochalopteron elliotii (assembly GCA_024734555.1). NCBI lineage: Eukaryota > Metazoa > Chordata > Aves > Passeriformes > Leiothrichidae > Trochalopteron > Trochalopteron elliotii. The sequence continues at coordinate 1,768,919 of JANPWX010000362.1, forward strand.
ACTTGCAAGCCTTGTGTCTGTACAGCACCCAATGTAACCAAATCCCATCCTCAGGGTAATGGTGTTGGCACAGTAATGCCAAGGGGATCTGGAGAGAGAGGCCACTGCTGCTTTCTGAAACTAAAATTGGTATGTTGGAGTCTCCTGCATCTCTGTTCTTTTAAACAGAATGCTTTGCTGACTCTGCTGTGCTCAAAGATACATCAAGTAAACAGGAAAGGGAACTATTTTAAAGCATCCCTAACTTGTCACACTTCTTCATCTCAAACTGGATCACCTTGAGGGTACCAAACACATGATTTATGTACATTAAGGTTCTACTGAAAGTGAGATTTCGTAGTCTGGGAGTAGAGGAGATGTTGGGTGACTTAGGTGCTTACCCACTGAATTCACATATCCACTTCTAACCCTGAACAACCAGTCAGCCACAAGGGAAAACACAATAATTTTAAAAAGCTAAAACAATGCAGAGAGCTAACTTAAAAAAAAAATATAGCTAGATTATTCATAAATGGAAATAAATAAATACACAACATAAATTATACATTGCAGTAATTTGTTCAGCTACAGTAATAATGGTTTTGTGGGCAGGGATAGCTACTCTTATAACCTGTACAAAAGAAAAAAAGTTGTACTCTTACCCATGTTTTTATGTGCCCAAGAAATTAATGTTTATTTAGATTTGACATTACAAACCATTTTATAGAAACCTGGAAAACTTTTAAAAATCTATTCAATAACATATTTCTTTTAGGAACTAATAATGCAATTTTATTTCCCTCAGAAGGTGTGTGGGATCTTTTTAAAAGCAATCACAACATTGCGCTCCCCTTTCCCACCCCCAAACAGGGAATCCTGGAGGCAGTCCATTAATAATGTAAAAATGTCTTGTGTAAAAGTCATAAGTCTTTCCGAGTCTGTGAGATCAATCAGATGCTAGAGCTTTAGATAAAAGTGTGACTTTCCAGATTCTGTATTGCCATGTTGTTGCTGCCTCTGAATTTTTTACTAATTTTATTTACAATTGTGACTTGAGATCTCTGATACCACCAACAGTTTTGCTTCCTATTGTGCCCAGTTCTCTCTGCCAGTGTTGTGCTGGGTGGAAGGGGTTTTAAAATAAGCAACCCTAAGTCAGGCTCCAAAGACAAAAAGAAATGTAATTGTTTTAAACAAGAAGTCTCTGAAAATGTACCATCCTCATGAATGTGGCTTGGCAGAGATCAGTCCTCCCAACCGTGCAGTGTCTTATGGGAGAATTGCCCTTGCTCTCACATGATGGGCCACCTGGGCTGCCCAGGAGAGGATTCAGCTTCAAAAAGCAAGATTAAACCTTGTGCAGTCCTCTCACAGGGCTGTGCACACATAGCTCTCCTGCATCCCATAGTGGCTCACTAGACCACGGTCCTTTGCTACTGTAGCAGACAGAACAACACTAATAACACTTTTTTTTTTCTGTAGCAATATGTTTTGTTTTGTTCAGGGAAGATCGGGATAAAACCAACATTTTTTAAAGAGAACACATAGGAGAGAATTTCAGAAACTGCTACTGATCAATATTTTCTCTGGGTCTTGTTTTGAAAGAAAAATTGGAAAAAGTCAAGGGATATATTTGAAAATAATGAGAGAATATTTATTTCCTCCACAATTTTTTTTCTGCAGGAAAACCCCAGTAATTTCCCTCAGGTGTTGCCCACAATGGGTGCTGTGCTGGAGCTGGGTGACAAGACAGCTGTCCACATTCACTGGAGAGCTCCTGGTGGTGTGGCACCAGTTGTTTCCATCAGCACAGGACCTGCTATGGCACAGTGTCCAAATGGTGAAGCTTCTTCTTCCCCAGCAGCTCATCGCCTTCAGGATCACCTGTCTCACCTGGGGGTCACAAATTCAGTTTGCTCCTCCCTTGTACCCACAGCATTTCCAGTGTTCATAAGAGAGCATTTCCCTTCCACTGTAATGAAATAGAGGGCTTTCATCACTGAGTCCAAACAATGAATAAGCACATTAAGGGAATAGGTTGGCAGTAACTGAGGCCCTAAAATTTTGCAGCAAGAATTAAATACCCCAACCACCATTACACCGAGATCCCATTTACTACATCTGCTTATTAGCTTCTGTCTGAGACACTAAATGGTGCCAGGACCAGCTTGCTGTGCCACCCTGGCACAGAGTAGCCCTGTGTCTGGAGAGGAGGAGAGCCAGTCTTGGAGCAGGGGAGTGCAATAGCACAGCATAGCCTGGCCATGTCAGTCATGTTGTGCTCTCTTCTGCTTCAAAATAGGCACTGCACTGAAACAGAAGCTGCACTGAAATCACCTACTGAAAGACACACCAGAAGATCCTTCTGTGCCAACCCGTGAACACTCCATAGGAATTGCTTGGGATGATGGACAGAACTGCAGCTGTGACCCTCCTACCAAGGTGACCTTCCTAACATTGTTAAATTTACTAAGATGGATGTGGCTGGTTTTGGCAGAAGAAAAGTAGAGAAGAATCACTAGCAAAGGATGCAAATACTGTGGCTAAAAATACTTGGGAGGGTGGCAGTGAAGGAGAGGTAGAGACTGCAGAAACCGTAGGTGAAAGGAACAGAGCAACAGGGTTTGCAAAGGGCTCTAGAGGAGTACAGGCTACTGTTGATAAATTAAACAGATATTGAGGAAAACAGGAGATTTTTCATGGGATCCAGAGGCAAATTTTTTTTTGAGTGGTAATCAGCCAGGAGTTTTTCCCTTTCACTTCCATCACTGCCTCTTCCAGTCACACCAGTGATTCAGATCAACTGCAAATAGTGCCTAATGGATTAACCCTGAACTGTTCAGATGAGCAGCTGCTGGGAGAAACTAAGCTGCCTCTCAGCCATAGAAGTTATTTCCCTACCAGTAAACTAAACAAGGTGAGGACATGGACAGAGCTGGCCCATGTGTGGGATTGCTGGCCTATCCCTGACACAGCTGTAGGGCAGGACTGCTGCCAGAGGGTGGCTGAGCAGGATCAGTGTGGGTGCTGGGGATAGTAGAGTCAGCTGTACAAGTGCAAGCCAAGTCATGCCAGTCACCCTCCAAACTAGACAATGTTCTGAGTGGGGAATGAGTTGTTCACTAATGTGCATAGAGGATATTTAGAAAAAAAGATTTAATTAATATTTGCATGTATCTGCACAGCAGCAGAAGACTAACACTTCTTTATAGAATGGTTCTCTGCTGCTGACAAAAGCCATGCTGCAGAAAACTAGTTGAACTAAAGCATCAAAAAGAGACTTGATTTCTTTGGTCATTTTGTACGGCTTTCACCTGGGTTAAAAAAGTTATTAAAACCATTTTGCTCCCCCTGCCTTAGTTTCTTATAATGAATAAAAATTCCCATAGAAATGCCATTCACTAAAGATGGCATGTCAGTCAAATATTGCCCTTGAGGAAAAAACCCTCCACAATTACAACTCACAAACAGAAAAAAATTAACAGTATTACATAACACAGATTGTTATGTCCTACTTTGCACAGCTATTTTTCTCCAAGAAGTGAGCCTGTATTCTGTAAATGGTTACCTCTTTAAAGGAGGCTATTCACCCATCTTCCCATGATCTGAAAAACCTAGTAAAGTGGTTTTATTTTTCCCAGCAGCTCAGTGTTCACAATTTTCATAATGCTTATGATACTATTTTACAAAAGTTTGTTTTATTATTCCCAGTACTTTGATTAGAAAAGCTGCTTCTTCATACATAAAGTTGCAAGAACTTCATGTGTTTCTTGTGCTATGTCATCAGTGGAACATGTAAGGTTTTATATTATATTATTTTCCATTAAAAATGCAGTGCAATTCACTGTACTTAAAGGAAAATTAATATCAAATGAAAACTGATTACTATAATCAAATGTAATATCTATTTCATGAGGAGGAATTTAATGACCAGCAATTAATTATAAGCAGGAGATGAGAACACGGAAATAAACATAGATGTGGCTGGAATACAACATTTGTGGCCTCTGTTCACCTGGACATGACATTTGAAATTTGTATCCAAGTCCTGATCTCTTGCACTTAAACTTGTAAAATAAAAATTATATAGGGCAAGAGAACTTGAAATAAGGGATATTTTCCAATTGAGAATTGAAGGTATGCTTCTGCACTTGTGTGGTAGTTGCTATTTTCCAGACAATATTGATATCAACATAATTATTATCAACATAATTTCAACAGACTCACTGGGGGTGAAATGTGGATACTGTCCAAAATGGAGACACTAACCTGCTGCTCACTGGCACTCAGTGACTTGTATAAAGTTTCACAGAGGAAGCACAAACATAACAATGTCAATAGGTAATTCACAGATTATCAGCAATACAGCAAGCCCCTTTTTAGGTCAGAATGCAAACAGCCCCAGCTGACTTCATTTAGCACCCGAGACAAGCACTGAAACCTGTTGCTGCACATGGAGAAGTGCTGGTCCCCTTCAGCTGGTCACCTGTCATTTGATTTGTGCTGATTCCTGACTGAGAACTCAGGCACTCTGCCTTCATATGGGCCAAAGAACACTGTGCACTGTGCATTTCTCCTTGATCCCCTATGCCTGCCTTTGGAAAAGGCCCAGGGAGCAGAGCAGGATGGTCTGAAAGTGTAATGGGCTTATGCAGAGCTTGCTGAGCATGGAGCTGTGTTTCCCTGCCCCTGGTCCCTCTCATTACAGGGCAGAGCTCACCCCAGCAGCAGACCAGCCTCTCCTCACCTGCCTGCTGAGACACTGGGCAGGCTGAGCTGGCTGGTGGGATGGAGAATGCTGCATTCATCTGCAGCCAGTCTACCAGTCTCCATTTCTGTTGCCATGGATACAAGAATGAAGCAATAACTTTATTCAGGATTAGCTATTTTTATTGTAATTACACAACAGGAAATTATTTAACTATTTTTCCCTTCATCTCACCCATAGTTTATTTATGTTATGATGCTTCAAGTGCCTGCACTGAGCCCCCAAGCACTGACTTGCTGTTGGTGGGGGGCTGCTCCCTGCCGTGGGTGTGGGTGCTGATGGTGCTGGGCTCAGAGGGCTCAGCTCAGCTGGGCAGGCAGCAGGAGCTCACCCAGCAGCCCCACACAGCTGTGATAGAGCCTGGCACTGCAGGGACTCACAGCCAAGAATTAATGGTGATACCTTTTTGCCGTGGAATGAAGGGCAGTGCAGTTGTGTAGCTGGTGGGTGCAGCAGGTGGTGTCTGTCTGTTCCTGCAGCACAGGATCACTGGCAGGTCTGTGTGAAGGCAGGTTCAGGAAAGCAGAGTGGAGGGAAGAACCTGGTAGGCAGTTAGCATTAGGAAGTGTGACTTTGCCAGCATTGATGGACAGGGCAGTGAACACACTGAATGATAACCAAATGCTGATGAGATGCTCTAGGAGGGAAGCAGAGGAGTGTGCAGGCATCCTGAGGCTGGAGCTGTAATGAAGCCTCTTGATCTGTCGAGAGGAATCCAATCATAGGGTGATCCATGTCATCCTGCATCAAATGTAAGAGGAAAGAGTGTTACCACATAAACCACAGTAGATATCATCTCACTCCTTGTGTCTCCTGCAATCCAGGCAGCTCTGTCCTGCGCTCCATATCTACATCGAAATTCATAAAGAGAAAAGTACTTTCAGAAGGACTTTATAGAGAAAGAGTGTGAAACCTCTCCTCACTGGACAAGAATAAATTGTGTCATTGCACCTACTGCTGCTACAGTTCAGAAGTGGTGAGGTTTTTTCATTTTCTGCAACACTGATTCTTTTTGACCATCTTTTGGCCATTAGCTACATTGATTTGAGAGCCATGGATTAAATTCCTGAGTTTGCCCTGGCCTCTGAAGGGTCGTACCTCACTCAGTTTCTGCTCTCTACACCAATCTACCTCCCTGCACCAGCCACACTTGGCTTGCACAATGGGGCCTTGTCTGGAGCCCCCCAATTTTTTTTTCTTTCACCTCTGTGTTGCATTTGGTCATGGTTCAGGGAGAAGACTGCATGCTCAAGAAGTCAGCTAGATGCTTTCCCTGATCAAGAACAAAAATTATTTTTAAAATTGTCTTCAAGAGAGTGTAATGAAACATTTGAACTGATGAAAACTTTGGAGAATTGGGTGCTTTGTTTTGATGCTTTTTACTAATGAAATTTCTGGTCTTGATGTAATTTTTTTAATTTTTCAATGGGTCATTCTTTTGAAGGAGGGTCCTGCTCTCTCATTGTTGATAACTTATAGGAAAATTTTTGAAGATTTTTAATTACTCACCAGTTTTATAGAGGAATGACACTAAAAATATGAAAGGTGTTGCATTAAAAATATGCATTAGATTGGTATGTGGAAGAACCAATGAAAGAAATAAGAAAGTAATTTAAGAAATAATAGAGGCAAACTGTTAAATGATCCCCTTTGCTTACTGAGATATGTGAACCACACATGTGTGAGGTTATGGGAAACTCAGAATAGGATCTGTTGCCTCTGATGGTTTTTGTTTCCATTAACTTGTTCTGTCCTAAATCTTAAATTTCATTATTTAATATTATAAACTGACACTGTATTTGGCTATGCGAATAAGTATAGCATACTTTTCTGGTTTGATGAAGACCAGTTAACTAAGCAGAGCAGAGAGGGAGATCCAGCTACCTGTTGGTGATAAAATGCAGGCATCTTATGTTTGGCATTTAGCTTTCATTTGATCAGAACTGTTTCACAGGATGTGCTGTGTATCTCTACTAAGGCACATGCCAGCATTCACTTTACTTCCATTAAAATATCACTCTTACTCAAAGCTGGTGTTCAGTTCTCTCTGCATCCTGTCAACCTGACAGTCATTAATCTCTTCCCACTTAGTGTGCCACATATTTTTGCCTGGATCCTTTGAGACTCTAGTGGGACACATCCTTGCTTTCCATCCTGCTGAAATCTGCAGGACCACAGTTCATTTGCACCCCTCCACAAGATCAAACACTGGCAAGAGTCTTATCTTTAGGAAAAAACAAACTTTTCATGGCATTAGCAGTAGACTTAGGAAGCCGAAACAAGTGGTTATGAGAAGCCAAGCTTGACAGTGCTCATAATCCAATTAAAGCCTCTGTCTGAAAAATGGTTCTCATTTTGGCCTAAGTGATTGAACAGTCTTGTGCTAGGACAATCAAGAAGTATATTGTGATTAGAATGTGACAGAAAGATCTCGGGTTTATAATCAGATAAGGCCTCAATCGATTAAGATTTAATTATCTCTGAGACCAGAATTCTTCATTTTCAAAAGAACAGTCCTGTGATTTAAGTTTGTTATCACTTTGTAGCAGTGGATGTTAGTTGAGTGATCTGAAAATTTTAATTAGAGCCAGAAGCTTTTACATGAAGATATTAAGGAAGCAAAAATGGGCTTTTGAATTTATTTTATCATTTTTAAGAGTTCTCTTAAAGCACTCTATTTCCCTTTCCTCAGATTACTGTTGTAGAATTTTTCAAAATTACAGCTTCGTTTCTCATTTTGGGAGCCAATTAATTTTTTTCAAGGATACTCTTTTGATTTATATTTGCCAGTGTACAAAGCCACAGACCTACTGCTGACAACATTTTCCCAACTTGAAAGTACATTTTAATAACTGAACTCTACATACCCAATGGCAAGAAAATTTGTGCAAATTCAATTTTACTTGACAAGTACAATAAGATTATAACTATATGGAAATTAATGGTCACAGATTTAGTGTGTTTAGGCAGAAAGCTAACATGGAGGAAAACTTTGTGGAGTTTATTGGTGATAAAAAAATAAATTGTGAGCCACAATAGCATCTGTTTGGGGTTCCACATATGAATTTTGGATGTCAATCGAAGGACATTCCCATGGTCAAGTCTATGATAGTGCAATTTGTCTTGGGCTGTGGAAGAGCCATTGCAGGGAAAACCATTGGCTGTGTGTTAGGGTGCAGCTCCCCTGGTCTAGAGCAGTTGTCTAGATCTATGTGATCCAAACAAATTGGATATGCCTGGTATTATTCCTTCTGACAGCATGAATTTTGGTCATATTTGCCCA